>VZRN01003026.1:2186005-2237793 GCA_013397935.1 Dasyornis broadbenti
CCTGCGGCCCGGCCCGCCCCGCCGGGGCCTGCGGGCCTCCCGCCCCCCCTCTCCGTGCCCTCTTCCCCCGCCCCGGTGCCCGGATCTCCGGCCCGGGAGCAGCCCACGCCCGCTCAGGTGCCTGCCCTGCGGCTCCTTTCCCTCTCCCGCCTCCCTCCCCCGGGCGGCAGGACATTCCCCCCCAATCCCGCCGCCCCCTCCGGTGCCGCGCCCGCAGCCCCGGGCTCCCCGTGGGCGGGCGCCGGCCGGGGGTGGCGGAGCGGGAGCAGGGGCTGGGGGCTCCGGTGGTTTCCGCCCTCCCCCCCTTCACGTGTGCGGGGAGTTTGGGGTGCTCCCGTGTGGAATGCGGTGGAGAATCTGGCCAGAGGCTGGAACCGTGGGGGCGGAAAAGCAGTTCCCCCAGCATTGTATCGGGTCGGCCAGCCCTCGAGTGCACTTTCTTGGTGGACGTGCTGTGGCCGACGTGCAGGGGAAGTACCTGGATGCTTTCGTGCAGCAGAGAGATCTGCCTGTTCAGATACCTGCACAGGTATTTCCATGAACTTCCCACTCTTAAAAGTGCAAGACGCCAGCCTCTTTTCTCGGTGGAAGTGATGGCTGTGAGTGTTAGGCCTCATGTATGCTGGTGTTTCTCTTAAATTTCCCACGGTCTCGTTGCCAGCCGCTCTGTTAGGAGCGAGCCCACGGTGGTGAAACACCGGTGCCTACTGCCAGTTTGTTTTTATAATCGCTGCGTTGTTTAGATGCGCATCAATCAGTCAGATGTCGGCGGCTGAAATGCAGCCAGTCGCGCTAAAATAAGGGTAGATGCACCATTTGAAATCATAGCAACCGTTTGAACCAGAGCGTAGATGAGAAAATGCCGCTGGCCAGATCATCGCAGAAAGAGGTCTGTTACTGCCCGTGGAGAGAGGCTGTAATTATATCGCAGACCTGGTTGTAGCTTTGGCTTGGACATCTGAAAGGGAAACCCTTGTAAATAACTTAGCTGGACCACATCTGTTGGATTTGCATCTTAATGTAGAGTAGAGTGTAAAAGGTGGTGATAATAATAATGGCTAATCATATGGTCGGGTATGGTCTGTTCACAGAAACTGCCATTCCAGACCAAGGCCTGGGGAAGATGTATTTTGAAATTGGGGAGGAGGGTGAGTAGGGGAAACGGGAGGGAGGAGGCAAAGTGCTGCTATTAAAGACTTGCAACTTTTTCATAGTGGGTGTTTCTTAACGTGTGTCCTAACTTTTTCAGTGGAGATTTCTAAAGACCAATGTAGTGGAGTTATTTTGAATTTATTATGAAAAATGCATTTTCAGTGTCCTTCCATCCTTATCGTTCACACATACCCTACAGAAGGACGTTTTTCCTTTAAGTAGTTCAGGTAGACTTTATTCATTTATAAATGCTTTTGGTTTTCTGAGATTTAATTGTCACTATAAATTCATTTAGCCTCTGGATTTATATCTGTGGCTTTTGCAGCTTGCTTTGTACCTTGCACTGGAGCATCTGCATTCAGACCCCAGCTGACAAGCTGTAGATAGGTGAAGCAGAATAGAAAGCAACTTGTAGTTCCATAGTTACATTGACTCAGCACTGCTGAGAGTGGGTCTAAATGCCGCTCTTATTTTTCATCTGCCAGCTCTTTTACTGCAAGGCTTCAGCTTTAGGCTTTTGGTTAGGTATTTTGTGATGTATACGAGCAACATTGTAATCCTAAATTTCATTTATGAGAAGTAAACTAAATGCAGCTGAAATACTGAAAATTTTAACAAGCCCAGATAATTTTAATTGAGTTGTAGTTGAATATGGTGCATTAAAAGGATGTACCATTAAAAGCAATGGTACCAGATTTTTAGTTGTTAGCTTCCCTGATCTTACATTGGTGGATTGTGGTGGGAGTGTTATGTTTTGGAACTTAAGTTCGGAGGCAGTGTAGGACCTAATGTGCTGTAGACTTAAGCTTTCATCCTTTTTACCAGTTGAACCTGAAAAATGCATATTTACAGATATAATATGCATCTGTAAAAGGACTTCTAAATTATAATTTACAGTTGCAGAAATGCATTTAATCCATGTTGAGAGACAAATAATCATAATACTATTTACTTGGGGGTTTTACATGTACCTGAAAATGACAACTATATGCTTATATTGATACAAAACCATGATCCAAAAATCTCTGAGCTTTAATTGTACCTGAAAACCAATTGGCCGAATCTCTAACTGGTGGGTATGTCTGCATTTTACATATTGTCCTTGCTATTTTATTTTATTTCTGGATGAAAGAATCCCTGTGCTATATCATAATTACAGAGTAATTTTAATTACTCTCCCAAGAAGTAGAAAAGCTGGTTGAAATTCCCTCTTTGGGTTAAGAGATGCACACTTGAGTGTTCTGCTTCCCTTGTCTAACCACCACATACCAGGCCAGCTAAGCTGATGAAGCTGAGTGACCTTAGAGGAATGAATGACATGTTCATGAATGAGAGAGAGGAAACAAGTGGACCTTCGCTTAATTCTGAAGCTTAGTGGTTAGAAGAGATTGAGCTCGCTCTTGCCACTCTAGTTTCAGTTCTCATTAAATGGCTATTTAATATTAGCGCATAAATAGGCTTAGTCTGAAATCCAGCTCTGCCAGCTTGCAGAGAACTCCCTTAATGGCAAAACTGTGAAACTGAGCTTCCTTGTGCAGTGTGTAGGCCTTGCATCCCTTTCAGTCATGGTGCAAAGCTTTGTCAAGAGTGCAGGATGTCTCCATGGCTTTTAAACAGTTAATTAAAATTCTTTCCTGGGAAATGTTTTAAATGTAAACAGTACTCCTCTTTTCAAAGTTAAAAAAAAAAATAATAAAATAACCCACCATTTTTGTTTAGATCTTTCTAAGAGAACGTCCAGGTGCTTTACCTTCAGAAGGGAGCCCTGCCAGTTCTGAGTAGATAGGTGTATCCCCAGCAGCTCTGCCTAGACGGAGGAGGAGGAGGAGGAAGAGGTTGCAGAAGTGCTCGTTATACTCTGGGCCGGAGTTTCCCACAGCGCAGAGTGCTGCCAGCATTGGATGAAGGATCACAGTGGTACAAAATCACAGCTGCCATTCTTCTTCCTCCAGATGCTTCATCTGAAATGCCTTGATCTGACCCCAGTTTGGGCACCTATTTTTGGTTTATGGACCCTACTTGTGCCAAATATGTCCATTAAGCCTGAAGGTTTGTACCGTTGAGAAGATGGAATGTACATAAGGTGGCTTTGAAGATTACTTAGCTTCTGTATTTAAGAAGGATAAAGAGAATCAACTGCTGCTTTACTGCCTCCTGGTGAGGTAATAAAGTATGTTACCTGTGCATTGGTAGGTGCTGCAGTGCAGCTCTGGGGCCTTCTTCCTTGGATTTACAGGCTTGGCAGCAAAGAACTGTCTTGTTTATGCTGCTGACAGAACTCACCATAGTTTCAGAATGAGCTGTTTTCTGGAAAAACCTTTTATTTGTGAGAGCAGGGCTGAATTGGATGAGTGGGCCCATGCCAGCAAAGGTCTGCAGTGAAGGAAGAACATATTGGAAGTCATACACCCCAGTCAGATGTCAAGGTTTAGAAATAAGTAGTGAATATGTAGATTAAGTAGGGTAAATTTTATTTTTATTTTTGTGGAAAAAAGAGTTGGGTGACTTCTAACACCTTCATGTTTGTCTGTTGTGTGATTAGAAAGCTCGCTGAAGAGAATCTACTGATATTTGCCAAATACTGAATTCTTATTTTTAATATGACTGCCAGTGTTTTTGTATTATGAAAGTATGCTTAAACCTCACTGGGTATCAATTCTAGGTGCTTGCTTAGCCTTCAATAATGTAATTTCTCAATCTGTTCTACAGACATTTTTATAGGGTTTTTCTCAGTTGAACCCTATGAAATAGATATTATTATTTCTATTCAAGCAGAAAACTGGAGCCTAGAAATAAGAATGAACTCATTATTAATCCAGAGTTCTTCACTTGCAGTACTTTCTCTAGATGTTTGAACTGTGCTTTACGTAATGGACTATTGTGTTCATATTTTAGAGACTAACAGAGCCTACTTAAAAGTATTTCTCAAAAATTCTGTTTTATTCCAAGTAGTGAAAAAACTCCTTTTCATTAATCTAATGCTTTTTCTCCAGAAGAAAAATACCAGAAAATTTATTTATTTAGATTGGCTAAATGCAGACTAAGTTATATAAGTATATTGCTGCAAAATATCACAGAAATGTGTCTTTGAGTTGAGAATCTTCTTTGTGGCTGTGGTTTATGATCAGGATGAAAACCTGCCTTCCATTCTAGGGATCTGTGTAGTAATTTAAAAAATACAAGAGATGTAATCATTGAAATTTATTAATTGTTAAATCAGCATCTTCAGTCAATGATAATTGATGTATTTAGTGACTTAATGGTGATTAAGTCTGGAAAACTGTATTTGAAATTACAAATTACTCAAAAGTCTAGTTGAAAATTTTGCTTTCCAAATACTGTGAAATCAAAGCATGGTTTTTATTCAAAGGACAGAAGTCCTGTTAAACAAGGTTGAATTTTACAGTTTTCTGAAATTTTATGTATGTTGCATCCTTATTTTAAGGAAATATTTTTCCTGCTTTTGAGAAGGATTTAGAGAATTCTTTATAAACAGTGGTATAACACCTTGAACCACAAACATGGCTTCAGCCTTTCTGGAAGAAACACTGAAGTGTTTGGTGGAAGTGAAATATGGAAAGTGCTGTTTGTTCTGAAATACACTGTATGCAAAGCTTGACAAATGCCTAGGGATTTTCATAGGTGCTAGCTGTGTAGAGATGGCAGAAGTAAGCACAGACTGTAATCCTTAAGTCTTTTTTAGCAAGAGTTCTTTTTCTTGCAATAATCTTAATGTAGTGAATTGTTTTGAGTACTCGTCTTCAGATTAAAAAAAGGCAGAGTGGGTAAAAAGCATGGCCCCCCTTCTCCCCTTGGCCAAGCTGCCAACCACTCTTGTGCACTCATCAGATGAAATTTAGGACTTCATTGGAAGAACAGATTAACAGATTCTAAATCTCAGCAAACATTTATACATATTTAAGTACAACAGAAGAACTCTACTGGTCTCCCTTTTTCTTTCTTTTTTTTTTCTTGGTTAAGGGACACCTGTGGATAGGGGTTTATCAAGTGGCAACCTTATCGATTTATAAGAACAAAATGCAAATATTTTAAGCATCTGTAGAGATGTAAAGAAGTGGTAGACAAAAGTAGTCAGTCATAACTAATTTACTGTGCATATAATATCAGAACCTTCAACTGTCTGGCTATCTCATGTTTTAGTGGGGAACTGATAACGTAGACTGTCTTCTAGAAAGTGTCTAATAGAGTACAACTCAGATTTATGCTCTCGTGTTTTTAAGGTAACTTTAGAGTGCAAAAGAAGCATTGTATAGAGTTGAGATTGATTTTTTGTGTGTGTGAATCTACCTTTGTTTTAATTTGAAATTAATGAACTAATTCTGTCAGATAAAATTACAGGTTTCCACAAGTTATACACAGACAATTCTCTAAAAAATGTCTCTGACAGTGTGCAATTTTCAGCTATAGAAGATTATTTTAAAGTTGTTTGGCTTAGTCTTAAACTCAGATATTTCAAGGTGTTCATGCATCTTCAGAATATATAACCTTTAACGTTTTCCTGTAGTAACTTTTGAATTTAATTACAAACTTGCAGAGTTCTCTTGACTCTTCCCCCCACACACTCTCCCACTCTCACATTCTTGATAATCTGAAATATTCATATTACTTTGAATTTCTTTCAGTGGAAAACATGGGAGACAATACTTATAATCAGAGGGTTCTGATGTGTTACTGGGGTGTTTTGTGGCTGTGTCCCTGCTCCCTACCACCTCCATGGCCCAGTCCAGATAATTTTATGGCTATTCCTTCCCAAGTTTTACTTATTTTTCTCTGTAAGGTAAAGTGACATGATAGTTTTCATATACGAACACTGAATATAAATATTTTTATCCCCTCCTGCTTTTTAGGTGTTCTTTGGACTTTTATTGAAAAACCCAGGTAGGCAAGCTCCTTTTGTATGCGTGTTTAGTTTAGATTGTGCTAGTTTAGAGTATAGTGCTTTTTATTAATTGCTTTTTTTATTGCTTTTTTTTTTTTTCATGATGCCTGTATTCCTTAGCATCATCTTCTGGGTTTGGGTCTTAATTGCTGTTGTAGCTTATGTTGTTGTAGAGATGTGTGGATAATTTTTGGATAGCTGCAACCGTCAAATAGTAGAACAGTATGTAGCAAGACTTCTTAAATTTGTTTTTGGTTGTGCAATATCTCTTGATTGTGTCTGTGTTGTAAAAATGCTATTTAATGTGTTAAAGGCCAAATATAACCGTGACTTTAATTGCTGTCATAACTTAGTTCAGTAATATAGCATTATTTCTTGGGGTTGAGTGTTTTCTATCGTGTTCTTCATTAGGCTGTTTTGACACAGATTTTTGAATATTTGGAAAAATTTATTTTAAATCGTTGCTCCTTAGAATTTCTAGTTTTGCCTTTGAATTTCTGTTTTGCTGAGAGGACAGTAATTCTTTAAATACTGTTTTTTATAGCCAACACAGTTGGCAGTAACTTTAATATTTTCTTTCAAAATAGTTCTTCAGTTGGATAGTGTGTGGATGGAAACGAATTTCATTCTTTGGTCAAACATGAAACATTCTGGGTAACATTATGTTTAGTCAAAGCTCTTATGTTAGCAGGCATACTTTTTAGACTGAAATTTCAAAAATAGACATTCTTTGGCTATTGAAAGTTTTTAGATGAAAATGTGAAATGTCTGAGTGGGTGGATCTCCCAAAAAAATCATCAAATCCTTCCCTTACATTTCTTTTCTAGTTTTCTTCTTAATAATTGAATGTCGGATTTTTATTTCTTGTACCTAAGAAAAAATCTCGGGTTACTGGTTAGTTAATTTCTGGAACATTGCAAGTGTTGCTCAAACAATTCTTTTTTTCCCCTCCTTGTAAATTGTGTAGGTGGAATGTGATGATAACATTTTGAGAGAGAATAGGGAAGCAATTGGGACTGCAGTGTTAAATTATCCTGGCACGTAGTGACTTGTATAAAGATTTGTGTGATTGTTAAGGTTACAAGAACTGTAGCTATCTGCTTCTACAGGCTCTCTTATTCATTAGCTTGCTTCTGCTCTGTTTTTTGGGTTTGGATTTGGGTTTGTTTTCTTCTGTTCTGGGTTCATTTTCCAGAGGTTTCCAATACTAGTATTCAGGTTTTGCTGCACTAAGGCAAACACTATAGGTACAGTTTACAATGATGAGTGCAACTTGGACACTTTCTTTGTCAATGGGTTGGATGCATTTTAGCAGCTGTGTTGTCTTAAATCCTAGTCTAGACAAGAGAATTAAAGGTGTGTTACGAGCACGTTATCTTTTCTCAACACTAATGTCATGGGACTTGCTCAGTTAGTTGGTGCTGTACTCTTTAAAAATGCAATGGTGACAATATTTTAATTTTTGTCTTGATTAGGCCTAGACTAGGTAAAAGATCAGGTGAGGGACAAAAAAAGTGTTTTTACAGTTGATTATCTTGTTTTGAAATATCGCTTGGGTCTTGTAGATAGAGCTTTAACAAGTTTAAAAATACTGTCTTCTGCAAAAGTCAGAGTAATAAGAAAGACATTAAAGCATTGTTAAAATATTAGGATGTAATAGTGTACGGTAGTGGTCTGAGGTAAAATAAAATACAGTTCTTTTTTTGTAGAATGGTTTGGGGACTTCCCATTATTGTTCTGGTTAACAGGTAGCCACCTTAACTAAAAGATTAATAGTGTTTGAGATTCCCATGTGAGTTTCAACTCAAGTACAATTTAATTTGAACTGGAAATGAATTGGATAAGGCACTGAACTTAAGTGCTCTGAATGTTGTGAAGAAGAGCTTTGGTCTTGGATTTCTGATTAATTGCTAGAAAGGATGCTTTCAAGAAATAGCCAAATAGGTCACCACTAGCCTATGTGAATGTTTTCTGAATTATGAGCAAGTTTTCATAGCAGAATGTTAGAATTGTTTGCCCTCTTACTCCTAATGTATTTTACAGTAAAGATTATAAGCAAGGAATGATCAACGTACTTTATCTGATTAGATGTGGTTGCAGTTTCCAGCACTGCTGTGACATCTTTTTGACTACTGTACAAAATCTTACTTGAAACATTTTATAAAATAATTGGAAAGCTTTTGTCTTTTGAAAAAGCTGTGAACTTTTTAAGACCTATCTAGAAATGCATAAATTCTTTCATCAAGAATTCATTTTCTTTTGAAACGTCCCTACCATCTTCTTAATTTCGTTTATAAATTTTAGAAACTCCTTGGTTTTGTTAGAACTAAACAATGAATACAAAATGTTTGGGGTTTGAACCATTTTCCCCAGAATATATAAATGAATGGGGAGAAAAAAATCTGGTGGGGGTTTTTTTCAGCCACCTCTGTATTTAATGATGCAGAATGCTGAACAAGTGTATTTTTTTTGAACTGTGACATCAGTCCTTATTTGTATACTGCTCCTTGTAAACACATGTTTTTAGGAAGGTATGTTTTCAGTCTGTGGATTACTTTCTACTGCCAAAAGAACTTGACATATTAATAGGTTTTCCTAGTAGGAGTCTTTTATCTCCAGGTTCAGAATTTGGTCCACTTCTGCTGAAATAATTCTGCTGAAAACCAATCACACAGTTGTGTTTTGTGGTTTAGTTGTGGGGGTTTTTTTAGCTTCAGGATTTCAGTTTCTTTTCTTTTTTCTTTAAATAAGTTGGAGAGCAGAAGATAATCATGTTGAACTGTTTCTCCTGGAGGTTTTATCACATGCTTTTCATACCCCTCTACCACCACAAAGGACAAAATCTAACTGGTCTGAGTGTTTTTCAGTCTCCAGTTAAATCCAGGCTCTCCATCTCACTGCTTAAAGAAGGCATCTGCTCAGTTAGTCTCTCAGATGCAGTTAGATTCTTGGTAGCTGACATGCAGGTTACTCCCTACAATGCCTGGAAGAGAGAAGAATGCGTCACCTTCTGCGGGGTTAAGGCTGCTGCAGTCCACTGTCAAAGTCCAAGTGATAATGTGGAATGAATTCTCCCATTGCTTTCTTCCGTTTGGGTGTGGTGCTAGGTTTGGGGGGAGGGGAGTGGGGGGTTATCAGTGTGGTACCACTTAAATCTGTTTGATCTGCTTGGATTCTTTAACAGATGACCTCCTCAGGATACATGGAGGCTTTGGAGGTAGGAGAGGTTGGTTTCGTTTCTGTACCAAATGTGCAGGATGCAAGCAGGCAATCCTGGCATTGATCTTCTGAACATGCAGTGCTCTGGAACAGATGCCATTTTTAAAATTTTTTCCCCAATGCCAACCTTCTCTTTTTTTTTTTTTTTGCATTTCATTTAGAAATAAACGAGAACTGGGTCTTACAGGAAAAAAAATACTAAGCTATTTTGGGTCGTTTCTTTAGGAATCTGCTTTGCTCTAAGATGTGTAGTACTGTTGCAGCAAACCAACCTATCAAGTCATGAATGCAGAATCTTTTGGAAAACAGGCTCGGTTACTGCTCAAAACAGTTTAAAAGAATGGGAGAGAAATGGAAGTCAGTATGTCATCACAAAGCAAGAGCTGACCTTTCCAGAAATATTATGGTCACCTGGACTAGGGGAGTCTTCTGGTGATCATTAACTATAAGGGATATCAATTTTGCATATTTGCAGTGTCTTCTTAATCTAAAGAGAAATCACTGGGTTTCAGTCCTGGTACCTTTCTTTAGCTTGTATATCTTTTTCTGTTGTTCCTTTGGGATTTGTGAATTTGCCTTCATGCATTTGTACTTACCTTCATAGTGGTACATCTTCAACAAGAAGATGGCAGAGTATTTTCTAAACCTCCCTTGCAGTTTAGTGGTTAGAACAGTCTTCTGGGAAAGCAGGTGTGAAGCTCCTATGACTAAAGGAGGTGTATGGTGCAGGTCTGTCACCTCATTGATCAGGGTTGTAATCACTGTACTATGTTAAATGTGAGAAACAGCATTGACACCACTTGCTTTTATTCCCAGGGCTTTCTGTGGAAGTGATACCTGTTGTGGATTTGTTGAATATCTTCCTATTGTTGCGTTAGTAGACTCAGTAAGCAATGTTTAGTGAATTAGGTCTCTCAAGGGACTTGACTGCTTGCATGCCTCTTCCATAAATCTGCAGAGAGCTTAGGTGTGTGACCAGGTTTTGATTCCAGTATTTGGCTCAGCTGGGCTTGCACAGCTCTAGGCCTTCAGACAGATACCTTGTTTTTACAAAAACTTCGGGTGGGTGCAGCTTTTCAAGAAATTAAGTGGGTAGGAAGAAATTTTGAGGAGCAGTCCCTTGGTCATGGGTCTCTAAATTCTTCTGGAGTCCCAGTATATTTGCCTATGTCAGTTTTGCTTTCAGACCCAGAAATATTTGCTGTCAGAATGAGTCCATCTCTCTAGCTCCTCCTTTTTCACATCAGTTTCATTCTATATGTTTTGAGTTTCTGAATACCTTTGTATTACTTTTGTTAGTGTAGAATATGGAGTAGACCACAGACTTAATGATCCAATTGTCCACAGCATAGACTTAACAAGTCTTGTACTTCAGATGTCTCCCTTCTCTAAAAGGAGTTCTATGCACAGGTTATATTATATTGCTGATTGTAACATAGTATTCAGAGTAGAACTTGCTTAGGTGTTTATCCTTGTACAAGTAGTTGTCTGAGGGATGAAAGACTCTTTCCTAGGAAGAAACTGGGGAACAAGATGGTATCAGGATTGCCTGTCTAGAGTCCATAGAGTTTTAATATTAAGTATCAAATGGGAAGAAACTTGATCAGTTTGCCTTCATAGGCATCTCTTCTGTCTATCCCTTAGTTTGGTTGTCTGCAGCCTTACTTAATATTAGAAGGTGCAGATGCTCAGCAGTCCCATTTTTATGCCATCTGTATTTCTCCAGTAGCTGGTATAGGTTGGCCATGTGATGGAATCAATAGCCTTGTGCTCCTTGGTCCTCGATGTTCCAGAAAATTTAAGCATGATGGCACATTCTAGAATTTCACTCAATCCAAATATTTGCAAATTTCATTCAAACTGGGGAGAACATAGGCTACTTGCTGATGTAGTGTATATGTGGCTACATTTTGATGGGAATAGGGTTGAAGAGTCCTCTGCTGCCCTTAAAGATAACATAATGGATCAGCTGGTAATTTTGCCTGGACTGTATGAATGGATATCTAATAGGCTTGCCTTTAGTCTGGCACCGTATACAATGTCTTGTTCCTTTGGGGATTTCATAACCTCTGTTACTTACCAAAGTATCACTGCCTTATTGTGTAGTTGCTGTAAATTTCTGATGAGTCTGTTTGCTATCTAGCAGTTTTTAGTCAAACTTCTCATAACTCTTTTATTGCTGATGCTCTCTATAACCAGATATAGCAACCAAAGTCAGATGCTTGCTGCCCATCAGATGAGTCTATTAATGACTGTTGGCAAGGAATGCTGTTCCTATTACCGTTCCAGTACCAGTTTTTACATTGTGGGAATGGTCCTGCTGCCACTAGGCCATTTGCCCCAGATTCTGCACTGACCATGTAATTGGAGGATTGGACTTGTTCCTCATCTGTGCAAAGGTGGTTTTCAGGAACCATGATGAGCAAATGCAGTCCTTGGACAGCCTCCTGATGGACTGGAGCTGCTGTTGTTTTCACCTTTTTTATTTACTCTGTTGGTTACACCTGCAATTGCCGAGAGCTCAGCTGTTGGACTGCAGTGATGGTTTGTAGACAGGACATGTGAATGTTTAACTGAAAGCAGGGCCCTTTCTCAAGAGAAGGAAATGACAGGCACTTGCAGACAATATAAACCCTCAGTCACAAGACAGAACTGCAGCAGATGTGTTCAAAGGGCCATTATCTCTAAAAACTGTATCACAAGAAGCTGAAGATAAACGTCATGGTAGCTTGATGGTGGAACGGTGGTTTATCCGGACTGCTTCGTCTTAGGTACTTTAGAAACTCTTTGATTGAACAAATCCATGCAATTCAAGTTTTACCTACCAAAGTTGACAGTATGACTGTGTTACGAAAAGGAAAACAAAATACACAGAAAGCTACCATTAGGGTACTTGAACATAAAAGGTCCAAGTTGCTCTGGAACATAAGGAAGAGGCAAGGAAGGTGCTGTGTATTGTAGGGTTTACTAATGTGTCCCTATGCTTGATAGGGATGCATTCAGGAAAAAGAAATAACCCTGTGATTACAAAGTTTTCACCTCTGGAAAGAACTGATGCATTGTAGACTTTACAGAGAAAAGAAGTATGATTTTTGAAAAAAGAAAATATTTTCTTTCTGTGGCTTCTCAAGAACTTGGTCATTCAATATAATTGCTGCTATTCTTTGCAGGATATTGCCTTTTCTTTTTCTATTTTTTTTTTCTCATAAACTATATTTAGTAAAAAATATATTTAAAAAAAAAGAGAGAAAAGCATCCTTTTTAAAATGAGATGAGCATATTCAAGAAAGAAAACAAATAACCTAAAGGTATGAAATCACATAACTTGATGAATGTTGAATTCTCCTCCAGATGGTTTTTAGTCAGAAATAGTGACTGCCATTGTGGTAGCTCCATCTACCAGAGAGGGACAATGGCAAGCTCAGCCTTGGATGAAAGCTGAGAAGGCACACCTTGAAAGTCCGTCATTACTCTAAAATTAAGAAATTGTATTAATTTCCTAGCTGGGATAATTAGCCTGGTAATTGACGTCTACATTCTTCTCCAAGAGATGATCAAAACACTTGCTTTGAAAGTCTTTCTGTCTGTCAGCAAGGAATGTGGTTAGATTAAAAGGACTGGGAACAGTCTGGGCTTCACACCTCCGCACACACCTTCAGATTATTTGGAATGGCCTTTCTGAATAGGACAACTTAATGTGGGAAAAATAATTAGTGAACTATTTTCAGGAAATTCTGGTTACCAATTATTGATTCAATGAAGAAGTTGTAATGGACAGTGGGGTGTGTGTACAGTACCTTTAAACATAATCTCTTTCTTAAAAGAAAACTAACTTTTTCAAATATTTCAATTTTTAAAAATAGTTTCTTACTGTTACTTTTGAGGTTTAAGTATACAAATTATCATCATTTCTGTACCTAAAATGTGACAAATAGACTTGTAAGTATTTGGGTAATATTTTGTTTCTTAGAATAATATAAAGTACATGTTCTTTTAAAATTAAGTTTGCTCAGAAAGAGAAGCAGTTAAAATGTATTCATATATACACAAATATATGTATATATGTATACAGGGGTTTTTTAGTCCTTTAGCCATCTGGGGTCAAGACTTAGGATAAAAGGAAAAAATTAAAACATGGATTCTATCAGGTTCTGAAGTCATCTTCTATTTAAAATAATTTGAAATAGGCTTTGTCTACATGTGAAAATTTTTTCACCAAATTACTTCTGAACAAGTTTGTTTAAACCAATGTAAAGCCACATTGTTTATCTCATAGCTGATTTGAGCAATATTAAAATTGGTATCCATGTGGGAATCTGCAACATTTTAAAGAAGTTTCTGAGGCTGGCCCATCTTGTTTGTGTTTCCTTCTTCTGAAAAAAAAAAAAAAAATTATCAGCAAGAGACATAGGCTCTGGTTTCATTCTGTTTCATTCTCTCACACACGCATGCACAGGTTGCTTTTTCTGTCTCCTCCCCGTGAGCTGAGCTGAGGAGCCGTCTCACTGGGTGCCACAGGCCACCAGCCGGCACCCAGCCACCAGCAAAGCGCCAGCGCGGAGCCGCTCTGGTGCCCAAGGGATGCTGACAGCTGGAGCCCTGGGCTCTGTCCCCAGGGCTGCTGATACAGCTCTGGCACTGCCAACACAGCCAGGTGCCCAAATCCCCAGAGATGCAGCAGCGTGCTGGTGCTGGTGGAGGAGTGCCAGGGGGACAACCTTGCTGATTGGGTTAACAGGTACAAGATTAAACGGTCTCCAGGGTGGACTGTCTGCCACAGAGTGTCTTTGTGGACAATAAAATGGCTGTCAGACAGGTTAGTAAAACTCTTCTGGGAAAAAGGAGCTTTTTATAACCTAGACTAGACCCAAGGAAATTAACATTTATACAGTAGTTAAAATATAAATAGCTTGACATCTGAGATGATGAGTATATCTGAGCTCCTCATTCTAGCTGGCTTCATTTTGATAGTTAATTAAATATTAGATTTGAGATATACATACTCATATGTATGTATGTGAGGAAAAGTAAAATGTTTAGATTTCACTGTTTTAATAGCTAACCTGTATTTAATGTCATCTTATAAGCAAGTTCTTACTAAGACAGTTCTGGATATTCGAATGGGTTGTATTCACAACACTGATTCAGAATGAAGTAGTCGGTTGTTTCTCTCTAATTGGTACCCATCTTATTGTACAAAGAATAAAAAAAACTCCTAAGAAAATTATTTCTGAAGTTTATGCTCAACATAGAAGGAAGGTTATCAGTACATTGTTCTCTATATGTATCTTTATACCACTTAGAGGTAGTATGCTGGTAGGTAGTATTTTGAAATTGAAGATGACCCAAAATTTATTTTAGTGAGAAGAAACAAGTAATAAACAATAAAAAAATCATGACAATTCTGAAGCTCTTATTTTGGTCTCTTCATCTTCAGATATGGAAACAATTTCACTTAACAAGATGATACACACTTTTGAATAAAATTTCTGGAGTTAGAAAGTTGAATTGTTGAAGATGAAGGTGACTTCTTAAACCTGCGGACGGTAAAACCTTACTGGTGCTCTGTTTATTCTCTGTTTATTATTACATAATAAAGATTATGTAATGATGTTTACTATTATTTTATTGGAATAAATATTCCAATTATACTAGGCATATGGTAATTAGATAAATTCTTTTGTAAGATAAGGGCCACCAACTTCCTGAAGTCATGGCAGAATGGTTTTGCTTCCCAAGCTGAAAATCAAATGTTCTGGTAGAAACTTGGCAGGAGTGAAGAGGCTTTCAGAGCATCTGCTTGTGATACTACTCAAGGCCTTGGATTTTTCCTTTGTTGATGGAGGAGGGTTTGAGGGTTTTTGGTCAAAAGGATATGCAATCAGAATACTACCTCTGCAGTAAAAGAGAAAATGATAGCATTTATACTATTTTGTCCTGAATTGGTTCACTGTATCAGTATGGTCACTTGTTTAGAGTTTCTGTAAAATAGTCCATCTTCTGGAAAAGCACCCAGAGTTGTAGCCTGATTGTACCACTGTGAGGAAGATCTGTCTCAACAGAGCATTTCTTGCAAAGTTTTTTTATATGCGTTGCAGGATGTTTTTATTAGTTTGAAGGACATTAAGCTGTATTCTTTAGTTTCTAGGGCAACAAAAGTCTCTGCTTTGAACTAGACACAAATTCTTTCCAGGCTATGCAGTATCATAAAAACTCTGGTATCTACCTGCCTTAGCTTCTACATGGTTCTGATGAGGAGCAGAAATTCATGCCAGGTAGTTTGCCACTTAGCCCTATTATTTTTGTTTTACTTAAGTTTTAGCGACCTGAAGCTAGGTTCATTGCAAAAGGTCAAGTTCTTTAAAAAGCAAATAAATAAAAGCCTCTGTGGAACTGCAGTTTGTATCGGTATGTAATGCTTGGTTCTGCAGACTAGATCATGGCAGTCAAATTATCAGAGGTGAATTTTTTGACCTAGGCTTGCATTTGTTTTCAGAGGCCAGGTCTGGGTAGTGCCAAAAGTCAGGAGCACAGACTTTTTGGAGTAAAAAGGTTACCTTGATATGGAAGAGAACCTTTTCTTTCCCTGTGGTTCTGACTGGACAGGACTACACAGTTGTTCCTGACCTCTAATCCTTTGGAAGCAGGTGATGCTACTAAGAAGGTTTTGAATTAATTGTTAGGCCTGTTCGTGAAGACTGTAAAAGTGTAATTTTAATGAGCTAGAGAAAATCCTATTAGAATAGTTTAAACAAGTTTTGCAGTGGAATTTTTATCAGTGATTATAAATTGGTTAAAGTAATAGAAGAGTGTGTTGGCTTTGAAGAGTGAACTAATACTTCAGAGGACTGTAGTCTTCTGTCTCTTTTAAAATGTATATGCATTTGACTATTTTTGCTATTTTTGCTTTATGTATCTGCTAAAAAGTTTCACTTTTTATAGTTTAAATAAACAAGGATAAAAAGTTTGAAATTGTCATTAACTTATGCTTGAGCTTTAGTTAATTCTCCAAAATCTGGTTAGTTCACGTTGCTTTCAAAATTCTAAAATACATGTCTGTATTGAGGCCTGTAAGTATGATTATCACTTCCTCTACATAAATGAATAGCTATAAATATTTATTTAACTTTAGCATTTTTTTCTCAGCCAATTTACTGTGTAAACAAGCCTTATGCAACTCAGTTGTCCGCTTGTCTCATCTTCTTCCATTACCTGCCAGTAAGTTTTGAATTCTGCAGTGAAGTTAAACTAAATTAAACATTAGGGCAAATTCCCAAAGAGATCGTGGAAGGCCTGTCCTTGGAAGTCTTCAAGACTGAACTGTGCATGGCCCTGAGCAAGCTGGTTGAGATTTACTGGCTGACCTTGCTCTGAGCAGGGGGTTGGACTGGAGACTTCCCAAGGTCCCTCTCTGCCCAGATCAACATCTGGAACAAATTAGAAATCTAAATAATGATTAAGTTCTGTCAGAATTGTTGGTGGGAAAGACACACTGTCATTGATGTCCTTATGGAAGAAAAGCTGGCATGTGCTTAATCCTAATTATGGAGAATGGTGAGGGGAAAAGTTGTAGGCCGAAGGAAAAACGAGAACTTTAGATAGCAGCATTGATAGACTCTATAAGAAACTAGACCTACCATTGTACTCTAATTACTTTACAGACTTTGTGCTTTATACAAAGTCTGGATGCTGTTTCAGCTTTTCCAAAAGGATTATTAACAGTATTTTATTGCAAGGAATTTTCTTTAGCCTAGCTACAGGCATAAACTTTGATATATCTGAATTGGTACAAATCTGTTTGGTCACTTTTCATTGTCCTCCCTCACCTTTGTCAATGCTTGCTTGTACAGGAAGTTTACAGTATATTTTAAAATATTATAGTAGTTTATCTAAACATTTGCACATCAAGATACGCTTCTGAGAGAAATTTCTTGTGACAAAGCATGTATTGATAGATAAATAGTAATGCATTTTAGGGTCACTGTTAAGTTTTTTTGAATACAGCAATGTAATAACTTTAAACTATAAAACTATAAGAATCCATAGATTTGTATGAGTGCAAGAGGCTTGCATTGCTTTTAATAGGTATCTGCATTTTTCATTGCCTTTGTAAAGGGACCTTCTCAGTCCCACATCACCAGATTAGGCAGGCTTTATGACCTTGTAGAGTTTTGTACAGAGGAGCAAGGAGGAGGAGAAATCCCCCAATGTCAGCATATGTTTTAAGATATTGTGAGCCTTTGCAGTTTCTGCTCAAGCCAGTGGTGTTGAAGTGAAGTTAACAACCTTGACTTTGTCCCCAAAGCTGCTGTTCTCGCTTCAAGGCACACCTAATCCAATAGCTTTATTCTTTCTGCTGACAGGTTTGATATTGGCACGGAATCTGCCCTAACCTATCTCTTCTAAATACTTGTAAAGAAATCCCAAAATTTTGTGATGTTACATAGCCTTGCTGAGAATAGCTGTGATGCATTGTGCTTTTTCACTTGAAGAGCAAGCAAAACTGCTACTGCGTCCCTCCAGACATTCACATTGCCTCCCTCACTAAGGATGGAAGACCTCAGAAATGTTTATGTGCCATAGGCATCAGAGGTTAAAGCTGACAACTGTTTTCTTCAGATGGAAAGCGGAGGTACGGAGTTCAAGGGACTTGCTAGAAATCGCACAGGAGATCTGTAACAGGGTGTGAAACTGAACCCGCATCTCTTAAATCACGTCAGCATTTCTCTTGCTTGATGGTTAATATCTTTGCTGTAAGACATCAGAGGATAAAATTTAATTATAAGTGGTCATGTCTGAAAAAAGTGATCATTTAAAAGAAATGTCTTTTTGAGACTTCAGAATGCAAATAAAAGAGATGCCGGTCTCTTTAGTTTTAGAATCTTTTATATGTTGCATATTTGGTAGGTATTGAAAGCCTTGACGTATCCAGTTATGCTCATTGTATTGGAATAAACATCAGTATATTAGCATGGATATGGCCTAAAAATATTCAAAGTAAGAAAACTAATGTGCTCATTAACAGTAATTTTCAATTATGAATGCAAAGCTTAAATATTGAAGAGTGAGGCCTAATTTTCAAGATGTTGAGCCATTCTTACAGCTAGTAGCAGTAATTTAAAAAAAAAATTAAGATGCTCATCTTTAATGTCTGGAAATTTTATGAGCAAGAACTTTTTTGTATTTAAGCAACTATAACATGCTTCATTAATCTGTTAGTAGTTTTCTTGACAAGTAGACTTCTTTCAGTGTGAACTGAGTGAGAGAGAGGAGCTAGATGAAATTGGTACACTTGTGAGAATCTCAGATTTGTAGGATATTCTGATTTTCTTGTTGCTTTTAGAAACAAGAGAATTAGTCACAATGGAAAACGTCAGGTAAAACATTTGCCTTATATTTACTTGTGGTTATTGCTTTTTAAGCTATACCAAGGAACAGAAAACTCCCATTTGAAAATTCCTGTGTTTCTGAGTTGCTAAATGTGGCAAGCATTTCAGGATTTCAACAAGACATTGATGCTCAGTTGTGTAAGATGAGAGTTTTGATTGGCATAGAGAAGGAACTCAAGGATTAAAATCTTGTTTGGATATGCTCCCAGCAAACTTGCTGCTAAGCAGGTAGATTTTATATATCCCTCAGAGTCTTTTCAGTCTTGATAATAGACTTCAGTGTTAGCTATGAATTTTAATGATAGATGCTAGGGAGAAGTGTCCTTTTTAAGGTGAAAAGTAACCTCTTGTTTGTGAAGGCTTTTGAGCATCTGAAATGGCAGTAGATGAGAACTGAAGCTATTTATGTCGTTGGCTTTTTGTTGTCATCCCCAGCGCTCAGTGCTGTTTTTCTTCACCTGTGCCAGAGCCTTACTTCGAGGGAAGTAGACAGTGTCATGGGACATAGTTTAAACATTCATGGAGTTCTGCAAGCTTAATGAGAAAATGTCTCCCTAACATCTTAATGATCAGGAATCTTTTTTTCAGGACTTACCTTAGTGACTAGCGAACCCTTCTCCCATAAGACATGTTGCTAGACCTCTGAATTTTCAGGTGTTCTTGACATCTTACCCTGTAAGCTGGAGGCAGAGCTGAAGGTAGGTTCTCTTTGTAGTGACTTGCAGAAGCAGGCTGAAAACATGGAAGGAGTTTATTGTTGCTCTAGTTCCCCTATGAAATCTTAGATGTGGAAAATCCTCTGTAGATAAGAATTTCTCTCTGAAGTGGTCGGAAATGACCTGTAAAGATCTTTTGTATCCTTCATACAGGGATGATGTGCATCATTTTGTTGCATCTGTTGCAGCAAGGGAATATACATATACTAGATGTCCCTTGAGTATGTGTGTTGGGTTGTACCATCCATGGTTCTTGTCCCTTGGAAGGTCTCAGCTGTAAGCTGCCCTTAGAAATAATGTGTGCAAGTGCTTTGGTCGAAAAGTGCTTATTTTAACAGTTGGGAAGCAAATATTTGTAGTGCTTCATTATATTGTGGTTGGTTGTTGTTTCTTTGGCTTTTGCTTGGAAGAGAACTATTTCTTCTAATTTCTTACAAGCACAGCACCAATGGTGAGCCAAACTGGCATTGACTGAGACTTTTCATAGAGCATGAAACCAAACTGGAAAGTGAAGCCAGCTATAACACCCACAGAACTGAACGGGCCTTAAAAGCATTTTATTTAAGCTGAGGTGATTATTTGCAGAAAGTTCTATGTACAAGAACAAGGTAGTTTCTGAAGCCTCCTCAAAAGTGATATGGTATGGTGTTACTTATTATTTGAATATTATCCTCCAGGTTGTTTTACAATTATTATTTAATTTGCTGTCCGATGAGTAAGTACAATTATCATGACTTTATATACCTCAATCTATCCATCTGAAGAGTTGTTTTCCCAAAGGCTATGTAAGGAGTTCATGTCAAAGCCTAGAATAAAATGTTAGATCCCAGTCCTGCAATTAGGCCATACACTGTTCTTTATAGCAAACTAATTCATGACTCAGCCATCTAATTGCAGTGGGACTTCCAATAAACTCGCTAACATCTGCTCATTTATAAAAATGATTTTAAGACTATTTTTTTAGTTGAGATTTGTTGCTTTAGAAATTAAATCATTACACAATATAGCTTACAAAACTGAATATTAAATGCAATTAATTAGTAAACTGGAATGACTTGTTTGCATCAGAATCGTGGGAGTTTTACAGCTGTTCTGTATGGTTTGGCCTGAGAAGCTGTAATATTTTCTTTCCATTAGAGGGAAAAGTGCTCAAACTTTGCAGAAACCTGTCTTTGTTTAGATTTGTGTATCTCTCTGACACATTTATGCATGTATGCAGGTATTGACACATCTTCATTGGTGTATATTTGCTGGAGTCCATGGAAACATAAGTCTACAGAATGAGTCCCTAATGGTTACAGGTTTTAAAGCTACCAAAATACAAGGAATAAGGGTTTGGAAAAAGTGAAATGTCTCCTCTTTCTTGAGTGTCTTAAGGTAGTAATAGCTTCAGAAGTATGTATATGTATTTTCTGCTGCTTTGGTTCAAGAATTGGTAGCTTCAACAAAGGGTTAAGATTATCGCTTCCTCTCATCCTGGTGTTTGAGAGGCTCAGAATCAGGTTGGGGAACACTCTGTGCCTTTTCTTATCCTCCGTAGCTGATGTGAGTTTTAACTATCAAGGATTCCGCATTAAATATCCACATAATTATGTGCAAGGGATTAGAAAAAGTCTTGATAGTTATAGTTGGAATATGTTCTTCCTCTACATGAGGAAACTGCATGTTCAAGTTATGACAGATTTTACTGCAGGCAGGCAAAGTTTGCAAGCTACATTACAAAAGGATATTTAGTTATATTTCATATGAATTTGTAAATAACTTAATAGATTTAACTGTCATTTCTGGTACTTTATTTCATATTGCCCAGAATTATTTTGCTGTGTATTTTGGCAGGACTCATACCACAATTTTTTTTGTAAATCTAAAATGAAGAATAATTATTTTTACTGACTTTTTGGTACTATTTGCATAATTGTCATCACTAATATCTTTTTCCTTTAAATTAATTTCCTTCTTGAAATACTGTCAAAATTGTCAGAAATGCGTTTTTAAACATAGAGAGGAAGAGGCCCTGCGTGTCGAAGGTGATAAAGGTGATTAGTACTGCAGACTCCTTTTGATTATTAATAATAGTAATATGTAGATACCTTTGGTATTTTAGTGGTCCCAGTATTTATCATATAAAGCTGTAATCATGCATCTTTCCAAAAACTTCAGCAGGACTTAAACTTGTTATAAGAAATAGTCTTTAAGAATACATGGTATTCTCTTGATTGTTTTTTTTTAACACAGAATGATTTAGTTGAAAATATTTGGGTCTGATATGAATCTCAGAAAAAAATCCAAGAAAAGATACACTTCCAGAATGTGAAACCAGAAAGCAGGAACCTGTTTGAACTTTTTCACGTCATCTATACTGACTAGTACAACTCACACACACACACAGAGCTAGGGATACTGGGCAATCCTTAGAACTGCTTAAGGGAATCAGATCAGTTTATTAGCCTTGGTGTATGTTTGGGGGTTTTTTTAATTCTTGCTCCTTTAGTCCTCATTTTTTTTATATTTTCACTGCTTGTTTTCTTTGTTTTTATCTGTATCCAATGACATTTCTAACCAGAAATCTGAGAAGTACCTTATAAAAGACATTAAGATACAATGTCAGGTACTGCCCATGTTTTTCTCTGAGTACAATTGGAGGTGGAAAAAATGCAAGGTAAAAGTCTCTGAATATCATTTTCATACCATTCACCTTGAAGCTTTCTAAATGTTTTAAGCTGTTATTCAAAGTGTACATAGTAGTCTAAACAGAAATATGGATGATGCGTGTGCTGTGTGAGGTAAGATAAAATATAGAAACTTTTTATTGCTGTGTGGCATTTAAGGCTGTGTGGTCAGTGGTGCATAACTGGGCTACATAAAACATTTGAAGTCTGTGTATTTATTGATTTCATGTTGCTGTGGTGCCCATCCTCAGGAAAACTGAGGATTTACTGTGGTCTGTTGGTCCCAGGCACTCATTAAAGATGGGTAAGAGGGTGGAGTTTAGCATTGAATAGTTATCTAGGACTGGGAAATACATTCTGATTGTCTTTTATGGAGCAATGACTATTCCTTGCCAGTAGTGATATCCTAGATATGATGGCATTTGACTCTACATTAGTGTGTTTCATAAGGCCATAAATGACTGCAGTCGTGTTATCTCTTCAAGAGTCGCCGCTGCTCAGTGTCTGTCATATTGGAGCTAAAGATAATGAGATCATTTGAACAGGGTGAAGTGCCTTGTTCTTTAAACGTGTTCTGCAAATACGTGTAATTGGTCTTGCAAAAATTTGTTCCTGAAGAGGTCTTGAAAAGTCAACCTTGCCAGTGCTGCATTTGAGAGTGTTTCTTACAGTCTCTGCTGTGATGTTTGCCCTAGAATACATACTGTGCTGCACTGATACTGACAAAAGTGCCAGCAATTCTTATTTTCAGGTAGCCCTTGTGCTTTTCATTAGGAATGATCAGTGCTGCTCAGAGCTTTTCAGCCATACTGAGAAAATGGGATTTTCGTGCTCCAGAAATGAGGAAAAGAACTGTGCCACTTTTCCTTTGCTAAGAAGACAGGCAGGAGCAGATGGGCTGCACCAAAAGGCAAAACTTCTGCCCATCTCCCACTGTGGACTGAGCTGCTCTCTCATAGATCCTGTGGTGGAAGCAGCAGCCTGGATTTTCAGGACTTCTGTACGGGTGATGGGGTTTTAGCCTCTTTTGCTCTGCTAAAAGTATTTGTGAGTAGGTTAGATCCTACTAGAATCTTTTGGAAGGATTTTTGAATTCCTAAGTTTGATTTTCGTGGTTATAAGGAAGGGTTCTGCATTGCTGCTTAGACATTGCAAGATGGCTCTTTTTATTGTTTGTCTGGTTTTTTTGGCTTTTTCCTTTGTAAAGAAGCTGTTTTCCTCTTGGGCCATTGAAATTCAACAGGGTGAAAAGTCTGTGAGGAAGAGTGTTCTTCCCTTCAAATTTCAGTAGAAGCATGTAATTCCCACACATCTGAGAAATTGCCCTTTCCCTTGGTGGGCCAGTGCTGCTGCATATGACCTCAGTGGTGGGTCTTCAACATCTGGCTGGTCAAAGCTCTGTGAATAGTAAGCGGAGTCTCCAGATGCAGGCAGAAGTTGCCTCCAGTAAGATCAGCAGCTGTAGTAAGGAGAATATTGAGCCAGCGCTCTCCCCCATACTCATCAGGAAAAAATTTGCCTGGGATCCTGAGTGAGGCAGGAAATTCCGGCTGTGTTGAGAGGCAAAGGGTGCAGAGCCAGCTTGAACTTCAGAGCTTGTAGAGCTTGATTTAGTCAAGAGCTAGATCTTCCACGAAAGGTTACCAGAACTCAAAAGTACAGTGGGAAGTACAGTTAGGACTCTGAGTGAAGATACACAGTTTGTCATCATCTTGGTACTTGGGGAATATGATACACAGATGGCTGGCCTGACTCCCCCTACTCAGCTTGGGTCTGGCAGGACTGATACTGAGCTGGAGCTCATAAGCCCCTACCAGAGCCAGTCTTCTGCTCAGTATCCATGGACTGTTTTTCCATTATTTGCTTTATTCTAGGTAGCAGACACTGACTTTTCTCTGTGGAAAGACAAATTATGTATATATTACAGACAGGCATAAGTATATATATATTTTTAAAAACCTAAAATGTCACACAAAATATGTATATAAAAAAATGTATTTTCTCTGTAAGGTTAACTACTCAAAATCTAGGTAGTACAGGGATGTATTCTGCAAGAGCAACTTTATTTTTGATAAGAAGACATAATGAGAGCTTTACAGAAACACTTTCTTACACATTTCAGTATAGTAAAGTTTTTGGTTGTGGATGAATTTGGATTATAAGGTGAATAAGGCTGTTGATTGTAGGATCTCATTTTAGGTGGTGAAGGTAGGTAGTGAATTGGGTAAATGCAAGAGGAAAAGCAATACAGAAAATTGCTTCTGTCTGTTCCACCTAATAGTTCCTAGATGATCCTATGCAAATAAATTAAATTAGGCTTTTCACATCTTTTCTGCCAGCTCATCAGTTCTTTCTGTTCTTCATTACGAAACTTCAGAGTTTCCACTGCTCCATTTCCCAGGTGCTGAGTATTCGTAGCATACAGACTCTCAGATATGTAGTCGCCTAGCTTTTCTAGGGTTCCTAAATCATGTAAGCATTTGACTATTTCAGTGGAACTGGCTATAACTCTGCAGCAAGTGTGTATGTGTTTCCCCATATATTTCTCAACAAATTGGAGCAATGTCACAAAACTGAGAGAGGTCATCTTGTATTTTAATTCTGGCTCATCTATTTCTTCACTGGGCACTTCTCAAGCGCCTGCTTTGAATTTCTTAGTTTTACCAGTGGAAAAAATGGAGAAGATACAGAATGCAAGGACAAGCCAGTAGAAAGTGAGAAGTAGTTTGGACCCTCAGATATCAAGAAATGCAGTGAAGGTGTACCTGATACCACTTCTACTGAAGGGTTTTTTAAATGCTGTACAGCAAATACAATAGGGCACATGCATCTGTAAATAAAGATAAGACAGCAATTCAATATTTCTTTTTATCTGTTGAATGCCATCCATCTTATGTAATTAAAGACTATGCTATCTTGTGTTTAAATACAGGAGGACAGATTTCAAGATGCTTGTGTGTATTTTGGTACTTAATGGCAGCTTAGCTCTTGCCAGAGTTCCAAGGGTATCATTGTGCTAAATACTGCATATCCACAGAGTAGGAAATGGATTGTGTCTCTTCAGATGGTAAATGAAGGCAGGATAAATGGTAAAAGTGAGGGGAATTCTCTACAATTATTGATGACAGCCCTGGACTATGAATTAAATGACATTCTCTTTGTTAGCAAAGAGGCATAACAAAGTTTAGAATTTCGTCTACATTTTATGACTTAGTTGGACAAATTTTTGATACTAGTCTGGTGATGTAAGAGTTCTGATGTGGTTTGAGACGTTATTGGCCTTCTATCCTTTCTGCCTTTGTGGGAACGCACTGTCCTTGCAGCAGAGCCAGCAGGAGCACACAGGTTACCTGTTCCAGTGCAGAGTGTTGGCAGACAGGGAAACAGGCTGTTTCCCTCAACCAGCTGAGGCCGATGCACCAGCAGTGCTCTGCTGCCTTGCCTGGCAGGCAGGAGGGACAGGTGGGGGGGATAAAGAAGGTGTAGTAGGTGGCTTAAGGATGGTGTCACCTTCAGCTGCTGCAGGTGTCAGCTATGTCTTTTGTCTGTTCACAGTCCAGACTTACTCCAGTGATTTGACTCAAAGCAATACTACTAATATGAAGGAGAAAATCAGGTTTAAGTTAAGAAGGAACAATCTTGCATCTCTTAGGTCTGGTTTAAGTGCTTTAAGCCATAATTGGTTTTCTCCCAGTCCTAGTTGCGTTCCTGAGAAAACCTGTGTAAGAGTTTTTTGGAAATAGGCCCAGTGTTTTCTTCTCTCTTTTCTTTTCTGTGGCAAATATGTAAATTTAAAACCTGATGGAACACTTAGTTTCATGTCTGAAGAAAGGTTTATGAATGTGAGGATGGGGGAAAAAAAAGGTAGGCATTTAAATTTTTTTAAAATTTGGCAAGGATCCTTTCACAAGGAGGTGGAAAGTAATAAATTCCTTCATAGTTATATGATCTGTTGTGCTGTCTAAATTGACTATGAAGCAGAGCTGTGATAGTATTGCCTGGAACTTTTTTTTTCTTTTTTTTTGTACTCTTCAACTGTAACTGGCATAATGATGGGAATGCTGCAAGGGAGAGATATACATTTTGTGTTATCTAATATGTGTTTTTATATGACAATACTTCTGTGTGTATACAGTACTTGAAGTGGACTACATTTCCTGAAATTTGGAATTAATTTACCGGCCCTTTGTTTTTGTCTCATTTATTACTATTCAGAGTTCTGTGTATATTGACCAAAGGTAAATATATCCTTGAAGGGGAGAGTATTGTGTCATTATCCCAAGCTGGAGATACAAAATACCTGTTCAAGGAGAAGGAGGATGTAATGTTGAAGGGAGAGTTTGATGTCCATCCTTTCTTTACACATGGAGATAGCAAACAGAGAAAAGAGTATTATAGTCCTCATTTTTGTAGTCTGGAAGTATTCCTGGCATATTTCCTGGAGGGAAGGAAAATTCAGAGGAGGAAGATTTTTGTAGAACTCGTAAAGATCTGAGAGAACAAGATGTGCAACAAATAGCTAGAATGTGAAATACGCATTTTTTTAAGTGTAAAATTTTAAGATCGTCCAAATATCTCTTTCCTGTTGGGTCTGTACTGTTTGCAAATAGATTTCTTTTTCTTTTTTTTTTAGCATTAAGAATGTTGCCATTTTTTAAAAATATAATTATTGTTGTTTTTGTTTTTGTTTTTAAACTGTAGGTATGAAAAGGTGCCAGTAATTCTGGTTGGTAATAAAGTGGACCTGGAAAGTGAGAGAGAAGTATCATTGAGTGAAGGCAGAGCCTTAGCTGAAGAATGGGGCTGCCCCTTTATGGAGACCTCTGCTAAAAGTAAAACAATGGTGGATGAGCTCTTTGCGGAAATTGTTAGACAAATGAACTATGCAGCACAGCCAGACAAAGATGATCCATGCTGTTCTGCATGTAATATACAATAGCATTAAAAATGACCTAACCTGGACTTAA
Source organism: Dasyornis broadbenti (assembly GCA_013397935.1). Lineage (NCBI taxonomy): Eukaryota > Metazoa > Chordata > Aves > Passeriformes > Dasyornithidae > Dasyornis > Dasyornis broadbenti. The sequence goes on from VZRN01003026.1 coordinate 2,213,018, forward strand.
TTTGCAGAAATTTTGTAAGGTGGTAAAACTGTCTACTTCACTTCCTGGTTTGTGGGTCACTTGAAATACATCTGTAGTGAAGTAGCAACATTAACTCAGAGCTGAGCATTGAAAGTCAATCACTGACTCTGAATATAATTGGGTTAAATGACCACATCTCACCCGTTTTTTCCCTTTGAGCACCTGCAATGTTATGGCACAGTCAGTTGATCTACAGGGTCGTTCCAGTCGAACGTACATGTGTTGTCATGTCAGACAGCAACAACAGCAACTATTTCCGAAGAGGACAGAATCCTTTTGGAAACGGGAAACAAAAGCAGTGGAGAGGATATCTCTGAAGACCGTTCACAACGAGCATAAGCACGAAAAGGAGAGCCAAGTCTTTTGGTGTCTGATTACCACGCTTCAGAATGGGCACTATCACATGTGGCTGAGTTTGTTCAGTCAGTTATGTTGATTTCACCAGAACTTCTGACAGTGTTGGAGGAAAAGGCTACCAGAGACCCATATAGTTTGGATTCTTTTCAAAATCAATGCTATTATTTCTACACTTTATCCCACATCTTGAAATAGAAAACATTGAATCAGCCTGTGAAATGAAAGGCAAGATCTGGAAGCAAGCGACGGGTGAAGAAACAGTCTGGCATTGGAATGTTTTAAATCTTTCATTTTGCTGCTCAGAAATGGAGGATCGCTTCAGGTTTTGGTCTACAAAAAGCCAAACAAACCCTCTGTTTACAAAGCAGGAAGCATCTTTATTTTCACTTTACTGAACCAGGAGGAAGCAACTGTGATGAAAAAAAATTGCTGAGCCTTACTAACAAGGAACACTTTAATAGATTAACTAGTACCATCTTGTAAGGAAAATTAAGCCATGTTTCATCCATATGTTCCCTTCTGCAGAAACCTCGTGGGACAGTATGAACATCCTGCATTTTTAAGTTTGTTAAAGACAACAGTTTCTCTTGCCTTTAAGGGCTACATTCTCTGGTGTGATCCCAAACTAACCTTTGAAAATCCAGTTTGCTATTTGATAGCTTTAATGTTGAAAACTTAAATTGAATAACCATGTGAAATCATTTGGTTCAGAGGTGAAATAGTTACGGTTGTAATTCCTTAGGTGAGTGTGGAAATGGCTCTTTAATTGCCTGACACACTATTCAAAGGTTGCCCCAATTATTGGAGTGTTTAATGGTGGGAGCAAATATTTTATTTTGAAAGGATGCTCGAGCTCTGACTTGCTAGTTTCATAGCAGTGAAGTATTTATCATTTGCATGACTAATGGCACAGAAATACCTATTTCAAAGTCTTACAATCAAAGTATAGAAAAGTTTTCAATCGCAATGTTTAGATTTTAAATGCTGGAGAGATTGTCTTGAGCTGGATCTTTTATAGGTAAAATTGGCCATAAAAATACAGTCACTGAGCCTGTGGTCTAAATAACACCATGCGTTTATTAGTTTTTCAATCTTGTGCAGTAACAGTGTAGTTCCTTGTGTTTAAATGAGTGAAAATAGGGGTGCTGGGCTGTGTGTGTGTGTGTGTTGAGTGTGTATGTGTGTGTGTATATGGCCCTTAGAAATGCTGTAATTGGAGTTAGGTTCGAGAGTTTTGCCTCCATCTGCAGAACTTCCTAAAAGCGCTCTCATCTGCCACACAGGACACTGGAGTAGAAAACACTTTACGGATTTCCATCCATAAATACCCTTAACATTTTGAATTATAGTTCAGTGGATAATAACTAAAGGAAATCATATTCACAGAAGAGAACTGGCCAACTCTGCCCTTAATCTTTCAAGACCTTTCCACAACCAGTGTGACAAAGGGCATTAGATGTCACAGAACATTAAGCCTTACTAGAACGTAAATGTAGCCCATTTCCCATCTACCTTGCAGAGCTTTCATTACTGTACTTTGTTCTCTTAGGGAGATAGGCACACTGTTTATTTCTGACATCTGAATGCCCGTTTTGGGTGCTCTGAATCGCCCTCCTAGAGGCACCTACCTCTTTCCATTGACAATATAGCAAACTTAAGCTTTTAACTTTGGTCCTCCAAGTCACACAACTCACATGCCTAAACTAGATGGTATGAATGTTCTCTTACCACCCCCTGCCTACCCATTGTGTCAGCTGCCATGCTTAAGCAAGATGTGAGATGTTGGATTAATGATATTTCAGGGTTTCAAATATCTAGATTAGGAAACAATGTATCAAGCAGCACAATCCATCCATAAAACGGCTTGGCAGTGTGAGATCCACTGCATAAGCTCTTAGAAAGAAAAAACCACCAAAAAAAAAAAAGCCCAGAAAACAAACTAAAGCCAAATTTCAAACTGAGTTGGAAGCACATGTTATGCAATGTTATTTACAGAGATGTTGAAAACCTTGCCTCACAGATTGTTCATCAACCAAGAAAATGGCATGAAGTAGAGTATGAACAGCCTAATATGAAGTTCATAATGTAAAGCAGATGGGCTTTAAAGATAGGAAAAATTGCACAGTGAATTTTTAAATGGAAATATTAAAGAAAATATCTCCTAGTTTTATTTCTTCATTACACTCTTACATTTTCAAAAGCATATGTAAGCTACCACTTGGCTGGGGGGGCAAAGCGTAAGTTATTGTTTTTCATTGTATAGTTCTGAGGAAGTAGTTATGCACTATTTATATTTCCACTAATGTGAAGGTAGTGGAGCTTGAATCAATGACAGTTGCACTCAACAGATTTTTCAAGTTATAGGGGTAGCAGAAAGGGAGGTAGGTGAGCCACACAGCATCTGCATGGCCACCCTGCAGGAGTCATTGGTCTTGGGTCACTGTTTCATTTGTACCCTGATAGGATTACCAATTATAGTATTTGAAAGTTTCTTATAACATGCCTTAAAATATTATGATTTGTTCCAAAGACCCACTTTTCCTTTGGCTGTTCTTGTAGAGCTTTGTAATTTTCTACAAAGACAGCATTTCTCCAGTTTGTTGTTTTTTAAAAAAAAAAGTTGCAACTTTTATTCTTTTAAGCTATGATAGTGAGAGCAACTGTTTCCTCTTTCCCTTAAAAATACACACAAAAACACTTCAAAGCAAACAAACCAGAATCAGATCAAGAGTGTTAAATATAACTTGCATTGGATTTCGTTTGCTTTTTTTCTGTTGTGTCCGTCCCCCTGCCCACCCCTTCAGAGCATCAAAAAAAAGAAATTTGGTAACATTTTCTGTTCTGGTTCTAGCCTCTTCCTAACCCTAGTGCTACAGTTGCCATTACTTTTCTGTGGGAAAACTACTGGTATTTGCTTTCCTGTATAGAATGTTGCCTAAAGATGTCAGCCATTTGGTTGGGGGGTTTTGTGCATGTTTGTTTTTAATTTTTTTTTTNATGTTTTTTGTTTTTTTTTTTTATTTTTTTTTTTTTTTTTTTTTTTTACCAGTGTGCTGTCAAAGCACTGGTTAGGCTTTAATTGTGAAACTCCGCAACAAAAGCAAATGTTTGACAACTGCAGGAGGCTTTTATCTGCATTGTTGTGCATCTGTTAATTCTTGATCAGGGTTTGAAGAAAGACTGAAGTGGGTTCTGGAGTCAGATTTAACGCTGTTGATATGGAGTTTCCTAGGGGTGAATTAATGTATTTCACAGTTAATTGTTGAGCTCTAATACAACTGGCAACTAAAATGGGGCAACAGTTTGTTTTGTAACAATGTCAGTTGTTTAAACCTTGATGTTTCAAATAAAACAAGAATTGTACATAGAACTCAATGCAAACTCAGCAGTTGTATTTGGAGTTAAATTATTTTAACAAATAAATTTATTTAATGAAATCTTCCTTGCATTTTCTGTGTTGTTCATTTTGATTTGATCAAAAAGTTCATCCAGACCTGATGAGGGTGCCCAGTAATTTGAAACAACACTGTCAACTATATTTGGTTCAGCTAAGTATTTCCTGCCAAAATGCTCTTCTGGTACAAATTAAATAGCAATAAGTGAAAATCAAATATACTTTATTTTTTATGGATGGTTGGATGTTGTGATTTAAGTTATGAGCTTGATAAAGAACAATAACAACGGAGGGGTTTTTTTGTTCACTTTTCTTAGTGGGATACACACTGACAACGATCAGTAATACTCAGTATTTGGTAAGATACAGCTCCTGCTATGGCAAGAGAATAGTGCTTAAAATGTTCCATATATAGAAAATGACCAAATGAAAACTTGGTCAATATATTACATAATTAACATGCAGAACTACTTTTTTAGTACTGAGGCTGCAAAGAGTTAAAGAAGGATTGTTTGTTATATCAGCTGTTCTGTTGATGAGTGTTTTGAAGGCTTTCAGCATCACACAAAAGGAGTTAGTGTTAGAAAGAACTTCAAATACAATTAGTGTTGCAGAGATTTGTAAATGAACAGTTGAGCTAATACTAACGGGATTATTCTAGCTAATTGGCACTGATCAGCAGTTACATTTTAGTCATGCTAGTATCGCTAAAATATCCTGTTTTCAATAATGATGGGTGCCTGGTAGTCTCTTGTGTCCATGTCATGCATGCCTTAAGGAGCAAGAAGCCTGAGGCTGGCGCATATTAAAAGCTTTTAGTTCTATGGATCACGTAGAAGGCTGACACATGCTGCTAATTTCATGTTTTTGATTTGCCCGTTCTGTAAATCAGTTCCCAGGAAACTTTTGCTGATAGGTTCTTCCACTCCCATTAGCTTAGTAATATCCTTTAGTTTTGCCCAAAAAGATACTTATAGAGGGACAACAGGAATTCTTTGGGCTGTTCTGAACAGTTTAAAAAAATGCCAATGTGTGACATACTCTTTTCAAATAACTGAACAGCTAGAAAACTTTGGGTTTTTCACTCTTAGCTAATGCTTTCTCTGTCTCTGCACCCTTCCCCCTCCTTTTTTTTATTCTTTCTTGCTACTGCAGGAAGTTTTTTACTCTGTGAAGTATTTTGGTTGGATATAATATCTTGTTATCAATCTTCCGCAGGTATCAGTCTTCCTGAAACACCAGCCTTTGGTCATTACTTCTGTTGCTTGACCACGGAATCACCAGGCTACATCTTCTATCCCAAGTTACCTTCAGTAGTATTGTGTCCTTGCTGTTTACCTTGTGCTTTATTCTCCATTAAAATGACATCTATTTTTCCGAGATCAGGAAGAATGATTCTGAAATTGCTGACAACTGTGTTTACTGCTCTGTCTGGCCCATAGCAGTGTACTCCATCTGTAGTCATGTCTTCCTTTGGCAGGCACCATCTTGGTCATTCTCTTTTAAGAAATTCCCAGCTTCCAATGACTGTTTGAATGCACTAGTGCCCTACTCAGTTGTCTTAAACAGTTCCAATCTTGCCATAAAACCTACAGAAAGAATTTTTCTTGTGTTTTTGTGCTAATTGCAGTCACAGATTTTGCAGACATTTGGAACTGCAGGTTTATTTTCTTCATAGGGAGGTCAGTAAATACATCTGGATTTTGACTCCAATTGTTTAGGGCTTTGTTTGTCTGATGGTCAACACATGTTTTTCTTCTCACGTTGGAAGTAAGAAGTACTGAGTTCAGATAGAAAGGGATATTTAAAGTTCATCTTTGTGCCATGGGCAGGGATCCTTCCACTAGACCAGATTGCTCAAAGTGTGGCCTTGAACACTTTCAGGAATTGGGCATCTGGGAAGTCTCTGGGCAACCTGTTCCAGTGCTTCACCATGCTCACAGTGAAAAATATTCTTCCTTAGAATTTAAACCTTTCAGTTTGAAGCCATTCCCCCTTGTCCTGTCACTACAGGCTGTTGTCAAAGGTCCCTCTCCAGCTCTCTTGCAAGCCCCTTGTAGATACTGGAAGACTACCAGAAGGCTCCCTGGAGCCTTCTCTTCTCCAGGCTGTGGGTTGCATTTACAGGCTGGATTGCAAGTGGGTGGAAGAAAAAGCCGTGTTGATGTGAGCCAGGCACTGTGCGATACTGGATCTGCTAACAGTACTTCTTCATCCCACTCTGCTGGAACAGTTTTTCTGTGCACTTTCAAGCACACACTTTTTGGTCTGACTGGAATATGAAATAGTCTGTGGGGCACTAAGAATTTATTTCAAAATCTTCACAGTGCAGTGACTACGTATGTAGACAACTGGATAACAGACCTGGCTGCTCTTCTTAGGAGCGTTTGCAAGGCCAGACAGTCGCGTAGGAGTCTCACTGAAAAGATGAAAAAGTGAGGTGGCTAGCTGGCCGAAGTGGAGAAGAATGGGGGTGGATCTAGGTTAAAGAGGTGGAAATATAACCGTGAAAGACTGCAGAAGAAAAATACGTAGGTAGACTGTTACGTTGAATGGTAGAAATATGAGTATTAAGATTAAGTGTATTCTTGCACAAAAGTGCTTCTTAGGTAGATCAGAGAACTGGATCTGAAGTGTAGCCTTCTAGTGGATATTTCATTTAGTTGAAATAAGTATAAAGCTGCTTCTTGAGATGTTGTATGGAAAGATTCTGAATACTTGGAATTTTTTTCTTGTTTTAGAATCCTTGTACAGTTTAATAACCAAAAGACATTAACTCCAAACATCATCCCCAAATACTTGAGACATGGCACCTTAGCTTTCTGGTTGTACAACACTGCTTAGGAAAACAAAGTATGCTTTCATCCTACAGCCAAGAATATACTTTAGATCACAGCTCTTTTTCTTGTTACATAGGCTTCTTTTTGCTATTCACCCTTTGTTCTTGCAAATGGTATTATCAAACTGAATAGAGGTTGCCTGGCACTTTCCAGTATGATACAAGGTGATCTTTTTTCTTTTTTTTTTTCTTTTTTGCTGCTTTCCAAACTAATTAATAGAGCTCCAGTTTTTTCAGGATGATCTCTCTGTCCCAGATTTGGGGGTGGTTGGTTGTTCTCTGTTTTTTAATGGTTCAGCTGTTTCTAAGGACAAAACAATGGGAGATGCACCATTCTGCTCGTGCTAAATTCTTGAAAACATTCTGTCAAAACCTGCCACCATTCTGGTTTAAACCACTGGGAAATTGCCCAAAACTCCCCAATATTGGTACGTGGGTCTAAACTTGGCCAAATTATAAGTCTCTGAAAAAATGGCTTGCCCACTAAGGAGGGATAAAAGTGCATCCAGACTCTTCAACTGAATTGGATATGCTTTCTGCTCTTTGTATTTCATATATAGTAACTGCTGGGTGCAAGGAACAGTCCTTGTCTGTACACACTGGCTGAGAGCTGAGAAACAGAGTGGGAAAGAGTAGGATGAGACTTCAGCAGGGAGGATTTCCAACTGTAGATCTTAATGTTTCTTGTTTAAGGAACGGAAACCAGCTTTGCTGGCAGTGAAGTCATCTAGGAGCAGTTTCAGAGGCAGATTTCATTAACACCAGCAGTGGAGGACTGGTCTGAAGACTGGAACCACATAACCTGCCTGATGACATGTGACCAATGCAGGGCCACAAGAAAAGCTTTGCCAAAGTGCTAGTGTGGTTTTGCCTAGAAGTCCTTGCAATAGTAAGTTAACCTTTATAGTATTTGCTCTGTGAGATTTTAAATACAGAAAGACAAATAATTGATTAACGCAAAGAAGATGAGATTCTGCAAAGCAAAATGGATGATACATAAATGTCCTATTGATAGAGAGTAAATGGATGAGGACACTCAATGCAATGTGAATTAAGGTGCTTCTCAAATTCTCCATGAAGCCTCAGGACTTGTAACAGGTGCTGCTCCAACAGGGTAGGATTCCTTCCAGGGCTGTGTATTTCTCTAACTGGATTTTAGGTAAAATTTCTCTTTTTTTCCTATGTGTAAAGTTTCTTTTTTTCCTATGTGGCTCCATTGAAAATTTGTTTTGGGGAAGACAACACTTGAAGTCAGATGCAGTACTGATGTAACATTTAGCTTTGTGTTTTAAGATGGAGGGAGAACATCAAAGACTCTTCTAATTCTGCCTAATTTTTCAGGATAAGATACACTGTGAAGATTCGAGATGTATTCGTAAGAGTTGGAACCTCTTCATTAGGGGAACTCTATCAACCCTTCTTGATGAAGGTGCTATTTGTGGTTATTTCTAGGAACATACTTATTCAAACAGTCAGAGTGGGTCTCTGACTTCAAACGTGAAGAACAGTCTTCAAACATGAAGAGTGGGTGGGCACTTACAGCGTGTTGTCTACTTGTTCACCTTTTCAACCCTGGAATGCTGTGCGTGACATGCATGGTAGTTTACTGAGATAAATCCTAATCTCTGCATTTAATGTTTACCCATCAGGTGGATATCCTTAATCCAGCAAGACAACACCCACCTGGAAACAAGCTCTCTATGATGACTGTGGGGAGGGGGCTCTCATCTCTACATCAGATCTGAAGCAAAATGCTCATCTTCCTTTTCATTTTTCATGGTTGGAGGAAATCTGAAGAGCAATAAAGATTGCTTTCTCCCGAGTAGGTGAGGTATCCCCAGTTTCAGAGCTCTTTGATTTGTCCAGAAACATACACTGGTAAAAAATCTTTGTATTTGTCAGTGTGGAAGAAGGATAGTGACAGGGGAAGATTTACTGCTCATAAAGGTACATGGCTCTTCACTCCAGGCAAGTCACCTCTGCCGTTGGGTGAACACCATGTTCTCATGTTCAGCTTTTTTCTATATAGAAAACAATTTGTTTCATGTAAGACGAGAGTCCTCCTCCTTTATTCCCCTAGGTTTTTTTGTTTGTTTTTTTTTAATCTTGTGTAGGTTTTGCACAAAGCAACCACTGTTCTCTTGAATCAATAGTTCATGGCAGAAGCTGCTTCTCCCCTGCTCTCAGGAGACATTCTGACTCAGAAATGTACACAGCCTATGCATCACTGAAGCTATAAACCTAGTTTGCTTGTTTATAAGTAACAGAGTTTCCTGAAGACCACACTTTCAAAAAGTTTGCAATGCTGCCTCCTTTTTCCTTTGTTCCAGATTTTGGCATGTTTGTCAAAAGTTTTAAGACACAGTAATGGACAAAAAAACACCAAACAGTAAAAACCAAGCAAACAAAAAACAATACAAACCAAATTCAGGTTTCCTCATCTTGGTTCAGCTTCTATTTTTCACCTTTATAGGTCCAGAAACTTATAAATACAAATCAAAAGGAGGGAAAAGGGAAGACTTGGGGAGGGGAAGGATTCTTACAGCTCACTGAGCTTGGATGGTAATATCAAAATAATCCATGAAGTTCCCTGATCAAGTGTAAAAAAAGGAGATAGTGGAAGCAGCTGGTCACTTGGGGCTCAATGGCAGCAATAAGAAAAGTTCAAGGAAAAAGGGAGTTCCCTGTTCTCTACCCATGCAAGTCTCCCTGTAAGGAAGTGCTTGAATGAACAGTGTCTGTCACAACCGTGTGGGCACTGGGTGATGAGCAGCCTGCTCCTGCAATGGTGCTGCGAGCACCGTGAAAGCTGGATTAGCATTGCAGCAGCTGCTACATTCACCTTCTTTAGCAAAGCTTCCCTGCAGACCACAGCTGGGACTTAGTATGTTTAGAGACATTCAGCTACTTTAACTGATCATGTAATTGCTCCTAAAACTGCATTCTCCTTTAAAAAAGACCTTCAGGTGCTGTCCATCACAGAGAAAGGGGTGTGGGGGGGGACAGGATCTTTTCCATGTGTTAGTCAGGAACTGCACAACCAAATCATGCTGAACACTTGCTCTGCCATGTGGAGCCACCACGGAGGATGTTTCCAGCTAAGCTGGGCTAATCAGGCCATCAAGATTTCAGAGGTCACTGCTCTGCCACCCTGTGAGAGGGGTATGGCCTATGCTTCCCCCTGACCAGCTGTGTGTCAATATGGTCCCAGCTATCTCTGCTACTGGATTTCTTCTGGATCAAAAGTCTTAACCAGTTTTCCGCCACATCACCCAATATGGGCAGTAATTGACTGACCCAAAGATCATTTGGTAGCTCTTTCTGCTCTGTGTGAGAAATAATCTTTGAGATCAGCCCTCTTAGACTAATTAAGCAGAGATCCCCTCTAATCCCCTTAGAGCAGGCCTCCCATTGCCTTGGCTTTGTGTGACAGACTCCAGAAAAGCTCTGGCTGCTGCCTGATTGCTGAAGCAAACACGGGCTGTCTGAGATAAACATTCTGCCAAAGGTGTATCGGGGGCTATTCAACATCCTTGCTGTCAGCATGTTTGGAAGCATAAATTCTCTGAGCAGCACCAAGAGCAAAGCAGCTCAGTGCCCCAGGTGCAATGTCCTGCTTGTGTGAGTTTCCAGCGCTGTGAAATGCCTGCTGTGCTGCACTGTGGGTGCATTGCTATCCCAGTTTCTCCAGAAAGTGCCTCCTGCACATCCGATTTCCTTAACAAACGCCATGGGCTGCTGCCTGCAGTCGAGCTGCAGACACACCACTCCCAGGGTGGCTCACCCGGGCCCTCAGTGTGCCTGCCCTGCCTCCGAGCCAGAGCTGAAGTGCTTGGGGCTGGAAATGCTATGTCACAGTCCCGGGGGACCCCATCCAGAGGGACTCACCCAGTGAGATGCAGAACTCAATTCTGTACTCAGAGATTTTCAGGGCATGTGAAGAGGATTTAGCCACCCTCAAGTCACTGAAAGCGCAGGAGGTGATAGGATGCCTGGTGTCAGGGCACGTAGGACATTTTCCCTTTCACTACCAACACAGCTGAGGATCTTCAAAGGATGGGATATTTCTTACCTGTCCATTTACCTGTCCACTTCTTGGTAAGCACAACTTACTACTGTCACTGTCAAAACACTCCATAGTTGCTCTTCTAATACTGACCAAAGCAACAACCTGAGAGCACAGGGCAGGAGTTTTTCCTGTAGTTAACTAAACAGTCTTGGAAACTGGAAAGTTTGAGGCTCCTACAAAAATGCTAAATTAAAATCAAATTGAACTTGGCAAGGCTTCTCATCTAGGGATTACAGTACAATAGCATTTGAAATGTTCTGCCAGGACCAGCCCAACACTGATGGTAAAGCAGGCTTTTGAAGGCCTATCTTAAAAGTCAGTAAAAACTAAAATACCCTGTTAATGTCTGTTGAATGCTTTGAAGGAGGTAATCATCGATACTCAGTTAAAGCAAAGTTTCCAGCTAAAATCGGGTTTTCCTATTTTCTGCACAACTATTTTAAAATACTTTGGAAAAGATGAGCAGTTGCATTTTCCTCAGCTGAGTGCCTCAGAGATGAATTAAACTCAGGACCCCAGAGTCAGAGGATCTCAAATGACCTGCCCTTCCCAGCTTTTTCCTATTGAAGCAAGGAGACGTCTTTGCACACGTGCCATGTTTAAGTGTAAGAATAAGGAATCCTTTCCTCTACTGATACTTAACAGACCCTTTACTAGCAATTTACCCAAATGTGCATGTAAGCTTCATCAGCAGTCTTTTGTTTTAATGGTCTAACAATCTCTTGCAGTGAAATACCACAATTTTTGCCTTCTCTTTGTTGAGTTTATAGACTATATTTATATCATGCTCTCAGGCAATAAGCTTTAAACTCTGGAGTGAAATGTATGCATTATATCCTCATTTCATGCTTGTAGAAAGAAAGTTGCAGAGACAGATTTTCATCCAAAAGAGTGTTCCACAGCACAACAAAACCCCAAACTGCCCTCACTGACAGTTACTCTGTTAGTGAAAATAACTGACAAAAAAAAATTAAACCCTGAAACTGAATAAACTTGAAAGACCATTGGTTTTGAAAACGCCCTGCTTCTACATGGATCAGCATATATGGAACGTAAAGCAACAAGGGTGGAAATGAAGTTGGCACTATTTTTATTTGTAAAAAAACTTGGAGCTTCAATCTTTCTTCTTCCTGTGTTTAAAAATCCTGATAAGTAAGAAGTGGCTCGGTAGATCTTGATGTGCTTATAAAAGTAGTCTGGGTAAACATAAACTCTCCTCTAGTCCTTTTAGTGCTGTATGTGGCCAAAGAGACAAAAAGCATTTCAGGCGCTCGAATGGGGAATCTCCTGGAAAGGGACAGCCTGAAAAGAGCCGGCCTTTGTGATGTCGGGGAAACATGAGGTCAGGCTTAGTAAATTGGCAGGAATTATTTAAAAGAGCTGTTACAAAGAGAGAAGGGTACATTTTTGCGTATTAGCATGTTTCTGCTTCCAATTTTAATGGGCAGAGGAAATACAAGATGCTTTTTGGGGAGTATCTGCGCTTTCTGGCTTGGTGGATGGAAAAGAGGGAAGTGAGGAGGGAACTACTCTCTTGCACACATCTTGGTTCTAGATGCTGAATGCTTTTCCTGATCTTTAAGTGGTGAGGGAGAAAAAAAAAAACAGAGCAATGCTTTGTGAACCTGATCTCGGAGACTGCATGTGTGAAAGCAAGCTCACCAGTCTGTTTGGCAGCGTGTGGTGAATAATGAGCCCCTCTGGGGACTCTCCAGCCCCCACCAAGGGAGGTAGATCTTCCCACAGCTAGTATTTAAGCAATCAGTGTGCTGCAGTCCAGCTTACGAGAGTACAGGATACCCTGAATGGACTGAGGAAAGAGTGATTCCACAGACTCCTGTAGTCATGAAAAACTGAGGAGAAAAACGTGTACTAGTAGTAGCTGCTTTTACTGATAGAGAAATTTGCAGGGCCAGAGGAAGCAATATAAAAAAACAGCTACAGGAGACAAGTCCATATGTGAAATTCCCCCACATAAACAATGCCAATCAAATGAAATCCATTTAAAAAAAAAAAAAAAGGCACTAAATCCTCATTCTTTCTTAAAGAGGAAAGCAAAAGTGATAGCAGAAATGCCTGTTCTCACTATCAAAATTGCCTGCGTCTGAGAGCTGCTCTGAAGGGTCCTTGTGAGGTGATTTGAATTGGCAGTCTCTGCTGGCATGTACCTACCGGGAAATGTTTTCTTAGAGCTGCTAAAAACAATTTTTAAACCCCGCCCCACATTTTCAGGCTGAGGCCAGCTGATATCTCCCAGTAAATTAATTTGCCTGAAACAGCCTCCAAGGAAGGAAAACAAAAGGAAATTCAATCTGGTTTCGGACTCACACACCTTAGCATGGGGCAAGGAGGAGGAATGCAGACACCAAAGCGTCTTCCCAGATGAAGCTGTTGGAGAGTTTGGCACTGTCAAGTCAGGGCTGGTGTGAGGTGGCTGACACTCCTGAGGAAGAGTTTAGCCCTGGCCTGAGTGGACAAGATGGAGAGACATAGGGAAGGAAACACCCAAGGGATTGCAAGGTCCCAGCTTTGGGCCAGCACCACAGCAGAGCCACTGCCCCTGTGGGGGCTGCTGGCCTCCTCTGCTGGCAACAGATCCATCATGGACCAGAGCCTGGGGACCAAGGCATCCTCCCCAGGACTGCCTGTTTGCTGAGCTGCAACCATGGGGCACTTGTCCCTGCTGGTGGAAAAGGCTGGTGACCAGCCCTCTGCCTCTCCATCCAGACCAGCGCTCAATCCCATGTGGAACACACACTAGAATGCTTCCTTGGGATGAAAGCCTCGGCTGCCAAGGGTAGTTTTGTTTGTAACCTGTCAAATGAAGGCCATGGTCAGGGAGGCTTTTGTACCTCCATCACAAGCCACACACTCATTTTGCAAAGCATGTTCATGTGTCCTTGTTTTCTTCTCCATCAGTGAAGAAAGATCTTCGCTTTTCTAGGGAGAGAGCAGGAACAAGCTCTTCCGAGGCCACATGCAAAACCTACGCTCAACACCTGTCATGCAGGCAATAATTATTAGAAACTGGAAGCAGCAAAGCATGGCCCCCCTGCCTGACCTCCCTCAAACACAGTCAGTGAGGGCAGCCTTACGTGGGTGACAGTAGCTGGGCTTTGTACTTCACTGCGCTCGTTTTCCTCCTCATATTTTTGAGCTAAAAGCAGTTTTCATCGAAGCCCTCACAGACTCTGTCGCCATCCCGTTTAGACAGGGGATAGGTTTTAGTGACAACATGCTCTCCTTTCTCCACCCAGTAGCTTTTGAATGAGCTCTTCCAGCCCAGGAGATGTTCATTTAATGTTTGCTGTGAGCATTGCCAGTGCTGATTGAGATTCTCAGCACCGAGGCGGCGTTGATGGGATGCAAGGTCGCGGGGTGTATCTATTCCCTGATTGAGCATGGCTTTTGGAAGAAACTTCCTTTTGCCAGTGCTTGACATGAATTTGAAATTCATTTCCAGTGCCTGTTCTGCAGGCATTTGAAATTCACTGTTTTGCAAACCCTCCTGCAAAGGCTGGGTTCTGGGTAGCAAATGTGACATAAGCCTTTGCAGGCTGCCCTCCTCTCTGCGAGCCTCTTCTATGGCCATGGGATGGGTAGTATCGAGCGTCTCCCTTCTGGAGCTACCCTGGACGTTCTTGAACCCGGATGAAGTGATTGCCACGTCTTCAAGGCTGGCTGGTGACTGTTTGCTCAGCTGCAAACATAGGAAACAGTACTGCTAGAGCCAAATGGGGGTACACTCAAGTGCTTCCTACTGACACCACAGAAACCTGCTAAGTTTATCTTGCTACAACTCTCCACTCTGCTCAGAGCTAGGCACTGTGCCCTGTTGGGGGCCTCTTCAATCCTAAGAATTCTGGGACTAGGCCAGCAAAAACCACCTGGCAGAAGAGCTCGCTGGAACTGTCAAACCTGTCATTCTTACTTGCTTAGTAAAGGTACTCAAGGCACTGAAATGGCAAGAGTGGGCAAAAGATGTTTCTGATTATCAACTGAAACAGGCAGGAGACAAAGGAGGAAGGAAAAAGGATTCATTTTAATGCAACAAGAGGTGATGAATTGGGTATGCTCTCCTTCCAAACTGGCAGCAATGATTAATAGAGCTGTTAATGACCTGGAACAGCAGTGTGGGGGCAGGACTGGCTGGTAGCAAAATATATAGCTAGTTTCATAAATACCAGGGAAGACTGGGAGGCTATGGTCCTAACTGGGAAAACTAAATGCGTAGAACAGCAGTGGGTGGAAATCCTTTTCAAATTGCACGTGGAAAAGTATGATTTAAAAGTTTTCATTATATACAGACCTTATGTCCTAGACTAACTCAGGTCACCTTGATCCAGGCATCGTTGCACTTCATTGTGTTCAATAACCTGGACTCAAAATAGACACCAAATCTGAAAACTGACAAACTGTGGAGCTTCTGTATAAAATTATTGTACTCCCACTTGAAATACTGTAGAGCATTATTAGCATGCCATTTCGCATTGTACGTCAGCAACAGCGAAGTGAGCCAGAGACAAGAATGAAAAGGATTAGTGATACGCAAAACTTCTCCAGTCAGCAGTGGAAAAAAGAGAACTGTTCAAGATAAAGATGAGTCTAATACGATGAGACTAAGAGGTGAAGTTTGTGAGTAGCACAGCACATGCAGATCCAGCAGAGTCCCTGCACCTTCTCATACAACACCAAAAGGGAAAACATCTGAAGACAGCACAAATACAAGGCAGTGTAGTTTATTGCATGTGATAACCACAGTCAAGGAATTGATAGTGCTGAAACTGATACAACATTTAAATACATTGTGATGGGAAGGAATAAAAGTGCAGCAGCAGCCATAATACTCCAGAGCTACCCAAACCAATGTCTTGAAATTTCAGTAGCCACTGCTGGACACAGGTGAAAAGACAAAGTGCATCAAATGTTCTGCCTTGGGAGGGATGGTCCAGTGGAGTCAGTTCCTTAAATGTTGGTGCCAGGAATAGCATCTGCTCTTTCTAGTGACCTTCTCACTCAGTGGCACTGACAATGCAAGTATGGTACGAATGGAATGAACAGAACCTGAAGGAGAGCAAAGGCCTTTCCAGGAGCACTGTCCATGCTGGATCTGGATCCTTTAAGAAAAAACAAGAGGCTGTAAGGCTGAAAACCCTGTCTCTTTCTGGAAACACTGTTGATGCTTTGCATTTAGTCCTGCCATTATGAATGATTGAAATACTCTGGCAGCTGGTGGGTATCTGGCAACCTGCACGTCTGAGTCAGATCTCCATGTAGCACCCGCTCCAAGCTGGCCCCAGCACTGAAGCCTTCTCCTTCTTGGAAACCTCCATGGAAGACCCAGCCAGAGGACAGACTGCAGGTCCACTGGCTAAAAGAGAAGTTTCTTGTAAGCATGTTGGTGCAGTGCTGGCCTTGTGCACTGTGCCTGTCCTCACACAAACCTCATAGCTCAGCAGCACCCACAGCAATGCTCAGGTGGGGGTCAACAGGCAGTGGCAGCTGAGACAGAGAGTAGAGGTTTCCTGGGGCCCTGACACAAATGCCTCAGTAGTGTGGAAGTCCTGTATGATGGTGCATTGGGAAGTGCCTGAGATCCTTATCCTGAGATCCAGCAGCTTCATCACCATCTGCGTGTCCCTCCTGCCATGTTTCACTGGATTCAGAGTCAGCAAAACACACACCTATGCAAAGAAAGGCACAGAAAAGTAATGCCAGACCCTAAAATTACAGACATCTTCAGGGTCTGAGGATCTGTGGGTCTGGCTTGCTCAACAAAAGGCATATTTTACACTATAAGAAGCCACCAGCTTCATAATATTAACTTCATAAGGGTGGGAGGGAGGGGGAATTAGATGTTTAACATCAAGAAAATCAGGATTTTTTTGAGTGCATATCCTGCATCTTGTCCTATTAAAGCTGATGGGACATTGGTGACCATCTATGTGCAACAAGTGTTAGAGCAAGAAAAAGTATAATAATGTATTCTTAAAACTCATCTAAAAGTATTCAAGTATTTGCGCATATGAACTTTCAAATCTCCCTGCCAGCCAATTCTGTAAGCTGATCTCTGACAAGAGCAACAAAATACATCTAATTTTGAAACACAGCTTCTTGGTTAAGAGACGCTGTGTGGGGCTGGGACTTATCCTAATGTATGCCATATGCAAAAGGCAGCTCTGACCTTGCGTGCCAAAAGAGGCTCATTTGAGCCTCGCATTACAGTGCTGTGCTTACAGGCAAATAAAGATAATTTCTCTGGATTGTTACTATTTGCTTTACCAGCTGTCTCTCAAAGCGCTGGAGCAGATAATCTGAATGGCCTGGCAGCAGTTCTGTTGCAAAATCATTGCTACCCAGTAGGCTGTGATTAACAGCAAGCAAAGATCAGCCCTGCTGGAGGAAGGTGAGCTGACCATCATCTCAAATGTCCCCCTGGATGGTTTTCTGTGGCTACACAAGGGAGAAGGGCCTTATGGTGGGAGTGCAAGCTGGTGTAAGAAGCACGTGCGAGGCTGCCTGGCGGAGGATGAGCAGGTCAAGGGAGGCATCCTGACCCAGCTTCAATACACCACCGAGAGAAGCCGTGAATGTGCTGCCTGTGAGCTGTGCTTCCCCTGCAGCACTCAGTGGCATTCGGAGCTGCAGGGAGAGGACTGGACGTACCCAGCACCATATGGCCTCATACCAGACAGAACTGGGAGGGCGGCCTGGTGGTGCCTTCGCAAAGCAGCAACAATTTTTTAACTTGAGTTCCCGCCACACTCCACTCAAGGCTGTATGAGCTGATGCATTAAAAATAGCCCCGTGTGCAGAACCAGGCAGAACAGCAGGGTTAGACACACACTGCTTTTGCTGCTGTGAGAACAGGAGTGTCGTGTTCCATGCACTGGGAGAAAACATGGGTTTAGCACAACAACCAAGACCTTCTCCCTTTGGACCTATTCTGTGTCTTTCCATTCCCATGCCCAAAATACTCTAAAAAGATGCTGAGAAGTAGATTTTTGAGAAGAGACAATTAATACTGAAGGAAAAAAAGCATGCCATTGCTTCTGCTATTCAAGAACAACAAGGTGACCCAACTACTGTTCCAGCAACTTGTGTAGCTAAAGCAAAACCTAATTATTTCCTTTTGCCTCTAACTTCAGCTTCATATCTTAGAGTTAACATAAGCAAAATGAGCTGCTTGTTAGGAGACAACTTCGTACCAGTGGAAAAATGTACCTGGCAGTGTACCCAAAATCCTCCTAATTTTTAATACAACGTTCATGTTTGTTTTCACTTTCCCCTTTGTTAAACGTTTTAGGCAACTCAAATGAAGCCCTTGCCATCAAACCAGCCTTTTAGCAGTAATGACATAAATTACATTGTTCTCCTGGGCTTGCAGCACCCAGCTATTAAATCTAACCATGGGAGTTTGGCAAATCTTTTCATGCATGAGGCAGCTGTTTCCTTTCTCCCCTGCTTCCACCCTCCACCCTCTTTCTTTGCCTTGCAGGAGCACGATGTGCACTCTGAGGGACACACTGTACCCAAACCACTTTGCCTAAGGTGATCTGCACAGAGCCACAGGTCTCCCTGAAATGTCTCCCTGAAATACTCAATGCCTATGTAGGATGCAGACCAGCTCTTGGCCCCAGCCTGTCACAACCCTCCAGAAACACAATCTCAGGTGCTCAAAGTGGTTCATGGCACAGAGCTGGCTGAAGAACCATGACTTAGAAAGTCACCTCCATCACCCAGGGGCAAATCCTGGCTCCTGCTGTTGGGGCACTCTGTCTCAGTGCAACACAACCCCAGGATTTATCATACTGATGCTTGGAACATGCTGCCAAGAGTCTGTGCTCAGTTAAACAGTCCAGAGTGTTTCTTTGTTTCCCTCGGGGTCTGCTGGAAGCATTTGGACTTGTGTTTTCTCAGTGTAGTTATCTTCCCAGGGTGGGCTACCTTGGGAAAGCCATCACCTTGAAGAAGCTGTAGCTGTGCATACCCTTCTTCAAAGGGCACCTATTTTCATCTTCAAATTGCCCTGCCATCAATGGCAATTTTCATGCTGTGCACAGTTATTCAATGACAATACTCTAATGCAGGCTTAAAGATTGTTAATTTCTAATCAGGTCTGTTTAACATACACACGCAAATGGTAACATGCCAGTCATGTGCTTCCCCTCAGGATGATTGTCTTTCATGGGGATGCATGACACTGGTTGGCACCCAGTGCAGCAGCATGAGCTGGTCGGTGCACAGGCCATTCCTGGTTATCCTTGGCCCCATGTGGTCTCTGAACAACCTGCCAGACAGATCAGTGTGCCTGGGGACACTGACCCGCTCCCCACTGCCATCCTTTCCCTGTTCCCCTGCTGCCTTGCCGCCAGGTGATCAAGAAATGGATGGGAAGCCCTGTGCTCTCAGACAGCATCACCCAGAGGGCATCAGCTGCAGACTCAGTGACGGAATTGAGGAGCCCTGTGACTGGTTTGGGTCTCTCTGCAAGGGAATAAATGAAATTCAAATATTCAAGCATATTTTTCTTCAGTAAGCTCTGGCATCAGCAGAGAGGCTTTTCTCCTGATGAACTTTTTTTTTTTTTGTACAGCAGCAACCAAAATAAAAAGAACAACACTTAAATGGGATTTGTTAGTAGACAAACAAGGTTAAACAGGTTAAGCTGTGGAAATAGAAGTCTCGGTGTTGCTATCTTGGAGCAAATAGATGCCTGAATGCTTCTGTGAGATGTATTTGCTGGGGCTGCAGTGCAGAAAGACAGACACTGCAACCCTTTACCTCAACAAGCAAAACATAACTGTGCTGTGAAGGGAAGGAAATGTTTTTCCTCCTGAGTTTCAGAAAGCTGGTTTTGAAACAGGCATCAGAGGTGGCAGTAATGGCAAAGAAAATGCATCCCCCTTGCAGTTCCACCGGACAAAAGAAGCAGCAGCCCTAAGCCATTCTGCCCTGACTAACAGAGGGAGGGATGGGGCCACACACAGATGCCATCCCCAATCCAACACATGCTCTCTCCCCAGACACTGAATGGGATGAGTAATAGAAAGGAAACAGTGAATATTTCCCCGCCCCTGTGTGGCCCCTTTCCCTACCACCCAACAGCTGTGCTGACCCACCCCAGCTGTGGTACAACATGTGGGGCAGGAGAGGAGCAGTCACTGCTCTCCCTCCAGCTCTAGCACCAGGGTCATGAGGTGGGGATTGGAGTAGCTTCTCCAGCCCATGGATGGATGGGGAAAGGTGTAATGGGGGGATAACCATTGGCTTTGGCTGGGTCTGTGACTGATCTTCAGAAAAGCCTCCAACTGTTTACCAAGTGTCTGGGTTTATGGCTATAGGGATTTAGAAAACCTTTGGAGAAGATGAAGGTTTTATCAGTCATCAAAGACAGGATTCAGCTTCATTTGGCAAACTCCTAAATTTATTCCTCTCACCTTCCAGTGTTTACCTAAATCTGAGTATCTAAATCACTCCTGAGGCTCCATTAACTGCAGTGGGGTGTAGGTATCTGGTTGGCCTTTAGTTTTAGATGTGCATATATGAGTGACCACCTTTGAGATGAAATCCCACCCCAGATGTTCATTCTTTCTCCTTGATGGGCAACCACACAGGCAGTCTTGCAAGGGACTGCGTGAGTGCTCCAGCTCCCTTTCAGCGCAATGTCCTCGCAGGGATTTTAGCGGAATGAAGAGCTGCTAAAGTGTCATGGTGAGCGTTCACATGGCTCATGATGGGTTGCAACCCTCATGGTGACAACCCCTGCTAGTGGGGGGTGCAGTCAGCTACCAGGGGATATGGTGACTACTCAGACAGCTCAATCTGTGTCTGCAAAAGCCTTTTGGCCTGAAGGCTTGTTTTCACATCATCACACGAGTGGGTTTGCTACAGCTGTCCTTGGATCACTTCTCTACTGCCAGGGTTATGTCTGGGCAAGCCAAGAGGTGCAATTGTCCATGTGATCCCAACAAGAGCCAGTGGCACTGCTATCTCAACACTTCCAGCCACAGCCAGGGGCCAGGGTGGATGAGTCAAGATGCTGTGTCCTGTACATCTACACCTGCCTTGATAACCTTAAAAGATAAAAGCCAAGGGCGCTTACAGAAGTGGGTAGACGCAAAGGTTTGTTCACAAGATGAGGTAAGTAATCTCCAAGTTCAGCAAATAATTGCTGAAGAAGTAAACTACAGTAAAAGCTAAATGGAAGTGAATTAATGCAGTTAATCTACTTTTCAGCTTGATTAACTTGCACCAAATAATCAGCAAATTCTTACAAGTTTTTGATAATAATGTTGAAAAGTACTCAGGGGTCCAAGACAAACAAAACTCATGTGACATCCCTCATGGCAGCACAGCATGAACATAACATTCATCACATTCTTGCTGCAGTAATAGACATTTCCAGGAATGGGACTTCTCTTGGCAAAGGGACTTCACCTGCATGCCTACGCTACCAGTCTGGTGAGATAAATGCTGACAAGACTAGAAATAGAAGAGTTTTAAAAATAAACTTAAGAGGAGGAGGTTACGTGAGACTCAGTAAAGCCATTTGATTGATTTTACTACAGAGACAGAGAAAAGTAATTTAAAAGCAGATATATCACTAGACAAAAGAATGAGAAAAAGAAGGACAAAGGGAAAATCCTGCAGCTGAAAGAAATTTTTATATAGCCTGAAGTGCAGAGGGTGAGGGACTGGGCCTGATACAGGTGACAATGTGCACAAGATCAGAAATACACGACTGCAGTGTTTGCACACTTGTTAGGGAGCCAGTCAGAGTGAGTGAAGGGAAGAAAATGTGGACATTGTACAGACAATGGTGGAGCAAGAGCAACGACCTTGACACGTGATAGAAGATAATAGATGGATAGACAGACAGAAACAGATCAGCAGAAAGAACAGTGACCGATCTATGAGCTGTTAAGGAAACAGAGAGGCCAATGTTAACACAAACGTGGGATACTATCAGCTAATTTTGGAAGAGATCATTGGGGAACTAGAGACTGTGAAACAGACTCAGCGTACTCTGCCACACACTCCTAGCAGCAGCTTTAGAAGTGGGAGAATGCTTTGCAGCTTCATCAGAAACAGACACTCTTGAGAATCACATCATTGAAAAGACTTAAAGTTCAGAGTTGCTATCTGGAAAATAGTGCTACTAATAATTACGAGCTCCAGGTATTCTTGGATTCTGCAGTTCACTTGTCATTGAGCCAAGCAAGGGTGTCATTACCTCAGCCTATTTTGTTATCCATAGAACTGGTTATAGAAAACCTCATTGCAGAAGATGACCTTGGACCAAGTGGGTATAAGCAGATTTGGTTTAAGCTGACAGAAAGATAACAAAAGTAAATTATAACAAGATAATATGGCAGAGGGGGCTTTGACTTTCTGTGTCATAGTTGTTGAATCCTTCCACCTCTCTAGCTCCCACTGTGTGCCACCTCTCCCATCTCATTGAAGCAGGGGTTTGCATGGTCACATCACTTCCCTGCACCAGGCAGACAGCACAGTGAAGAAGGCTCAGCGGAGACTGAGAGGCTGCTGAGGCTGACCTGGCTGTAGCAGGCAGAATTGGTTGAGGAATAGCACATGGAGTCTGGAGAAGACATCACCACCACATCCTGCCCAGACCATCAGAGACCACCAGAAAATGATACTGCAGACAGGACAGGAAAGGGGCATGGAAAGACTCCAGGTTTAACAGGGTGCATAATAACTGTCTCGTAAATGCTCTTGTGAGTGGAGATTAGGAAAGAAAAATGCAAGGGAAAAGAAAGAAACCCCACATTTGAGATTACCCTGTCCATGGTAAATGTGAGAAGTAATCCCAGTTGGATCTGGTTAGACCTTGAAAGAAGAAAAAAGCAGTAGAGACCTCTGTAGCTATTGCATCCTCCTAGGAATGCGTAGTAATGTGAAAATACTGTGTAAAACTGGGGCAAGAAGTGTCCTACACTTTTAGTGAGGGAGGGGTCAGACAGCTACTGGTTATTGGACAGTGGAAACCATGTGGAAATCAGCAGCTTGATCTTTCAAATAAGGGGCTTGAAAGAAGATGCTAATGAGAAAATTTTCTCAAAGATGAATAAAATGTTGCGTGCTTAGGACAGGAGGCATTGCAGTTGACTGCTGGCAGGGTAGGGTGGCCACAGTGACAGTAGCCCCAGCTCTGTGGGAAGCCCTGCCTGGGCTTGGCAGCTCCAGCACCATCCATATGGGCTTGGGACAGGCAGCTGGGAAACCATTAGAGCATTTTGTTCTGGACTTTGCACCTCCTTGAAAGCAAACCAACAAAACTTCTTCAGAGCCACTCAATTCCTCCTGTTGATTTACCTTCCCAAATGAAATTATCTGTGAGATCCTGACATTCAGCTTCCTGCTCAGGTTAAAAGGAGTAACAATTTATTTAGGTCTCAAAAAATAAGAGACTAGCTTGGCACTGTAATTCAGTAAGAATAATTATCTAGAATGCAGGGTCAGAGCCAGGATGACTAATGGAAATGTTCAGAGAAATGGAAATTACCCTGCTGCAGATGGAAGCTAAACTCCAAGTTTAATATATTCCAGCTAAAAAGACCAGATAATCTCCATCCCCAGTGCAGAGGGAAGTGGCCCATGAAATTGGCAGTCTGATAGTAAGGATTTCTGATCTATCAAATGAGAGACAGATACCATAACACAGGAATCCATTTAGTGTGAGAAATGGGAAGGAGAGTATGATCCAAGCTGTTTACACACTCATTAATCCAACCTCATTGGTTTACAACCCTATAAAACAAATTTTGAGTGAACAAATAATTGAGGACATGGCAGAAAGTGAAGCTAAAATGTAGCATAGGCCCACCAAAGGTCAGTGAGAGGGCGAGCTTACTGGCTCAGGATGCATAGACCTGTGGGATAGCTGCAGCTTACTTGTTGCAAATCCAGGAGCAAACTTGTTGCCCATTCTTGGACCCCTAAGCCTTGGTGACAAGGCAGGAGGGTGGTGGTAGCACACACCTTGCTGCAAGGAGGCAGCCTGGCATTGCAGGACACTGGTAACTGAGAGCCATGAGATGGTAACTGAATAACTCAGGTCATTTTGATCACCTTTACTGTGTTGCAGGTACGTCACCTTGTGAAAACCAGCAGCACTCTTACTCCAGTTACTCTGGAAAAAACAGTATCCAAAAAAATTAAGCAATTTGATCAGAAAGCCAATAGGTATCTTGAGCTACTGGGTGAATGCCCAATCATTGCTTCAAACTCTGTAAAAACACCCATCTAAAAGGTAATTTCTGTTTTTGAAGAGCAAAGGCATTTGGAACCCGGACCTTCGTTTGTAGCAAGAAGGCAACTGTAGAGTCTCAAGCTCACAGAGGAAGGGTTGGGCCCTGCTCTACGGTCAGGGACCTTTATTTGTGGTGCTCAGAAACTCAATTTCTAACAGCTTTGTTGATATACCCAGTCCTCATGTTTGCCAGCATGAAAATTCTATGGATTTTGTATGCAAGCCTAGCATAAATTTTAGCACCTCTTTCCTTCTTTCCACTCTGAAGAGTGATTTTTCCTTTTTCTTTTTTTAGAGGCTGCTGCAGACAGCATATGAGCCTTACTGTTTTAACATGGAAATTTTGTTTAACCTAAATTTGTAGCTGTGGTGGGTTGACCTTGGCTTGATGCCAGGTCCCCACCAAGATGCTCTACCACTCCCCTTCCCAGCTGGACATGGGAGAGAAAATAAGATGGAAAATGACTCATAGGCTGAGATAAGGCCATTTACTAAAGCAAAAGAGAAAGTTTGCATGCACACAAGCAAAGAAAAAAACCATAGGTTTACTCTCTGCTTCCCATCAGTGAGAGACGTTCAGCCACTTCCCAGGAAGCTTCCAGCAGCTTCTCACAGAAGACACCCCTGTTGCACGCCCTGCCACCAAAACCTGGCCATGTAAAACCAATTCAGAAGTTTTATAAATGCTTTTGCTGGTTGGCCTCCTGTGAGACCAACGACACTGCAAGGCCACACAGACATTGATGCCGGGACATGGCAGACAGGAGGGATGGGATGGGATGGGATGGGATGGGATGGGATGGGATGGGATGGGATGGGA
>VZRN01003026.1:2237802-2321763 GCA_013397935.1 Dasyornis broadbenti
GGGATGGGATGGGATGGGGTGGGATGGGATGGGATGGAGGCAGGAGATGAAACACTGACAACCTGCACTGTCCCTGCAAAGTGTCCACTGCCTGGACCCTCAGACCCCAAATCCCACCAGTGCTGCATAGAGTGCCAGGAGGCATTTTCAGGGTTTTTTCTTGCCGTTGTCCAAGTCAGTCCCAGTCTGAACAAAAGATTTTCCAAGTCTTATAACTATTCACAAGAAAACCTTGGCTGAAAATGGTGTTTACAGACTGACACAGATGTGCAGAGACTGTAGGTATGTCCCAGCACTGCTGTGGGGCTGATCCTCCCAAGTGTCCAATATAAAATTGCACGTTAGTGCCAGCATTTTAGTCCTTGTTCCACAAAGTGCAGATCAAACTCAGCTGTGCAATCTTCTGCTGCTACGTTAGTCAATTATCTCTGAGCTTTGTGACTCAGTCCTAGCCCTGCCATAATGCCCCCACGGACAGCAGTACTGTGGCCAGTAGGAATGTAGAGGATTGAGGGTTTAGCCCTGCATTGATTCTACTAATAAAGACAAGTTAAAATAAGATCAAGGAAAAAGAAGTGGGGGGAAAGCTAGATAATATTGCTATGGTTGTTTTACCAATCCTCCTTTTTTCTGCACTGACCCATGGACTCAGAACTCAGGATAAAAAACACCACCATGCAGACATTTCCACCTCCATAAACACAAGATCTGGACAGCACTACCCAGAAGGAGGGTCTCAGAGGAATTGCTTTCCCGTATCTCCTCACTTCCTTCCCTTGCTCCAGAGAGAGCTTTTCTCAGACTTGTTGCCCCAATTCTTCAACACTTTTTGTGGTTTTGCTACTTTAATTTAACAGCAGATCCCCTGTTACAGTGAAACTCAAGGAGCTTGAAGGAGTACACATGAGCTTTCCTGAACTGCTTGTCAGAGCTCACTGTCAAAGTGCCTGTGTTGTAAGAACAGTTCAATTAACTTTTGACCTGTAAAAATTGACTCCCAGCTCCATGCCTGGCCGGCTCCAGCATCCCGGAGAGCAGCAAGGCCAGCATTTACTTCCCTTGCAGCTACAAGAGTAGTCACGGCTTGAGGTGGAACTTGGATGCTCCCACAGCTGCCTGCTCTGCCTGGAGCTGCAGGATGAGGTAGCTCTGGCTGCCACAGGGGTGACCAAGGTGTCCCATGGGAGAAAGGAGCAAGCCCCTAGGGAGGACTCAAGGAATTGAAACCAAACGCAGATCATTCTGGTTGGGTATTTTATGGCCAGAAGCATTTTGATAACCAGAACATCCTCTTAGAATACATTGGAGGGGTTGTTTGTTTGTTTTCAAATGTGGGAAGAAAGGAAACCCCAAACATTTGGAGCAGCTTGAAATGTTTCCTCCTAACATATTTTCTTTTAGTATGGGGATGTGTAGATAAACAAACATTTTTTGATATGTGGTTGTAAATAAATGTTACAAAAGCTTTTTCTGATGAAAAATATCCCAGTTCTAAATTAAAATTAATTTTTTTTTATGACCCAGAAGATATTCTTTTTTGCACTAGGAACATGGTCTATGGGGAAACTTCAATATTGCTTCAATCTGGAACACGAACAATGTCAAAAATCTTGAATATGTAACAAGCTGGAAATTCTGAATCCCACCAGAGGAGTTTGGAGACTTCTAGCCCTTGTGAGTAGGCTGGGGAAAGGAGGGTTGCTCTGTCCCACAGCAGATTCCCACAGTTTATGAGGTGGAAAACCAGACCCTAGCATAGGTTCTAGAGGAGCTGTGCCCACCATCACCTCCATACCAGGACCCAGGGCATCGTATTTCCTTTGGGATAGGTATCACAAATTAGCCATGGCTAAGAGCCCTCCACAACATGCTGGATACTCTCACCAAGATTTCTGAGTTGATTGAGGAGTGACTGTGGCTGAGGAAGGTGCTCCTAATACCACATGTCCTGTGCAAGCTCATTAGAGCATCCTCCATTATGCATTTTTTATTTATACTTTTACACAGGGAAATCAGCAATTTTCCTAATTCAGCAGATATGTGCACACAGAAGAAGACCTAACTAACAGTTAAACTACTCCTAATAGACAGCAGACAGCAACTGTATGTTTGAAAGTGAGTTATAATCCATTTGGCTGTAGTGCTATCAAAATCTAACATGCATATTTATTTTGGCTTCATATGTATTTTTCATGTAAATACAGATTTACAGACTTTTTATACCACACACACACACACAGACATTTATCTGTACCTAGGTGCAATGTGTGGTACCTGTAGTTTTCAGCACAGTCACACCCTTAGCAATAGCTGTATCAGGAATGGTCAGAGTGAGTCATAGACATCTAAGCACATGAATACGCTTGTGTTTTGCCTGACCTCATTAGATACCTATTCTGGATATGATTTTACAAAGGATGGTGCTAAGCTAAAGAAAGCATCTCCCTTACAGTGTTAAACAGAAATGCAGGCCTTTGAATGAAACTGGAGCCATAAGAACAGCATGGACAACCAGATAAAACTCAGTGAGTGTTTCAGGCCACTGGAAAATAGCCTAAAATTTGGC
Organism: Dasyornis broadbenti; assembly: GCA_013397935.1. NCBI lineage: Eukaryota > Metazoa > Chordata > Aves > Passeriformes > Dasyornithidae > Dasyornis > Dasyornis broadbenti. The sequence continues at coordinate 2,240,369 of VZRN01003026.1, forward strand.
TTTTCACACAGGTGTGGTGTCTGCTTGGCAGACTCTGCCCTAGAGTGATGTCTAGCCCCTCCAAACAGTGTTCTCAGCACCCCACTGACCAAAGGAGCAATGTCATTCCTTGAACTTGCAGTCCTGATGGAAACCACCTATGAATCACCTTCATCTTTCCCTCCCTGGCTGCTCTGCATCCCTCAGGTGACGATTTAGCAGCAGTGCCATGCAGTGAGCCAACTCACAGGGGCAGTCCCATTATTCCCACAGCCAGGAGCCCACAGGCACAGCTGTGCAGATGTTTGATGTGCCCAGGAGTGAGCCGGGCTCTCAGCCTCCATGATGATGTTAAAATACTTGTCTGTCATCTGAAAGTGCCTCTTCTCCTGTGAAGGGGCAGCAGCACATGCTGCCCATTCAGAGACCAGCTCACAGTCTTTAGGCATTTCTCTTCCATTCCTGGATGACATCTGAGCAGCAGGAAAACAATTTAGTGACTAGGCAAGTGGCTCACAGGAGGAGGAGGTCATTACAATCCTATGATTTTTAAGCCCTTATGAGTCTGATGTGAAATTCTCCCACATATTTGCTACCTCTTTGACCTTAAAGCAATATGCTTATAATTTACTTAGTGCTGGAAGCACCAAGAGTGCACCAGTGTATGGCATCTTTTTGCACACTGCCATCTTTCCTGAAGAAGCCTCCAGGATGGGTTTTTCAGACAAATTCAAATCAAAATATTTCTTGGCCTTTAACCTCTTATTGTCTTTGCATTTGCTAAACAGCTCAGGGAGCTCTTTTGGCCATAAACATGTTCCGTTTTGAAGTACCCTTGCTGTGTTAGGTCCACCAGACAGATGACAGCAAAAAATGCCAAGCAGTCTGGAGTGAGGCAGCATGGGGCTATTTTGAGTTGCATAATCCCGTTTCAGACCAGTGGCGATTTTCACTCTCCACAGGGATTCCATTAGTGGGGTGAAAGTCTAGATCCATAAATTATCGAAAGTTTTCAGATACTGTCATTTCTTTTTTGTTCTCAAGCCTGCAAATACACACAATCACATTCAGCTGAATGCAGAGAAATCCCTCTAGCTTCAGTGAAACTAATGACAGTGCCAGATAGTTGACAGTCATGATAGGCAGTGCATTAGCGTGGATTTAGCCTCTCTTTGTGAGGAAAGGTAAAAAGAAACAATATAAATAAAGCCCAAACAATGGCAATGCTGATAATCAACAGAAGGATTTTTGTTCTCAGAAACTCAGGTTTGGGACCCTATGAAGAGAAATTACCTCATCTATGAAAAGCAGAGCTGCAAAACAGTTGGTTTCCAAGATGATGAACTAGGAATAAATAATTTTAGGAGGGAAGGGTCTTCTGTAACTGATTGGAGACACATATTCCAGACGAAAAGATGCATATAATAAGCAAAGAGAGGAGCAGAATAAAACACAGAGAAGATGCTCTGGGAAAACCATTAATACCACAATGGGGATTTTAAAGCTCTTTAAAATTGTCAGCTGACCTCATGCAACAGAAAGGAAAAAATGTGAGCTCTAAAGGAAAACAGAAACTCAAGTGGAAAGGCAGAGGAGTGTTTCTGTAAGCCCAGCACAGACAGCTTTGCTGAGTTTGGGCAGAAAATGGATCTGCTTTTCTTCATTGTCTCTCCCAAAAACAATTTCAAGATTGAGCAGCCCTTCCAGAAATTTTGGTGCATATGGGCTGTTGCACATCCTCCTCAGGCCAGGCCCTGGGGGAAAAGGCAGCCAAAGCCCCACAGGCCCTTCCACCATGACCTGAGGCCTGCAGACCCTCACCATGTTCTCACTCTTTCCACAGCCCAGAGGAGGAAGAGAACGAGTGGAAGGCTGCATTCCTCCATGGCTGGTGGCATTGCATGGGTCTGGCAGAAGAAGCACCGTCAGGCTCCACAAGCCCTCACTCCATCTTCCCCATCATTCTCACTCAGCTGGTGAGTCCCTCCACCATGAGCTCAGCAGCACAGCTCATGTGGAACATGCCCTTCTGTTCCTTCAAAGCTGTGCTGGTTAGATGTGAGAGGAGGAGGCTGGACAGTGTAACCATGGAAAAACAGTGTTCAAAAAGCCCATCGGTAGCATTAATGAGGTTGGTTTCTTTGCTGTGGTTGCTGTCAGTAGTGAGGACAGGGGGTGGGATGAACCTTGTCTGTTCATCAAAGCCTGAGGGCCACAGGGAAGAAACACCAAGTGTGTCTTTGGAGAGCCTCTCCAGACCTGCAGGCTCTCAGGTCACAACTGGGGATGCTGGCCCAGCCACGGTGTCTTGTGCCTGACGCCTTGATCCATCCAACTGCAAAGCACAGCCTTGTTCTCTTACACAAATACAAGCTCCAAGCCTGAGGGCCATGTTTTATGAAGAAAAATAAGAGTGATGTCCTGGCTTGTGTGGACAGAGGTACAAATTTGGGATGGGATCTCAGGCCAGCTCTGTTCAGGTAGTGCTTCATTCTTCTCACAGGTAAGTGTGTTTTTTTATTAAAATGCTGGCATTGGCAACAGGTAAAACAAGGAGTTCAGCTGGTGAGCCCGCTGGGTTGGTTAGCCACTGCACTAGCACTGACACCAGTGCTGAGCCCCTGGGCATCTCCTGGATTGAAAGAGCTGCCAATTACAGAAAACTCCCATGCTCCATTTTTCTCAGAGAAGCTGGACACCCATTGCAAGCATGTTGAAAGCATATGCCTCTGCTGCAGGTGGAAAACGACCACTGAGCTTCCCAGCCTTGACACACAGGCCTTGGAGGACAGAGCTTTCCTTGTCCCAAACCTGCCAGGTTTAGCCTTGGAACCATCAATATTACACTGCTGGCTGACACTGCAGAAGCTCAGGAAACAGGTTCACTAGGAAACATTCTCAAAGCCACCAACCTTTCTGCTCTTAGAGCAGCTACAAGAGGACATATATTTATATATGTATATTGTTATCAGCAGGGTGCTAATGACATCCAGGACAGGGAGTTTTGCTGCAGGGACAGGAGCCAGGCAGTCCCTGGGGACAGGAGTCTCTCCTCTCCCTCCTTTATCTAGGTACTGTGTTTACAAAAACTGACAGGGATCACTCTCACAGGCTAAAATAGGAGCATGAGGACCAGCAAATGTAGGGACTTGGCAAATATGGACAGTTTGGGAAAGAGCCGCTCATCTTTCACAAACTCACAGAGAGTACTTGCTTCCTTGCTTCAGTCTCGTTTCTCTGAAGGAACTTCAAAAGCATCCTTGTTACCATTTTGCCCTGTGTTCACTGGGGCTGGCCAACAGCTGTTTTGGTAGCAAGGAACAGAACAAGCTGCGTGTTCTGCTCCACACCCTTGTTCAGGCGTGCTGGGATCTGTGTGGCTGAAGCATTTCCTTCCAGGGCTCGCTGGGGAGGTTACCAAGTCATTTGGGCTGAGAGGCATGAGGGCAGGGCAGGACAAACCTGGCCAGACTTGCCCTCTTCCTTTTGCACTGCACTCACAGATGACTTTAAGAGAAAGGAAGACATTTTTGTAATCAAAACTGAAAGAAAACACCCCCCTGAACCTATCAACATTATTTTTATAATCTGTAGCATTGCTGTAGCCTTCTGCAAGGCTAAATTAACACTTGTAAACCATGTGGAGATGCTCATAGGTGACTTACTTGTTTTTTGGTTTCCATTAATTTAATTTTATTGTTTAATATGTGGCATACCTTTTTATTTTTGAGCAAAACATGTAGCTGCAAAGGAGGGAGGGATGAAGTGCCTTGAACCAGACTGAAGTAAGACTTCACCCATCCCCTACCACCCTGCCAAGGTGACAGGTCACGGAGCAGGTGTGGGATCAGGGCTGCCTCCATACTGGGGAAGATGCACCTCATGCCCCAGCTTTGTCTACCATCAGCTTCTTTGGGGAGGGAGGTTTTTTCCTTTGCTTGGATTCATGCCAAAGAAAGAAAAGATTTTTCCCAACAGAGTGCAGGAGCTACAGAGGCTTTGAGGACAGGCAGTTCTGCTTCACTGAGGACCAGTGTCTCTTACAGCACTTGATTTTCTAAAGTGTTTGCGATGCCTTAGGCATTTGGATGTCTTTCATTAACCAGAATATAAAGGTGTGTAAATAGGAAAGGGGAGGCAGAGAGGGTCCATCCAGGGCCTTGTACAACTGATGCTGAAGCAGCAGCTGTGTGGGGCAACATGAACTGGTGCATGGGGAGGTGCTTTGTTTTCATCATTGTTTGGTTTTTTGTTGGTTAGGGGGTTTTGGTGTTTTGATTTTTTTTTTAATGGCTAATACATTTGTTGCTGAAGGTTTATTTTTAGCTAAAAGAGAAGTCATTGTTATGCCATGGCAACCAGAATTGGGAGGTAAGCTAGAGCAAAGTGGTCTGAAAAAATATATCTGAAAGCATCCAAATTGATTAAATATCCTAAAAATAAAGATGGTAGCTATTAGGATAACACAATGCTGATGTTTGTGATCTAGAAACACAAACAATTCTGTTATGGCTTTTTTTTTTTTCTCCTAGTTACCGGCTGTGAAGGGAGGCCTGGAAAAGCATTACTGATAGTCATAAATGACTAATACTGCCAAAGGATTTGCAAAACGGGTGGGATGTTCTGCTGGAGATGTGAGGAAATTAGGCTTTCTCTTTTGAGATGCAATAAAACCCTCCTGCAACCCGTGCTTGAGGATCCAGCTGCAGTGCTGAGCCGATCAGCTGGTGGGAGGGAAAGGACATTGTGGATAAGTTTCTCCCCTTCCTCACAGGGTCTTGTTTAATGTGTGCTGAGCCAAGTCCAGCTGCAGAGATCCTGGTGCCTATTGGGATGTTGAGGGTCATCCCTCACACGTAGCAGGCAGCACAACATCCCTGGGTCCAGATGCCCATCTTGCCTCTTGGTTTTTCAGCAGTGTAAAACAGTAGAAGAGCTGGATGGAGTCTGACCAGAGCCCCATCACTGGCAGCCACCATGGCATGCTGAGAAGATGGGAGTGGGCAGTGGTCCCCAAATATCATCCTGGTGCCTGACTATTTCAGGCACTTCTGGACCGTGGATGTGACATTCAGTACGCATGCCAGCATGTGAAGACATTGTCCTTGTGAGCTGAGAAAGATGGCGGGCCCTGAAGACCTGGCCATCACGGGTGATCCTCTTGTATGGTATCTGCTGTGTGGGCCCCTCCATGCCAATAAATCTTAGGGGGGACCCCAGCAGTGCAGGTGCTGGCCCATGAAAGGAAACCAAGGCAAAATGGGGCAGAGTCAGAACCAGAATGAAGGACCCTGAGACCAGGGCCTGAGTCCTCCATCCAAGGGAGGTGGCTCCCAGAGAGGTGGAGACACCAACACAGCCCTGTCAGCCCTCTCCTCTGTTTCTGTATCTCTCCTGGAGGCTCTTTCCCATCACTGGTGGGAGGGAAATGGTTTCCATGAGCATCCCTTTAGGTTACGGGTCTGACCTAAAGAGACCAGGCCCATTATGGGCAGGGGAACAGGACCAATGGAGCACATAGGTCCTACAGATGCGCAGCTCATGCTCCTACTGCCGTGCACAGATCCTGACTTGGTGAGGGATGAAGTTCCCCTGCCTTGCTCATGAGCTCTGGGTTCTTCTGAGGAAGTCAGACTTGGTGAACTCCAAACAGGCATTGTTAGGTGTTTGGGGCTGGAGGTTTTGCTATGAGGCCGCTTCACTTTAGGCTGTGGTAGACCCATCCACTCCAAAGTGCCATGTCACCCAGGCAGGAAAGGACATCAGATCTCAGGTGTAACCTATGGCTCAGAATTAGGTCAGCATTGGCTTCAGACCACGTTACTTTGTCCTCTTGGATGCTGGAAGCCTCCATGGATGGAGACTGCACAGATTGTCAGGACAACAAGTCCCATTGTTCAACCATCCTTGTGGTATGTTTTTGTTTTCTACACCCAGTCAATCCCAGCTCCTGGTTCTTTCATCCAAAACATTCTCCAATGTCAAATGTGTTTAAACTCCTCCTCTTTATACCCTCTTTCAATCTATTAATCAAGCTCTGAAAGTCCTCCTTTCTCACTGGCCGTGATCCTAGAAAAAACATTTACCCAAAATTACAGTAGAGGCTCTGGAATTAAGCTTTCTTTCCCAGCACCTCATAATTTACTACTGCATAATTGTTACTACTTAGATGCTACTTGATGAAAGCAAAAACACTTGGGGAATATTGCCATGGCCCAGAAAACACTTTAGACCATACTGGTTTTCTTCTACTTGTGGCAAACTGTTTAGTCAAGTATGAAATTTTGACAAACAATGTCAATATTTGTGAATCACTTACTATTTGCAAAGAGCATTTGATGTGCTCCAGTATGTTTTAAATGATATGCACAAGAGTCCTTATATTTTGATCTGTTAAAATAATTTATCCCTAGTTATAGTTAACACAGAATCAGTAAGGTCTGTGGGTTTTTAATTTTAAAATATATCCCAAAAATTATATATGAATCTTTTTCCAAAGATGCTCCATAATTAGACTCCTCTTGACCTGTTCTTTACAGATTTTTTTTCACCTTTTATGCACAGTGGTTGGATTGACCCTCTGTTCTGGTATCTATTTAGAGTTGTTTGACACCATGGGAAATACTCTTAATGAATGCATTAATAATTATGCACACACTTAGAAAATCAAGCCTGAGCACAAAGGTGAACGCCAAGTCAGAGACAACAAAGTTTTCACATGAATATTTCAGCGGGCTGGCATAATTTCCTCCGTTTGCAGAAGCTGCAGGGATGTGAAGCATTTTAGAAAAAGAGACCATCTTTGGTCCAAAGAGGCTACAAAGAAAGGCCTTGATCTTGCAAGTGGCTTTGAGCAGATTTCTGAACCAGTGTGCATCCAATCATGGCAGCATGAACAAAGGGTCCAACCATGGCTCTGTGCCTCAAAAGTTTCCTTTTCTGAAGGCTGCAAATCTTGATGTGAACCTCACATATGTTCCAGGGGAGTCATCCTCTTCCTTATTCCAGGTGGGTGTCCTTCCTCCTCTGATCCCTCTGGACACCCTGGTGTCCACTCTGCTCATTACAGTCATTGAAATACTAGCAGCCACTGCAAGGGACGAGAGAGGCTCTCTCTGGCCCCGGCTTCCTCTTCTTGCCCTGGCCCAGGCTCGGCCATGTCCCTGTCCCTATCCCCAGCCAGCAGAAGGAGAGTTTTGTGCTGGTTTAGCTGCCTGAAGGGGTACAAGGGCATTAGTGAGAGGTGGAGGGAAAAGTGGGAATGGATTTTTGTGGCCAGTAGTCATGACTTGGGAGTTGATGTGTGTTACTCCACACTTCTGTCACGCCCGGCATAGGAACCATAGCATGCTCTGGACCCAGGCTTGATGTCTGTGTGCTGAGGGTATAGGTGTGATTTCAAAAGATAAATATGGATCCAGATAAACAGGGCCTGAACTTAGGATGAGCCATTATCTTGAGGGGTTTTCTGCCTGAGGTCTCTAAGGTATTTTTCCCAGGGCTGTGAAAAAACAGGATGCTTTTTCAGAGTGGCAAAACCAGGAGGGGAAGCATCTGTGGAGTCTCCTTCCCCCAGAGCTGCTGGCAGGTGGGCCCAGGTCAGCACACACACCAGGGCAGGCTTCAAAACCCAGGGCTTTCAGCATCCGCATCCTACCAAGGTGTCTACCTTGCATCTCCTTCTCCTATACATCCCCTCCTTTCCTTGGCATGAGGGTCAGGTAGGGTCATGAAGGCACAACCACTCCCTCCCCCAGGGCCTGTTGAGGTGGCTGTCTCTGCTCTCCATTTGTAAAGCTCTCACCACCACCTGGACTCTCACATGCTGTGATAATGAAAATAAGATGAAATAGTACTTGGTTCATTTGGTGAAACTAAAATTGATTTTTAATTTTTAATAGGTTGACTCACCACTCGTGGGCATTGCAGACAGTAGTTAAAAACTACTTTGCACTGGAGTCAGAAAGTCAGAACTAATTAAAGAATATGTCCACAAAAGCACTGCTAATAGACTGAAGGGAAGACCTTAATTAGAAATTTGGGAGGTAGTAACCCTCCTGTTAATAATGTTTAAATGACATTTGGGAGCCATGCAAAATAAGTAAACAGCTTCTCTCTGCATAACTACAGTTGAAGACTGGAGATCAGAAGAGCAATGTAGATAGGTTCTGGATGCTGCCACTCCAGAGCTGAAACAACCTCCTCCTCAAAGCAGTCTTCAGCCTTGCACTCCACCTAGTAACAAACAGCACTGCAGCACTTTAAAAAGTCTGTAGAGTAAGGCAGCAAGGTGACTCCAAGGACTGCAAGGCATGAGCAATAGTATGCAGAAGCTAGAACACCTCAGCCTACACAATATGACTTACCTCCTCACTTAAAGCAAAGCTCCAGGCACATCTTCAGTTATCTGGCAGACACAGCCAGCCAGGGCTCGGGAGAAATGTAACTGAAGCAAGCTAAATATTTCAGGCATGTTGACGGTGATGCAGAGATTTGGTAATGACCCGTGCTAAAAAAATAGCCAGGCTAGGAATATAAAATGTTTTACAACATTTCATTTCTATTCAGAAGAAAAATAAAATAAGAATCTGATTATAATGTGCCCCTCAACACAAGCCTGAAACTCTCTACATTAGCAAACCAGGACAGTACTGTAAATCAAAAGGCAGGCTTTCATTTGACCTGCTGTGACAGACCCCAGTGTAATCTGTTCTGGCAAACCATTCCAAACTCCATTTATCCAGTCAGTTCCTGTTGCTGCAGCACTAAGGTTGGCACAGCTGAGGGGGAGCCACAAGGATCACATGGGTGGCCTGAGACCGACTGCCACAGCATCCTCAGCTCCATGGGCACCACCTCCCTCGGCACCTGGAGCCAGGGCAGGGAGTGTGGGTGCTGAGCACACTGCAGGAGTTGTCTTTCGACAAGAGCTGTCTCGGAGCCGAGACATTAAAAATAACCATTGACGTGTTCAGGCACGACAACTCTTATACAAAAGAAGTTCTGTGAATTTCATCATACTTTTTGTGTTGTGGCTGCTGGTACAGAAATATACCTAAATTATCACATTGTTTGGGGGAAAAAAATCACACAGATTTAAAGTGTGATGAAATAATGCAAAGGAGAGGTTTTCATTAATTTTTAGCACATTACCAGAGGACCGAGAGCTGTCCCCTTTTTCTTCTAATCCATGAAACAAGAGTACTCTGAAGTTTGAGGTGTTTCATGATCTCTGGATGTTGTGAACTACATAAGCCAAAAATACCAAAATGTTGAGTTATCTGTTTGCTTATGCCTGGCAGTTTCGTAGCACCTTTTCCTAGGCGCTCCTTGCAACAAGGCATAAATATACTACACCAGAAATATTTAAAAATAGAAAATTTTATCGAGGTCACAGTTCTCTCATGTTTCTGATTTTCATTAGCAAGCCAATTTTATTTTAATTTTGGGAAACTTTCAACTAGTCTTTAAAAAAATACCAAATATGGGTACTTACATGGGAGAACACACTAACAGCAGGCTTATCAGAAGTCTCAGCCAGGAGCATCCTTCGGTGCTCTGCACGTTCAGGAACTATTTCTTCCACCCCCACAAAGCAGCCACCACGGAGGGGGTAAGATGAGAGCCTAATTACAGTCTGGAAGCTGCATCTGGAGCATTTATGGTGTTCAACCTCTTTCACTCCCAGTCCTTATTTGTGGAGTCTTGTCTTGGAGGCTGACAGGAGACTGGGTTGTGTTTGAGCCATTTTTCTCATGAAACCCTTTGTTTCCCATTTTGATGTCCGTATCGTTAAAATTTAAAAAAAAAAAAAAAAAAGTAACTCTTAGCACAAACTATTACTGGCCTTGAATGGTGATCAAAAACCTGAAAGCTGTGACATTAAAATAACTTTGTATCGTCTTCCACCTTCTTTTTGTAGTGGAGGGCCTCCTGTCGCCCTACATTTTTCTACATATTTTGAAGAATGAAAAACCTCACAATAGAGCAGTACCTGCTACCTCCCTGTTCTTGAAGAGTGAATGGCCAAAATTTTGCCTAAATCACAGGTAGGAGAGACCATTTTCATCTGCTACCTGATACAACTATTTTCAATCTGCATTGTTGTAAAATAAAAGGTTGTTAATTTCTGTTAAAACAAGGCTGTTGTGCCCAAATGCCCTGTAGCAAAAATACGATAGAAATCAACGGGGAAGCTGGCATCTCACCACCAAGAAAAGCTGAGGATAATCTGTGCATGTGCCCTTGCTTTGCTTCACAAAGGCCTTCAGGAGAAGAAATGAAAGGCAATGCAGCAGGCTGGTATTAAGCAGCCTCAGCCATTCAGATACTTAGCTGAATTATCAACTTCGTCTGAAAAGAATTCAAAACCAGATCATTGATGGTAATTATCAACTGCACTTTGTGGGCTTTCAGTCTAATGAATACACAAACGAAAAATCAATGGAGGAGGCTTCCAAAAATGAACATGGCAACAATCTTGATCTTAGAGTTGGCTCAAAGACAACTCCTCCCAAACCAGCTCTAAGGCTGTGTTCTTACTGTACATTTCTGTTATTTCATTGCAGGGCTTTTCCTCTGATGAACTCATTAGTCCTTTTATTCACAAAATAAATGCAAGTTTAATTTTCAAATTTAAAAAGAGTTAAAATAATTACATCTCCAAATTTCCAGTTAAAAATTATTAGAGATCAAATCTGTCAAAGGCTGGAAACAATTCCCCATCTTCTGAGGGTCAATTGAAAAATTTGCTCAGAATGAAGCAGACACACTGAATAAAACTTTAAATAAAGAGGATTAAGCTCTGCAAACCACCAAACTAGGCTGAACCTGCAATTCAACATTATAAATTGCCAACTTCATCTCTTTTTAGCTGGAGAAATACAATATACATTTGTCTTTGTTACAAAGAGGTTCTGCAGCTCTGAGATGAATACTCTGTAGGACTAACAATGGCTAATCATGTCCAAAGGCTGGGGGAAGGCACGAGTCTCATCCCTCTGGGGTCATTTTGCAGGCTCTATTACCTCTGTATGGCACAGTCAGGCAGACTTCTGCTACATACCTGGTATCAATTCTGAATTATGCCTTGCCTGGAAAAAGATCTTGGCAGGGAAAAATTCTGTTTCAGCCAGACTTAATTATCTGTGAATTCTGAGCAATACTCGCTGTTTGAGAGAAAACCTGAGAACATTTTTGCAACTGCCAGTCAGAAAACCACGCAGTATGGGGAGACACTCGCAGCAGTCAGGACATGCTTCTGAGGTGTGACGTGACTTAAATTTCCTTCTTTCATTTATCTTTTACCCCAGGTCAGAACCTTGGTCTATCTGCATCCTCCTCCTATTTCTACCACACTGCTGAATAGAACATTCCATCACCCCATTGCTAGTGTGCTCAAGCCCAAGCCATTCCCCAGATGAAAAGAAAGCATTTAAAAACCATTTGGGGGTTGAATATGATATTTAATTTGATTCAGGAAGTCCTTTATATTTGTCCAGAATTCAGAAGTAGTTTGATTTGGGATGAATCCAAAATGAAATTTTGCATTTGGTGTGATGACAATATTGTAAAAGCAGTGATTCCTACAGCTTCTTCTTCCTGACAGCAATTGAAGCTGATCTCATATGGCACATTTTGTGCTGCTGCTGCCTTCATTGATTAAATTTTTCTGCAACTAAGTAGTTGCATCCATATGCAAGTAAGAGAAAAACTTGACGTGATCTTTTAAGGAACTTCGGGTCAAGTCATAATTTGGCTGCCAATAGCTCAGAGGCAAACACATCTGCTATTATCCACTCAGCAGCAGTTCTTCTGTATCAGCTTTCCAGCCACAGAAAACATATTGGTAATTTGGATGCCTTGGGACAGAGAGAAGTGATTGGATGCAGACTCAGACAGGCATTCTTAAAAAATACTTGCTGTTTATTCCCAGTATGTAATTCCTGCTTTCACCACACTCAAAAGTGAGTGTAGAGCAGAGGTAGCAAACTTCTCACAGCTCCCCCACAGGTGCAGAGCAGCTCTGTTTGGACAATTACAGTTTCCTCCTCATAATTTTAAACCTGTCACAAGCTCCTGCTTCTAACTTTGTGCAATGTTATTGCCACAGAAACATCTTTTATGGCTGGTTGATCACTCCAGCCAACAGAGGGCTTCCTATGCATTTCCTTGTGTTCTGTCTCTTCTGGTGTTTGTTAGGTTTGTTTCTCAAACCGTGGCTTGATCAGGACCAAGATATGTTGAGGAAGCCAAGCTCACTGGTTTCCTGGCTGATGGTCACAAGAGCCTGGGGATGCTTCACCCACATGGGGTATGTTGTCCAGATGACTGTGGTAGGACCATAGGGACTGTTTTTCTGCCACTCTGCTTGTCAGGGTTGCTAATTGGCACTGCTGACTTTCATCGTTGAGGGCTGGACCATTTTTTCAAGAGGTCATTAAAACCTGGAAAATCTAGGCACATTGGAGAGCAAAGGAAAGGAAAGTTTTTACAGTGCCTATTTCATTTTGACTTCACTGCTCTGAGCAGTTTGCACCTTTGAAGATGCAAGCCTGCTAAAAGAGGTGCAGCCTCTCCATGTGAGAAGCAGATTATCAGATGCTTGCATTACTCTTGGCCCTCACCTGGAGCAGGTAGCTCAGACCAGCCAAATGAGAAGCACATGAAAGCTGGTGAGCCCACATCGGTGCCACCCCAACTGGGAGAGCTTCTCAATTCCCAGTCCTATGAAGTGGAGCAGTTAAGTACAGCTTATCCAGATAAAAGGACTTTCCTTCTGAGAACATGAATTAACAAACAAGTTATAACTGGTGCCTGATTTTAAGCCTATGCTTCTAGCGTATCATTAGCTGGATCTCTCCTTCTTTTGGGCTTTTAAAGCCATGAAACCCACCACCTTGCTGAGATCTACATGCCAACCCCAGCTGGAAAGTGTTGTGCCCCCACAGCACCCACCTGTGTTCCAGCATTCAAGCCTCTTTTCAAGCAAAATGTAGAAACAAAATCCACAGAAATGCAGCCCTCATCTGTGGGAAAAGATGGGCGGGGAGATATTACAAAAATATGAAAGTTCTGCATTATAATAAACCCTTGCTCTTGGAGACACATATAAAAGAAGTTTCATGGTTTCTTGCTCTGAGAAGCAGAGTTGCAGCAGTTAAAGCTTGTAAGACTTGGGAAGTTTCAAAGCAGTTGAAGGATGAGATCACTGTTCTTCAAACAGCCGTGTTTGGGCATGATAAGGTAGGAAGGTGCAACTAATGCCAGTCTTTGGTCAGCTGCCCCTGAGCCCATTGACTTCTCCATGGTGGTACACACACCGGAGCCAGAGCCTGGCTCTTCACTGTTGACAACGAAGGAAATGTGCTTTTCTCTGTAACCAGCTGCATGTAAATTGTAGCAAAAAGTTTTATGGAAAGAAGTTGTAGTTAAGATAATTTCAGACATAATATTTCACCAGCAGTTGTACAGCACACTTGGAAACTGAGCTTGACCCTTGCTCTGTCACAAAGATGTACAGAGTAGCTCTAGAGGTGCAGAACTCTGTGCACAAGCCTTTGTCTACCTCCCACATATCACTGCCAAGAATGCACAGTCTAAAAAATACAGGGAAAAAAAATCTATGGACAAAAGAAAAATACCTTTTAAAGGGACCTCTTACAGGGTCACCACAGGGCACTTTGTCCTCTCATGGTTGGTCACCTGAGCAAGATGAGGTCATTGTCCTCTCTGGCAGCTTAGAAGGAGCCAACACAACTAACTTTGAGGAGATGACAACTAAGTCTGGAGGCAAGATGAATGTGCAATGAGAGTGACATGGCAACGTCCACTGTAAAGCCTGGAGCTGATCCTAAGTATTCCCAGACTGCCTTTAGTGCCTTTATTGTGGAGTCTATACAGATAAATGAGGCCTTGGGTTAGCTTTATTTGAAATAATATTTGACTATCCTAAAGCAGAATGGTGCACAGCTTATTGCAGCAGCACTGCTATGTAATGACTTTGAACTGATTATTCAACTCTAGAAATTTCACTCAAAAGAATTCACTCCTTGGCAGATTGGTTTTTGACAAAATGTAGCTGTGGTGTGAGTGCTTGTGGTTGCCATCTACATCTCCCAAAATAAGCTGATAAATTAACAACTCACCCAAATTCTGTGTGGCTGAATGACAGCCTGGGAAGGCTATGTTGGACACCAAGGTGTGCAGTGCTGAGCATCCAGATCAGTCCCAGCCAAGGTGAGCAGCAGGAAGGGCTGCAGCCATCTGCCGCACAGTTGGTTGACCCGCCTGGGATTAATCTGCTCTCGAGAGGACATGCAAGGAAAAGGTGTCAGTGTCCTCCAGCCTACCACCACTAATTAACTGGCGTCGTTGCTGATATTAATTGATACTCTTGCTGCTGCAGGAGAGAAGCCAGAAACCAAGCGGGGATGTCTGTCTTCTCTTTCTGAAAGTGAGCTTCTTGCAACATGGGCTGAGATGTATTAAAAAAGGCGAGAAGAAGCTGTGTTTAGCCACTGCCCAGATGGCACCTGTTGTATGGCAGCATGGAGGATGCCAGTCCCAGAGGACGTGTCAGTCTCGTGGAGAACACAAGTCACACAGAGGTTTGGGAAAGCCTTGCCCTCTGGCCACCAAAGCAAGGTAACCACGCCACAATGCCACAGCAGATGTGCAACAGAAGAGCATGGAAGAGTCAGAAAGTTGATACCTTTTGCAGCCAACTGTTCCTATTTCAAAGCCATGTAAAATTAAGAAATTTGATCCATCTGACTTTACACCCCATGTTAAGCATTGCTGCTGCAGCTGTCTGTCCATACAAGTACCCCATTTTGTACAAATCAGAGGTTGGTTTTGAGACATGTTGACTCCGGCACAACTCATCCAATTCTTCAAGGACATCTGAGCAAAAAGAATAATTGTCTTATCACTTATTAACTCTAAAAGTGATGATGATACTAAGGAAGCCTGGGATGGAAAACAGGACACTGCTCCTTTTGGGACACTGTGATGGCTGATGCTACACTCCCCAAAACAATCAAGCTATGTGAGAAGATGTTAAAGAATGGTGACATTGACCAGTGTTGTTTTCCAGATGTGGCCATGCCAGCTGTGACCACCTCCTCCATGCATGCTCCTGCCTCTTCTTTGGCTTAGGTGAGCTAGGTTGGTGCAACCAGCTGGAGCCAGGCAACCACAGAGCTCTTTTACAGTCCCTGAGGATGTGCTTGTGCCACCCACTTTGACAACAAAAGCATGAGGGGGAGGTGGTAACTTCCCTTGGAGAAGTCATGGCATTTAGCTGGAGTCAGCATGGTTTTCCATCAGCTAATCAGTTTGCAAAGCAGATGCTTGGCCACAAGCAAACCCCACAGAGTGGCCAAAACAAGATGGGGACACGAGAGACAGAGTTTGGTGGGGCGAGCCTTGCCCATTGCGCTGCCCTCCTGGTGTCTGCTTCCCTGCAGCCATTCCTTCACCACAGCCTCCTCCCGTTCCCTGGCTCCAAGAGCCTGCACAAGTCCAGCCTACATTCACCACATGCCATGGAAAAATGAGTCAGTCATTAAGGCTTTTAACAGTGACGCAAGCACAACTGACACACGTGTATCTACTGCGTGGGATAGGAGCAGCAGAGAAATGTTGTGCGAGTGAGTGATGTGCCAAATTTGTTTTTACTTGCTGCAAAGAAAAATTTTGTCCATTATCGGTGAACAATAGGCAATTTTTAACAGGTTTTTTTTTTTTATTTTATTAGCTGCAATTTTATAGTAATCTGTTCCACAAATGAACCAGTCTGTGGGGGAAACTGGGGGAAAAAAATTATTTTTTAGAAAGACCAAGAAAAATGAGGCATGTTTAGCTATTCTGGTTCATGGATTTGATTTCTCTGTCTTTCCTGAAAAATGGACATTTGATAGGAAACTTCTGTCATTGCTTCCCTCACATTTGGAGGGGATGAGTTTGCCTCTTATGTAACTATTCTGATGTGCCAAGGTTAATGGCTGTTGGTCTTACAACTATAGAATTAGGATAGATGATCTTAAGTGTGATTTAGGTGAGGAAATAAAATCCTGCTCAGCTTTCAACCAACTCAGTCCAGGTGCTGAATTTTTCAAGCTATGGGGTTTGTCTGCATTTTGTTTACTTGTTTCAAGAAGTTTACAGTGCTCCTGTATCCTCCATTCTCAGAGAAAATCTGGGGCTTTTCTGGTGTGTAAGCATTCACGGATTATTATGCTTCAAGGTATGAATAATTGTCATAAATGATAGCTAGAGTATCTCAGCCTGAGACACCTTCTTCCACTCAGTTTGGAGTTGCACAGTTAAGTGCAGGACCCTCAGGCTGGGTTTGCAAACCTACCTGCTGCTTCCACCTATTTGTGTCATCTCCTACCAGAAAAAAAAATGCTCATTTTAGGAGATAGAGACTCAGACACAACATTTATGGGCCAAAAAGTGTGAGAACCAGAAGAATTTTTTCATGTCAAGCATCTTTCCCCTTGTCCCTGGCTGTGGTTGTGGCTAACCCAGTGATGCACTGAAGGATCTAAACTGACAGCACTAAAACAACTACTGTAGAGCTGCCTTCTCACTGTGCTGAGAAAGGAAGACCTGGGGGGTACCCAGGGCATCACCTGCTGCCCTGGCCAGAGTCTGCCTAGGAACTTCTCCCCTTACCCCTCTCTTACTGCCCATTTTCATAGAAGGAGGTGGCATCATGAGCTGTTCATGCATTACCTCAAATCCAGGAGAGGCTTTGGGAAGTATACAGCATGTAATTCCCTGTAATAATTCCCTGCCATCCAAGAAAGGATGGTTTCTGGAGTGCATCCTGGTTGCCTACAGAGAGAGGAAAATTTGTAGCTGGAATAGCTCAGGGCGCACAAAGGATCTGGCAGACTGAAAGCAAAACCTCTCTGCAGAAAACATTTGGCATCTCTTCTCCCCAGAAGACCATAGACCATTGCACTACCTGGGCTCTGCAAATATCCCCAGCATATTTACCTGGAGCAATCTATAGAAGTTTGCATTACATTTAAGACAGGCAGTTTTTGTCATTCTTCTTTGTCTTGTATCACAGGAAAGCACATAAAGATTTAAGATATAATAATAGATGCCACAGACTATTTTTTTTTTTTTTTTTTTTTTTTTTCAAAGGTTTTTTTTATTTTTTTACACTCTGNTTTTTTTTTTGCAAAGGCTAATTTAGATTTATCACACCGAGCTGGCAACATTTTATGGGACCTCTGACTTAAAACATTGGCAACACATCACTGCAGAGGCCTGCCTTTCCTTTTCAAAAAACCATGGAAATATCAAGCTGGAACAGCCTGAGATGGTCAGCCAGCTGTCTGCTATTTGAATCCCGTGAAAACTCAAATACAGCTGCAGGTCCAACTTTGTTCTGGTCAAATATGGCAGTCCTGGAATGTGCTCTTTTACATTGGGACATAAATAGTGTCAAAATTAATGCTATTCTCTTAGCAGTACGGATTAAAAGCTGTTTGACAGTTCCCTAAAGGCATGAGTAAATGGGGAATTATTCAGGAGTGGATTTCTTTCTAAGGAGGTCCCACAAAGATCAATTACTGACTCTTTTTTTCCCTACTGAATATTTTAATCAGTGATTTCGGGACAGAAACAAAAAAATAAATCACAACTGAGAATCTTCTAGGTGGCAAAAAAATCATGCACTAGTTTGAACAGAAGAAACACAAGGGGCATTTTAACACAGCCAAATATGAAACTGAAAACCTGTAACTGCAGAACATAGGTTGCATTTAGAGAACTCTAATTAACAGGTATGTTGAGACAGCCTGGAAAAGACCTGAGCATCATAAAATATGCCCACTGCTATTCAGTAGTCTATGCTGCACCAGCAGAGCTGAACAAGCCTTGGTGAGAGGCTGTAGAACCAGGACAGGCTCCAGGAGGAGGAGCAGAAGGAGGAGGAGGAAGAGGAGGATGCATCCATCATTCCTGCATCAAATATGATTGTAGCTACAGTGGACTATCACCTGTACCCTGGTCAAGCAGGACATTGAGAACATGAGGAGTGTTCCAAAAAAAGCCAGAAGACAAGGACTAAAATTGGGAAAATATGCTAAATAATTAAATAATCCAGGAACTCCAACAGTTTTACTTAAGCAGAAGGAAGAAATATGATCACAGTCTACGACTGCTAATGTACAGAACAGAAGTCTGAAGGTTCTTTATTCTGCAAAGAGAAGTGTAACAGCAGGCAGTGGCCAGGTGTTGAAAACACAAAACTTCAGATGAGAAACATGGAACAAATCATTAAGTATGTGGGTACTCTGAGTCTGCTTAGCTTGTTGGTTTCCACAGTACTGGAAATTTTAAAATTAACTGAATATTTTTCTAGAACAGATGCTCTTGCTCCAATTAATATGAAGAAAGATTATCATCTGCCATATGCAGACAGTTAGAGAGATGGTCACTAGCAGTTCCCCCTGGACTTCTAATTTACGAGAATAAACCCCAAATTATTACACATGCTTAATACGTGTTTGATGCAGTACAGAGCTCTGTCACCTACATGTGAGAGCTGATATAATCATGCCCTGGTGCAAGAAGGGCTGGCTTGCTTGTTTACTCAAACTGAGACACCTAAATTCTGCTTGCAGCCTATTTTGAGCTGCGTGGTGGCAGCATCCTTAGCGAGGGGACACAGGCCTCTTGTGCTCCCACTCCAGCTGTCTGGGAGCTAGAGTAGGGCAGGCTGGCTATGGCTGCTCATGTCGGCTTGCCAGGGACCAGGGAGACATCCCACGCTCCATGTGATCCTACCAGGATTTGCGAATAATAAAGGCTCACTTTGCAGCGAACTGCCTCGATGTTCTCCCAAATGCAGGAATTAATTCTAGCACCATCCATGCAGCTCTTAGCAAAGAGAACAAAAGGTCTTGGAAAAGCTCCTGAGCTAGTTCAGTGCAAAAAACAACACATAAAGGTACAGGAAAGGATGAGGCAGGAAGATTTTTGTGGTTAAAACAGTTAGTAACATCGACATCCTGGAAGCACAGCATTGTTGGGGTATTTTTTATGCTCCCTTTCTTTTTTAAGACTCCTGAGTCCTTGGTCAGAAGGAAATACCATCCTGGGGTGAGAATATGGGAAGCATAAAATGGTTTTTATTCATACTGAGAATCCCAAACCATGCAAGTGCTAACAAAATGGAAGAAAAAAAAAAAGTTAGAAAGCTGGTAGATGTGTAAGGTATTCTGTGAATGAAACACTGCTAAAAAAACCTAATTCCCTCTCTGAACAACAGTGGATCTCACAAAAGCCTCTCTCCTTTGAACAGGAAAGCCTGAATGAACTAAGAAATTGTGCCTCTCATGTAACCTTTTTGTGTGAATGAATCATAGTTCTGGTACAGAAAGTTAAAAAAAGATATTTTAAAAAAACTTCTAGTGAGTTAACCATAAAATTTCTGTGTAAAACATGCAATAAGTTATTTTTATTAATCTTTATCTTGCAAATTGGCCAGTACTATTTGCTCCTGTTTGGGTCTCATTTTATTTCCTGTGTCAAGCCAAAAGCTGCAATCCAAGGGCTGTTTTAATGTATACCCCGAGTGTGTTGATATTTGCATAACAGTAGCTTTTCAGGGAGGCTCTTGTTTTCCACAAACTTCACAGCTTCCTTACACAGCATGAAAATCTTGATTGGATTTATGTCCCACTAAAAATTCTGTCCCTTAGGCACCCAACCCTGCAGATACCTCAGCAAACCCTCAGTTTCATTAACAGCCACATTGAAGTAAACACAGCAACCAAAGGGTGTTCAGTGTAAGCACACACAAACCCAGGCTCTCGTGTGTGATTATCCATTCATAGCTCAGACAGATGAAGGATGGGGGATAGAATGAGGGGGAAGTCCCATGACAGGTCTCTGCCACAGCTCTCAGCTGTGAACCTAGTCCCTGTCTGAGAAATGAGAAATTGAGAAATGAGGGGAGCTCGATGCAGATGGTGATCTGCTCCATGATTTGACCCTGTGAATGGTCCAGCAATGCTCAAAATGATCTCTAATGTCATGTTTAACTTGCACAGTGTCCAATATATAGTGTTAACTCATTGTATATTGGGTATATTCATTGTGGACAAAATGGTTTTTTCCCAAACATTAATATCCTTCACTAGTTAGTTTTGACAGTAAGTGATAACTAATAGATAATG
This sequence comes from Dasyornis broadbenti, assembly GCA_013397935.1. NCBI lineage: Eukaryota > Metazoa > Chordata > Aves > Passeriformes > Dasyornithidae > Dasyornis > Dasyornis broadbenti. Next base: position 2,260,555 of record VZRN01003026.1, read on the forward strand.
CTAATCTACTACTGAGAATTTCTTCCGCATTTCATGTTGATTAAATTATAGTACTTTCAGAAATAACTAATATATCAGTTATTAAAATATCCAACTGAGAAAAATCCTTAAATCATCATGACACTCTTATCATGGGTCCAAAATAAAGACTTCACTGAAATCTAGAGAGAAATTATTTATCTACATAGGGAAAATTACCAGTGAAGTTAGAGCATGGTTCATTGCTTCTGTTAACTGAGGAGTTTAAGGCAAATAATTTATTTCACAATTGGCATATTACGTTATTCAAGCTAAGCCATTGCTCAATATTGTACCATTTTTGTTAGTAGACATCTGTAGAAGAAATGTTTACTCCCCTGAAGTTAACACCAAAGCTCTCACTGAAATACCTGCAAATGAGGTACTGACTTTCAAACCCATTTGCGTTTTGGAATTGGAAGTCACTGTTTGCATCAAACCCTCCCCCAGTGCAGAGATGCCAACAGCTGTGCTCCAGGGTCACTTCTCTCTTTTCCATGAGCAAGACAACTTGCTTCTGTCCCACCAACAGCTTGTGACAATCATCATCACCATCTTCTCAAGTGTGGTGCGCCAAGGCCCGTTTCCCTTCCCCACACCAAAGATGGAGTGGACTGGCCATGCTCTGCAGAAGCCACAGATGCAAACTCTCTGGGAAGAAGGATACCCTGTCACCCTGCTAGCTCTAATGTGCCTCTCTGTGATGCACTGAGGGAGTACCACAAGCTGTTTGAAGTCTGCCTCATGCCAACTTTGGCCATCTTCCCTTAGCCTTTTGGTTTATAAGATACAGAGCACTGTCTTGAATCTTCTTTTGTGCCCGTTCCTCATTAGGCAAACCACATATTATCATAGCAAGCAACCCTCCCAGCCATCATTATTCCAGCCATTAAGTCTTTTTCAGCCTCTTCATTACTCAGTCACACAGATTTGCCTTATGACTACATTTATTACTCTTATTTTGACACACGAAGACATGCAGTATGTGATGATGACTCAGTCATCATTATCCCCAAAATGATTGTCTTTAAATATATGGAGTCTTTCAGCAACCATATAGAGTCCTCACTCTGCAATTCACTTCCTGCAATAATTTTTGCTTGCTTGTCTTTCCATTTCATAGATATAAATTTCTTGTATTAAATCTGAGCAAAGTTAATAATCCTGAAAATGTTCAAAATCAAAAAGCATTATAGTTTTAAGGCAGTAAAAATGTTAAATAACCCTTTTGAAAGTGTGTATTAATCTCCATTTGCATAGCCTCTGAACTTCAACACTTTCCTTTATTTTCACTAAAACTGGCTCCTGACCATAAACCCAACAATAAGTTGAATATATAATATACCGAAAGACTCCTGGCATTTAAACAAGCTGGCTACTATAGTTTTTTTCTCACTGCTTCTATGCCCATGCCCATCTCGTCTCACATTAGTGCAGCAGTATCCAGAGGGAAGGAGGAGGTGGGACTGAAACTCAGATGCCTGTCAAGTCCCACACCCTGCTCAAAAACAGAGTCCAGGGGGACCTGCCTCAAAACTTTTCAGGCCAAAAGAGCAGGAGAAGCAGAGTGAAGGAGCAGAGACTCAGAGGAGCTGCAGCAGTTCTTCTGACATGCTGAGCAGTGCAGTAGCGTGGTCAGGTTTAAGATGCCTTGTTCCCTTCTACTCCAGTGCAAACTAGGCTTGATTTCACAGATTCATCCTACAAAGCTCCTAGTTCAGGGCACAGTAGAAATTATAATATCTTTGGCTTAGACTTCTTTGGGTTTTGCCACTTCATGGTCTTGTCATTTTTGCTTTTCTTTTTCTGTTCTAATAAGAGTGAATCTTCTCCCCTTTCCTTTCTACTTGCTTGCTGTTCACTTTTTTCCCTCTCATTTAACATTGCAAGAAAAAAGGACAAGAAGCCTTTCTTATTTAAATTCCAAGAAAGGCTTCTGAGCAATTTTTTTGTACAAGGAAGTCAGATCTTGTTTTCATTTTCCTGTGAGTTTCCCCGTGTTGTTAGACACCTGATGGTGTCCTTTTTCTCATGGTGTCCATTGGCATCCCCCATAGGCAACATGCTGCCAGTCTGGCCGTGTCCCTGAGCTATGCCTGCCCTTGCAACCATGAGCTCCTCCTACCAGCTCTGGTGTCACCCTGTGCTGTCCCAGGACTCAGCAGCCCTTTTCATCTTAGTTTTTAACAGTTCTGTCTTCAGTGAGCTACAGTTGGAAAGAGATGGCCTCATGCCCAGGAGCAGTGTAACAGAGCATTTAAGCAGGAGCTTAGCAAAGGCCCTGCTGAGTGAGGTTACTCTCGTGTTCTGTCTCAGATGGAGAGCAGAAGGCTGAACATCTCCTGGGGTCATGCCTTCCCACCTACTCTCCTTACTTGAGGCAAAACTGCTACCAGGAGCCATTCAGTTTTCCAAAACTTTTTCACTCTGCCTCTGTGTGTGTCTACCTTTCAGAGATCTGCAGTCTGCTTTTAAGAATCACAAAACTACTGTTTTAATTAGTGTTAATGAGGTCTCTTATTATGCTTCCAGTGCTAATTCTTCATACCTTACCCTCCCTTACCATCTTCATTACCCAGTGTCCCATACTGAGTAGGCACTCCTGTGATTTTTAGGAGAGTGAACTTTTTAAGTATGTGGAGCATTTTGTCTTTCCTTTATGACATTGTAAAGTGCCATGGTTACAGACATTTAGATGTGAAAAGACTCAGTTTGTATTAAGCAAATGACACTACTGGGCTGTCCTCACTTTTACTTCTACTAATTTTAGCTCAAAGTCTCTTCCAATACAGTATAGATACACCTTTGCTAAATAAAAAGGTTCCACTTGGTAACTGGCACTTAGGAAAGAGAAAAACAGCAGCAAACCTTGCCCTTCAGACAGCTTTAAAAGCTGCCACAATGATTTCCATGTCTTTGCACTCCTGCAGATGACTATTTTAAACTAAAACTTAGCAGTTTGAAGAGAGAAATTAAGTATTTGCCTTGAGGTCCATTCTCGAAGTGGAGAAGAGGCATTTCACAGATACGTTTGTCAACTCATAGTGCAATAGCACAGCCCAAGCAATGAAAGTAAATTTTGCACAGAGAAGGATGTTCCCAGATGAAAATGCCCCTTTGTATGTGTCCAGATCATCTGGGATGGTGTGCTGGCCAGCTGGCACAGGCACTTTAAATGCTGCTGCCTCCAAAACCACTTCTCCTGAAGGAAGGGACCATTTAGGTATGTACATTGCCACCACTGCTGCCATCAAATCTTCCTCGATGATGTATCTAAACAGGCATCCAGAGCATCATCCATTGTATGCATTTGATTTAGCCAACACTCTAAATCAAAAAAAAAAAAAAAAANAAAAAAAAAAAAGAAATCCATAATACTTCAAGAAACTCACAGCCCTTAAAATTAGATTTGTCTGAATAGGCAGCAGTCAGACAAAAACTCCCTTGCCTCCTCTTTTGTCCTTGCATGGCCTCTTCCATCTTCTCCGCTCTTTTTGTCTGGGCCCTTCCTGAAGCTTTTCTGAATCATGTGTTATTGCATTTGACATTTTGGGTCTTGGGCTGCGTCACTGATCACACAGAGAGGAATTCAACAGCCTGGCTTCCAGGCTAGACTGCAGTTACCTGAGGTGACTGCTGTACCCTGAATCAAGCACTTCTCTATTTTTTCCTGTGTTTGAACTACAATCCCAAACAAGAACCTTGAGCACGTCATTTATCATCATACAACCAGCAATATGCTTCAGCATCCCATCTGAATTTGTATTTTGGCCCTGTTGTTCATTTCTAGGTGCTTTCAAGAAGTTCTTGCATATTTCTGTGGTGTGCAGGAGTGTTTGAAGATTTATGATTTCTCGGTGACATCTTCATAAAATTATTGCTAAAAATTATCTTCAAGTAGATGTTGGCATTTCTACTGCAATATAAACTTGGGCAAGTTTTTCTTGCATGTAGAATGATTTATTTCCCTTTCCCTTTTGAAACTCTGATTTACAGTTAAACTGGGGACCATGACAGAAGTTGGTTAGTCAGAAGCAAGCTTCATGCAGATTCTTTTTTCCTTATTTCTAGCTCTGTTATGGCCACTATTGTCTTTATAAACAACCTGGGTACACACTGCTTTAATATTCTGACAGCTCAGTGTATATCTCAAGCAGCAAGGACAATGCCATTTGTGGTTTTGGTTTTAATATTTGTTTGGGGGTATATTGATTAGAAAATCTATGGTTAAGGTCTGTAGGGATTTCCTGTGGTTTGACATTGGAATGTCACCTCAGATTTCCTGAGAAGTATTTATTTAGTGGTTTGATGTTATTTATCCTGCAAAGAATATAGTACAAAGTGGCCTAAGAGGGAAGGCTGATGCCATTGTATTTGGTTTCAGGTTTGCAGTGTTACAGTCTAGGAATTGTATACTTTCTGTAATTTTCTTGAGAGTCTTTTGAACTCGGCATGGATTTTTTATCTTTGAAATCTTGAAACTGAGTTTTCAAAGAATGTATCAGTCTAATGCTATTCTTCAACATATAATGAGTGTTGCAATCAACATCGACATCAGAAAAATTGCTGCACTTATTTCAACATGCTACCAGTTGGGATTTTGCTAACTGCCAGAATTAGACCTTTGTTAGTGTTGTGCATCTACAGGTCCAAAGGATTCACAAAGAAGGGGGAATTGTCAGACCAGTGAATCAATCTGAGTCATGCAGAAGAACAATCTTTCAGTGTCACCGACAAATTCAGCTGCTCACTCCATGAAGCTGAAATCCATGACATAGTTCATTTTTCAGCTGTTGAGCACATTCACATAATGTAGCTCATTCACTGTGTGTCGCCTACTTCACGTATGAATGTGCATTCACTTGAAAAGCCCATGAATACCCTTAGGTTTACAACACAGATATTGTAGTGTGGTAGATTCAGCTAATCTGCATAGCCCTAGGACTCTTGTGGCAGCATGAATTAATCAGAAATAGAATCGTTTCCAACTTGAAAAGATACCAAAATGCTATTGAGGAGATTTAGTCAGTTTTAGTCACACAATAAGAAAGAAAAAAAAAAAGAAATCAGAATTATTGTGTGGGATCTCAGTTGCAAATTTCCTCCAAACCAAAGCTGGAGAAAAACCTTCTTTTTCCCCATCTAGAAAATAAAGAGAAAAGAAATCCTAAAAAACTAGGTAAGCAAACGTATTACTATATTAGAGAGGTTATTGTAGCAGCAATTGTCTGAGGATATGGATAAGGTAAGGCTGACAGGTAGAATGAATACTTATTAGCTAGTACTTATTAAGTATACACTGGTATAAAGTATGACATCTACCTATAAAAGGTTACCTTGATATTCTTTTCTGTTTCTCTTCATCACTAACTTTAACACATACTTATCTCTAGAGTGAAAAGGTGCATGTCATCTGAAAGGAAATCTTGCCATTTTCTGGTTAAAATGCAAGAACACTGTAATACTATCCCCATTTTGCAACTAGATAGGCCTTCTCTATTTCCTCAGATCTGTCTTCATGCCAAAATAATCTTTAATCAACATATTAAGTGCTGTGAGGGCAGAGTTAGCACTTGGCTGTCTTCACAGTTGGTAGAGAGAAGAAGCCCTTGCCTTTTCAGTTACTGAATCCTCTGCATTTACGGCAGTGGCCCAGAACAGACCAGTTTCACGTACAGAGAAATCACTCTGGTCTGGCCTCTGGCCAGCTCAAGGCCTGCTCTAAAGCCAAAAAAACCTAAAACCACTCAGTATGGCACTGAGTGTATACAGATCTATAGACTTTACTATTTTCTCCACATCCCACAATTTCTTCTGTAGTCACAAACCCCTTCCTGACTGGCTCTTCTGCCTCCAGCCCCAAAAGAGAATGTCCAATGCAAATGCACATCAACACCCCTGCCAGCAGGCTGAGAGAGACCCGGCTTTCCTTGTGAAGGGAGTAGGATGTGCTATCACAGCTTAACACAAGTGTTCTGGTAGAGCAGATTCTTGCACTTTCGACCAGAATACGTATTTGTCAAAACCTGACCGTTTTTAGGCAGTAGTATATAATTTTACTTCTACAAACCTTGATATTATTCTGATGTGGCCAAAAAGAACAATGAACAGACCTGTATAAAGATCCAAGACAAAAATAAATTGCAAAAACAAAGGCAACAACAAGAAAAATGAAATTAATTTTAAAATGTGGAAGACAAGGAAGCACAGTGAGGTACATTTCAGGACTTTTATTTTATCACTCCCTTATGCTGTATGGGTGGGAGATAAAATATGTGTGACTCTGAGCATTCCAGTGGTAAAATGTGCAGGGGTCTGGACAGTTGCTTCTCAGGAAGTGAGCACATAAACATATTGCAGCACAACTGTGTGGAAGCACCACAAACCACCCATATTCCCTGCAACATCCTGAAAGATCCTGAGGGATCTATAAATCGACAGGTATAGTCACTTTAGGGCTTATAAAAAATCTCCACATTATTCTGAAGAACAAAAGTAAAAGTTTGTTTTACTTGTTAGTAGAAAAATATTTTGCAAACTCTAATATTTGGATATTTACTCCCGGTTTACTCTTTTCTCCTGCTTCTTTTCCTTTGAATTGTGCAACACCTGTCATAGTACAGTATTGTTTACTGCTGGACTGGTAGTTGGAGAACATATGAGACTTTGGGCATCTCAAATGTCATTAGAGACCTGTGTCATCAGCAACTCAGTTGAGCCATAAGCATCACCATTAAAAGGATCTGAAGACACTTCATTGTCTGTATTGTCAGACTTCCATTGCTTACAGTGGGGTGCAGGCACGAACACTTTGCCACTTAAATTGAGGTGTTTGAAGATGCCCATGCCCAGCTGGAATCAGGATGGCAGGGCTTTGCAGGTCAGTTTTTCTCATGGTGAGAAGAGGTATGGGAGATTTTGAAAAGAGATATTAAACATGGGGAAAAGCACATGGCTTTCTGAGAAGAGATGAGGCACATTAAGAATCATGGCCTAGGGCAATCTGACTGACTTTGTGGAGAAATTCAGCTCTTTCTCTGTAGGCTGGGGTATTTCTATCAGAACAACAAACACATCTGACTTGGTGCAAGATTATAAAGATATCCAAAGTATGGAAAAACACCCTCAAGAGTTAATGACCTCTCCAGTAAAGACGTCTGTAGCCAGGAACCCAAGTGCCACAAAGTGAATTGACTGGGGCGATTCTGATGGTATCTATTCAGCTGGAGGGGGAGGCAATGAGCACAGTCAACGACACTGTTGTCACCCTGCAGAAACTCAGTGACCATTCTTAATGCACCTTCAACAGAAAGGTCGATAAAAAAGAAGGAGGTTGAGGCAGCATCAACAATTACAGTGAGTGTTGCAACAAGGACAAGGAAAGCAAAATTCAGTGCTCAGGTCAAAAAGGTCAGAGCACCTGGGCTAGAGGCCAGAATATGGATATATAACTGAATCCAGAAAGAATATGGATATATAACTGCAGGATATATGTCCTCTAGCAAGGATCTTCAGTACTTGTTCATATCTCAGAGGTGGTGTTATTGGAATAGAGAGCTGCATGTGGGGCCATTCATGACGCATTTTCTAAGAAAATGGGAATGTAGTCTGTACTCTGGTGGATCATCATTCTGGTCTCAGTAACTCTGGTGGATAACTGTTGTGATCTCTGACAGAAAAGGGCTTTAGAACAAACTTTAAAGGTAAGAAAAATCAAAAATATAGAGAAGAATGAAAAATATTATTAAAACCACCACAGGTTTATTAAAGATATATTATATGTGGTACCTTTTTTTTGATGGGATTGATTTTTCAGACAAAGGAGATATATGTATTGATTCTATAAAGCTTATGGTACTTTGTTGCATTGGAAACCATTAGTACAAATTAGCATTGGGATAGGAAATATAAGGAAGAAGAGAGCAGATGAACAGAAGACCAGGGTAGTGAAAAGAGAGCTGTTGCCTGGAGGGAGGTTATGACCCGAGTTTTTCAAGGTTTTGTCTTGGGGCTGATCTTATTTAATGTTTGCACAAATAAATTTGATACAAAGTGAGAGTGTGCTATTGAAATGTGCTAAAGACATTTAGCTACAAGGGTTTAAATATCATGAGTGAAAAAAGTAATGACTTCGCAGACTCCCATAATAGAAATGAAATTACATGCAAAAGCTTGAAAGGCAGGAATAATGTACATCCAGACAAATAACAAGATTTTTTGCTATAAACCAGGGAGACTATGCAAAAGGACAAAGGAAGATGAGTATTAGTTATCATCTTGATTATGATTGGTTACCAATCTGATGAGGCTGTGAAAAGTGCAAATGCAATCCTTAAACATTAGTTTGTTTAGCAGAAATGGAGAAACATTAATACCACTGCATTAGGCAGCAATGAGATATCATCTGTACTACTGTGTACAGCAGGAGATACAAGTTCAAGAAAAATGAATGTGAGCTGAAAGAGCGAAAGGCTATTGGGAATGTTATGTATGAAGAATATATTAAGAATATAGAATATATTAAGAATATACATTAAAATAATATAAGTGGAGTGCTTAGCACCATGTTTTTCTCTCTCTAAAGAAGACAAAGATAGGGAATACACTGTCTGTGCAGTAGCAAAGAAATGAGTCAGAGAGAGTAGAAAAATAATGTTGCTGCAATAACAGCAACTAATAAAACAGCAATAAACTGCCACAATAAGGTGGGAGGGAAAAGCATGGGACCTATGATGATTTTGGAATTCCCTCTGACCTGTACACTGCACGTTGTATTTCCTTTGGTCTATTGTGCCAGTGAATTGCCTATGTTCAGTGCCATTGTGCTGCCTCTTCTGGTTCATACGCAATCAAATCTGTTCTTTCACACCAGAAAAAGAGAAAAAAGTAGACATCACAAAAACGAGTAAGAACAGCATTAGTGCATGTAGTTTGCTAAAATGCCAACTCTAGGGGATGTATGGACAAATGGATGTGACTGCTCTCTGCTGAGGAGCTGAACAAGTGACTCCTGTAGGTGAGATGGGGTGAGCTGACATGGGGTACCAGCCAAGAGATCCTGAGCAGACCTCAAGGGATCTTGAGTTCTGATATCACCAGTGACCCAATACAGCAATAAATAGACCTCCCCCTTACCGAACTGTGGAGAACACATTTCAGCGGCCGATGTTGCCACAGAGCTTATGGGAGTGGTCTCTGCTGACTGATGAAAGGCCAGGACAGGCATGGCAAAGCAGGACAAGGCAGGCAAACCCAGCTCTCATGTGCTCTCTCATCCATGACAGATGGTGCTTTCTGTATATGTGTTGTCTACAATCTGATATGTTTAAGGCTAAGAATATATATATAGTTCTTACTTTAAAACATCAGAAGAAATACTCTTTTATCTCAGTACATCTGTTGGGTAATCATGAACATCACAGATATGAGTAATATTATTCCTCTTAATATGTAACTAGATATAGGAAGAATTATTTGAATTAATCAAACAAAAGTGGAGGCTGTGGAGGTTTCGTGCAATCACCCTGTAAACGGAGCTGCCTGTCAGCCGTCCTCCTTCCTCATACCAGCATTTCCCTGCATACCTTTATGAGCATTTTGATGCATTGCTTTTTTTCTCCATTCTGCATGTGTAAAGCCGATCCCAAAAACTTCCCAGAGGTTTTAGCTTCCACAGCTAAGGGAGGCTGAGAGATATCCAAACTGTCTTGGTATCTCACCGACACTGACAGCTGCCAGGGAAGGAAACCAAAACTCTGTAACTCATGGCATCACAATTTGTTCTGCATCCAAGTCTGCTCGTGACTACTGCTCCTCTTTGGGTCATATCCCAGGTGTGCTCGCATCTTCCTTTCATATTTACATACTACATACAGAATAGGTGCCTAGAGAGCAATCTTTGTGAGTTCTCCTCTAATAGAACAAGACCATGCTCATGCTGTTTCCCCCTCTGGGGAGGAGGAAAGGTGTGAGTTGCAGAACAAAGACAGACAGTAAAAAATGGTGGGGACATTTCTGAATGTTTGTACTGTTTGCCTATCACTAAATGGTCAAAGAAATGGAGTACATTAAGAAATAAGGTACATGTAGTAGGTGACCTGGGACAAAAGGCAGCCTACAATTCTCATGTTTTAGGAAACACACAAAAAGAAAAATATGAAAAGAAGTCAGAATCATAGCAGAAGGAATAATTCCCAGTTGTTTGATAGATTACATTTGTCAGCACTTCCCAACACCAGCCTGATTCTGTACTTTTAGAATTGTTGGGAAAACTCCTGCTGACTTCACAAAACCCAGAGTTTGTCTGGTGCTGAGTACAGCTGAACACTCACACTCTGATTGCTCATCTCGTTCTGACACGCTGAAGCTTCTCAGCATATGATATTGCATTTCCCCAGGCTTACTGGGCAGCTTTTGGTGTGCCGAATACAGCTAATCTCGCAAGTAAGCAACGTACTGTATCCCTGAAAGTAAACGATGAGAATCAATCTGCTGGGAGAAAGTCAAGCTGAGTGGGAGGAAAGGGCAGGAAAAAGCATCTGGAGTGTATTTAAAACTCTAAACACTTTAATGTATATAATCATGGCATGTAATACACATGGGACAAATCACGCGGTGATCCTTCAGGGGAAGTTCCCACTTACATCACATGCCCTGTGCCTGTAAGGTCATGGAGGCTGTTGCCTTCCCAGAGTTCCCAAGTTTTATATGTCTATACTATATATACATACATATGTAGGATGATACTTCCCAGGGGAAAGCATCCAGAGGTGGTGGGAAAGCTTATATGTTGCAGTGACCCCGAGAGTTATGCCAGTGGGGAGGCTGACTCTTGACAGGGCTATTCCAGCCTCATATAGGGAGCTAAATTACAGAAACACGGGAAAACAGGCTCTCCCTGAAACCAACTGATAAGTAGGGAGGGCAGAGGACTCACTCACAGAGCAAGACTCAGGCAATTGTATAGGAAAGAAGTTCTGTTAGAATTAAAAACACAGAAAAAGAAATTAAATGTCACTTTTACAGATAATGAACATCAGCACCTTCACCAAACCTGGACCAAATCCTACTTTTTTCTTCAACCATAGACAATGAAGACTCTGGAACATTACATGACTTCCTTTTTCTTTCCTTCTGGCAATGCCAAATTTTTTCTCTATACACTGGGTTTAAAACCTCCACACACACATGCATATACATTAGCTTTAAGTTTGTATAAATTCTTTCATTCTTAATTACAGCTAGAGACATATTGTTATTTGATAAACCATTGCATACCTCTACGTCTGCAACTTTTCTGTTTTCAAACTCACTGCATTTTGAACATGTACAAAAATATGGAAGATGGATGTATGTGGGAAGTCACTAGGAAAGCTTGATTGATGTCCCTGGAGGATTTTCATATTCAAAAGTGAACAGATGAGTGCATCCTGCCATCATGCCGGAGTCATTCAGGATGAATTTGCACCCTAAATTAAACTGCAAAGTGTTAAGACAAGAAAGCAATTTTGGGGTAAAAAGTGTTTTCACTATATTTTAGAATCACTTCATGGGTTCTGTATGCCCTGACTGTATAAATATACAAACATATGCACAAAAGAATACATATTAAAAATTGTACATATATATATATATTTGTGTGTATATATGCACATATACAGAGTGAGGTTATGAGCAGCCCAGTGGCAGAGGGGAGTTTTCAGACATTCTGTGAACCCTCAGGGCCGACTGTGAAGCCCCTCAGTTTGGCACTCGAGGCCATGGACATGCTGCTGCATAAGTGACTGCCCAGCATGCGCCTTTGAGAACAGCGAGTCGGAAGCCAGTTAAATAAATTGTTTGGGAGTTTTCCGCAGTCTTGCTGGGGAGCTCCAGGGAGAAGCCCTGACAAAAGAGCAAAATTGAAAAGTCAGCTGGTGAGGAGAAAAGCTCCCCAGTGTTTTGTATATTTCTGTGGAAGGGTAAGGATGTTGAAACCCAGGAAATTAGGGACAAAATGTGAGAAGGCTGCCAGGCTGAGCCTTTGAAAGGGCTGACCACGGCAGTCACACAGACACTTTCAGCCAAACAGTGGGTCTGCCATGCCCCACATGGGATGTCCCTCAGGAAGGGCCTCAGGAGCAGGAGATGCCTTCCTCATGTGATTTCCTTGTCAGCCCAGGGAAACTGGCTCCTGCAGCCAGTAACAGCCACATCTTTTGGATCAAAATCCAAGCCCTGTTCTCTTCCACCCACAGAAGCAATTTGATACAAATGTGTGTAAATGAAGCATCTATGGATTTGTTTTGGGGATATGCCAGTTTGCTACGGATTCAGACACTGGGACTACCATTATCTCTCTCGCAGATGTCCTCTGGTGGGATGTGGCCAGTAGGGATGTGGGACAGATTGTCTCAGTAGGGACTGCAGGATGTGGCTCCCTGTCATCATGCCCATATCAGTATAAATTACTGTCATATGCTCAGGACAACGCTACAAATCCTTTACACTGGCTGAGTCATCCTGAGGCTCTCCAAGGATTCCAGATTCATTTTCAGTCCTGAATATACAATCCATATTGTAACAGCACTGTTTTAAAAAGTGTATGTAAGAACTCTGCATGTTTGTATAGTTAATGACCCATGGGAATTTAACCTTTGGGGGATCATAACTTCTAATATCATTGTGTTTCTGCACCTACTGTGGTGGCTGTCACATTTAAGCCAACTAAACTGAAGTGTGTGTTCAGTTGACTGGTAGTCAGCCAGCTGGGCAGATAATCTCCTGATGCTCCACACTTTCAGGGGAAATCCTGTAGTGCAAAGTAGTGCTGCAAAGTCCTGCACTGTCTCAAAATACTTGTGCAGCCTCATCTACTTCAATCAGTCTGGCCCTATTAAAGTATATTTCTATTTCCCAGGCTAATTTAACTCTCTGTGCACGTCACAGTTATCTCCCATTCCAAGGACTTAATCAAAGCTGGGAAATCAGGCCTTGCAGCAAAGAGAAGGAAATTGCAAATCTGAATTTTACAGGTGGGAAAATAAAGGTCATCTCTGTCAAAAGTCAAGATTGCTGCAGAGTCTTCTTATCAAATCACAGGCTATAATTTCTTCTCTGCTTTTAAAAACATAAATGAAATCCTATAGACACATGAAAAAAGAGGGGGGACAGTTTAGACAGAGAATAAAGAGATGTATTTCAGAAGGCAGACTTCTAGGTAAATAGTATGAGATTGCTACTGCCACAATACCAAGAGAAAAGAGATGGAAAAAACAGCTTGCCAAACTTTCAGAAGAACAACCAAAGATCATTTCTTACTAAAAAGCACAAGACACAATAGTAGTTTGGACTAAGACAAGCAACGATTAAGCTTGGGCACGTGACGGTGTGTTGACGTGTTTGTATATGTACAGGTACGTGTGGTGTCTTCTCTATTCATAAAACATGAGCCATCTGCTTTATGTCTTGGAAAATAAAAGCAGATTCTCCTCCCCCAATGTCATATAGCTGATGCAAGTGGCTTGGGAGGTCTTTTGAATAACAAATGATGTTGATTATGAGTTTGCCGGTTCTGGTGTGTGTTAAACACGGCAAAGACAAACTCTGTGAATTCCTGTATGATTTTGCCTGCTTAGCTTCTGCATTCCCTCCATTGTATATGATGTACTACAGTACAAAGCAAGCTCCTGTGGCATACAATACATGTAGAAAGATGACACCCACTAACAGTCCCCACTCAGACAATGAGATAAAGAAAGAATTGAACCCTGTTTGTAAAAAGAAAGGCACTATTAATAGAAACAGGGTGTATATCAGGACTTGTTTACTTGATTGCTGATAATTTGTGGGGCTCTTGAGTGTGGCAAGTCCCTGCTGGGGACAAGCATGCAGCATTCCCAAGCCCATGCACAGAGGTATGCTACCTTCAAAAACAAGTAATGGATCAAAGTCAGTTCTCCATTCCTACAAAGCCTAAATCTCCAATCAAGTTTCCTCTTCCAGGATGAGCCTGTGGCTTCACTGTACTCCTTATAGAGACTCCATGGAGACTGTCCTGCTTTCTTTCCTTTTCCTGTGGTAGACATCCATCCGTGCAGCTCCTTGGCCATGAGCATACAGCCAGTAAAACACTCATACACTTGTCCTGTTCACAAGCCTCTTCTTTTTTGCCATTCCTTCCTGTTTAATGTTTTCAGCTGCCAGGCATTCCTGGTTTTTGCCACTCAGCTGCTTTCCAGGATTACTGCCCATACTGCTGTACTTCATAGTGCTGTGGCATCATATCCTGAAGGAAGACTGGTGCAAGACTGTTTCCCATTTGAGTAATTCTTTTGTTCAAGCAGGAAGGATTCTTCCTTTCTGCCATCCCAAAGGGCTCTTCTCTGGTGATAAACCTAGAGTTTTATAGTATTTGTTACAATGACGGATTTTCAAGCAGAGACCATCAAGTAATGTAAATCAATATGGCTTTGCTGGCTTCAGAAGAGCAATGCTGATTTACTTCAACCAATGATGCATCTTTGTCTGTCAGCCATACCAGAACATTTCTCTCAGAAGCAAATTAAATATAGTAGGATTTCAGATGGTTGGGTGACTCCTTGGATTCCACCTTTTATTTCTCTTCCTGTTATTTTTGTCATTATCCTTGCATTCTCTGCAAGGTTTTCTGCCTGACAATGCAGTTATGATTTAGACTTGGTGAAAACTGTACTAGCTTTGACACATAACACATGCCATTTCTTTGACTTCTGCACTTCTATTAGTCAGGAAGAAAAATTGGCTTTGGAGCCAGTGTTTTCCAACTGCCTATCTCTGCAGAGTCTGGAGATAAGACTTCCTCTCCATTTCCACCCACTGGGAAGTCATTAGCACAGCTCCCTTGCAGACATGAAGTCCCTATAACATGCTGTTCCCAGGCACACTCTCTCTCCCTGGCTTGCCTTAGTGTCATGGAAATGTGATTTTTTTTTTTTTTTTTTTTTTTTTTTTTCCCCATTGGTACTTCATTCTCAAACAAGCTTACAGTTTGCTGTGGTATGCTAGAATAACACATCCTAGTCCTGAGCATAATTGGATCCATATCAAGCCTGTGATTCTTTAAGGTTTTCTCAACATTTTACACCATACAGTGCCATCACTTCTCCCATCTGGTGACACGACTCTGAGAAATATCAAAGAGCTCAGAGACCTATTTGTCCTTAAGCTGCTGTTTCCTTTTTTGAACACTGGCAAAAGAAGTCCAGTCGAGTGCCAGAGCTAGTCTATTGTTAATTTTCAATTCAATTAAGCACATAAGAAAAAGGATTTGTACTTGGCAGTTGCTGCCTAAAGGTCCTGGTTAAAATAACCACCCACAGGAGCCATTCAGGTAAGCAAAGGGCAGAGATTTGGCTGTCTAAAACTTCCCTTCTTTTCCTTCCTTCTCTCTGTCTGCTCTTTATTCCTCCATCTGTCCCCCGTCTCCTTCTGGTAAACATGTTCCCACATTTCCCATCCCTGGTGAGGGTTTCAGCAGTACCTCTCAGGAAAGTCAGCCTCACCCTCTCTAATCTCCTCATTGCAGGGGCCAGCTCAGTCTGAATGCTTCATCTTCAGTTAAGTATTCAAAATGGAGCTGGATGGAAAAACTTTGCAAGCCTTCATAAGAGCCCGGGTTGTGTTTGCAGCCAGGGCACAGGCAGGGACCCACTCCCTGAACCCAAGAGAGCAGTGAGGGCGAAGGTTTTGGGGGGGGTGCCAGACAGGGGTCTGTGCAGACCAGCTTAAAATTAGAGCCCATCCAAACTTCAGTGCTTAAATATGTTATTCACACACACCTACAGCTCTAAACAGATTAATAATTAATTGGCATTAGACAGGCTATGATGATCCACAGAAAGCTTCTCAGAGATATTTGTGCTAAAAAAATAATGAACAATTTTCCTCATCCCATAAATGTTTTCCAGCCTGTAGAAGCAGTTGGGAAGAGACTGTCTTTAAGAACAGTGAAGGTCAAGAAAGACCATGAGGCACTGAAGGAGTGATTCCCACAGGCAGCCTGTGCATCTCCTGCAACATACGACATACACAACTGTCAGCTCAAACCTGTATCTACAGTTTAAGGGTTCCTGATGCGTAACTCATGCTTGCTGCACTGCATTCTGCCAGTCTCTTCTCTGCTGCAGGACAACAGAGACAAACCCCACTTTTGTGGGAGTTCTGCAGGAATCTCACATCACCATGTGGGAATCCAAGAGGAAAATTTTACTTTGGTAACTCTTAAACAGTACCCCCACCCCCCAAACAAACAAACACAAAAAAACTAAGAGATCAAGAACAGGCAGGACAAAGGGACTTTTACGGGGAATGAACTATTAGGCTACTTCTTGCTTTAGACAAAGGGGTATAAAGTATTTGGAGGCCTCTTGTTTCTTCCCTCTGTGGCCAGATATAAGGTTCGCTCATCTACTTTTGTTTTAAACAAGACTTCCCTATCTGGCATGCAGCTGTGGAAGTACAGACAATGAATTTACATGAGGAGAGCTCCTAGAAGCAGCCTCCATGCTTCTCTGGCAGATTTGTACAAACTGGATATGACATTACCAGCAGCCAGCCACATCCTGCTCCAATAAACACTGTTATTTATTACTGAACTAAAGGGGACCAGCTCAGCAAGGGCTAGGGGACTGAGCACTGCTGGCTAGTGTGTGAAGTCAAATGTGCCAGTTTTACCCAGATCTGGGCAGTGACAGTGATAAACTTAAGGCAGAAAAAGACACAAAAAAGAGTTCCACCTTCACTGCAGAAAGCTGGAATTTGGGAAATCATTCTCAAAAGCACAGTCATTCTCACCATCCACCTTACACTTGAACTAACCCTACAGTTCGCATATGCTCTACAAGCTTTTCCATATTGTTTCCTGTTTCCTCACAGAGAAACCACCATGCCTATGGCTGAAGTGGGAGTTCAGGCAATGGTGATGGCTGGGAGAAAAATTTCTCTCATGAGGCGATGGCGTCAAGTTGTGTCAGAGGAAGTTTAGATTAGATATTAGGAAAAAACTTTTCATGGAAAGGGTTATAAAGCATTGGAACAGACTGCCCATGGAAGTGGTGGAGTCATCATCCCTGGAGGTGTTCAAAAAATGTGTGGCTATGGCATCTGAAGTGATGATTTAATGGTGAACATGGTGGTGGTGTTAGGTTGATGGTTGGACTTGATGATCGTAAAGGTCTTTTCCAACCTTAATGATTCTATGATTGCCTGGAAACTCCTAAGGCAGGACAATGCCCATGCCCATCCCAGTTGGTGTCTGGTGTGACTTTTCCTGGAGCAGCCTTTGTCTAGCTGTATGTTATTCACAAGGTTCTTTTTGCAAGGAAAAGTTTTGACAATATGCAGTAGCACCACTATTTGCAGTCCTTACCTTCGCTTAGAAATATCATAATCTCTTCCATGCTCTCACCCTTGGCTCAACTAGGCCATGTGATAAGATATTTTTAACTACATCCCTATGAAATCTCAAGACTATTGTCCAAAGATTTAGCTCACATCTGCTTTTCTGTGCAGTGGATATTGATGTGCCTGACGGGCAGTGGTTTCATCACATGAGCAAACTCTCTATAAATATTATTTTCCACAGTGGCAGGAGAGAGTATTCAGAGGGGAAGATGTTAGCAAACTGGGAAGCTGTAACACGTGGCTCTAAATCTTGTTCTGAATGTCATTCTTCCGTGAATATTGGGAGGGCAGACTTCAGTTCTGAGGCAGGAAAGCAAGTTTAAAAAGCAAACTGGCAAAGAAGGCTTGAGCAACTCACATGAACGACAGGGCTTCTCAGGTCATATTTTCAGCTGAGACTCCGCTCTTTCGTATTCATGCCCCATAGAGCCACATTCCAACAAACTTATTCTTATCTGATAGAAGCCTTCCTTTCTGACACACTTTTTTTTTGCCTATCAGCAATTTTGCCTAATTATCTCCTGCTCTTTTCCCAAGAACAAATCCAAGTGACTTAGCATATATGCAGGGACATACATAAATGCAGTCTGAGATGTTCATTTGGACAGGGGAAAAAAGTCTGCAAAGGGGAGGAGGTTCTAAGGTGGTTCAGATGGCCATAAATACACATTGCTACAGCAAACTATTTGTATCTATTCTTAAAGCAATGCATTTTTGTACATTTCTTTGCTACATTTTTTCCAGAACTGAGTTTTCTAACTTCCATATGAGGATGTCAAGTGTAATAGTTCCACAAAAGTCAAGAAATGACAGGTACAGATTCTCTCCTATCAGCCAAACTTGTCAGAAGACATTAGATTGTTTTCACATGAATTGTTCTTAACAATTTTGCCTTCATTTTAACCTCCTGGTGCCCAACAACAGCTTTAGTAAATTTTCCAATAATTTTTAGGAAATGAGGCTACGAGGACTAGTTCCATCTTTTTGTTTTGAAAATTAAGTAGAAAATTTGTCCATTCCTGATTTTCTAGTGCCTCAATCTTTTTCCAGAAGCTCTTAACTATGCTACCAAAAACTCCTGAACAGCTGGTGGTCTCTAAACATGATGAACTTCATCAGATACCAGGAACTTGGAATTACCTATCTTATGTACACATTCTCTGTCCCTTTGTTGTTACCCCTCCTATCTTCAAAAAGGACAAAAGGAGAACCCAGGAAGCTACAGGGCAATGGACCTCATCTCAGTTCCTGGCAAAGTGATGGAACAAGTCATGCTGGAAATAATTTCTAGGCACATGAAGGACAAGGAAGAGATAAGGAGTAGTTAACACGAATTCACAAAGGCAAGTCACACTTGGCAACTAGACAACGATCTATGATGAAATTACCATCTTGTAGATGAGGGGAGAACAGCAAATATTTTCTTCCTTGACTTCAGTAAGGCTCTTGAAACTGTCTCTGATTTCCTCCTCATAGACAAGATGTTGAAGTATGGGGTGGGCAATCGACTCTAGGTGGCCCTGCCTGAGCAGTGGGGTTGGATCAGATGACCTCAGCCGTGCTGTGATTATCTTAATACATTTTTATATTAGTTCACAGCAAAGAACCCAAGATTTAGCAATGAGCACCTTGGACTTGGACTCCTTACAAACAGCACACTTCACAGGACATCCAGCTGGGTCATAAGATCCTCAAAGTGAGGACAGACAACCATTTTCACCATTCATCTTCTCCTAAAAGTGCTCCTAGTCCATGATTGCAAGGAAGCAGAACACCTTACATTGGATATAGTGGAGCCCAGCAGGCAGGTGGCTCTTATGGGGTAGAGGTTTCTCCCCCACTGCTGATGGTGCTGCAACCCCTAGCAATTGTTCTCTCTATTTGTCTTTGGATATCTCTACTGACAAAATCTGATGACCCTGAAATTTTCTCACACTAATCTACAGCTGGAGAGATGCATCCAATGACTTCACTCGTGCACTTCTTTCCCCCAAATTCCATGATCTCAGGAAGGGAAACTAGCAGTAGTTATGTTTCACTAGTTTTATATGCCTCTTTACTGCCCTTCTGATAGCTTGTTTCCCAAAGTATTTCCTGCAAAGAGGCTGATAAACCATTTATTGCTCATCTCCTAGGAGATTCTTTTAAAATACTCCAACAGTGTTAAGCAGAGTGTCAGATTCTGTTATTATAACAGTTGTCTCATGACTTGAAAACATTTGCATTATTTAGGAAAGAATCCAGAAATATCAACAAACAAAGCTCATATAGCATATTTTAAAAGCTCATTAATTGTACAGGCATTAAGCATTCCACTGTACTTTGGAAGACTAGAGTGTTTCCTGGGACTTTTTTCACATGTGCATCAGGACAAGAGTGGAGCATGAACATGAGGCCAGGCATACAAATAACCATAACCTAATTCAACTCTGAAAACCCTAGAAACGAAAAAACTCTGAAAATACAGAAATGTGGGAAGACAGTAATAGTGCAGGCCCATCCAGTTTGTGTCTTTCAGCTTCAGGGACACCCAGCAGGTGGAACTGGTGGGTTCAACTCCAGGCTGTTGAGATGCACAGTCTTGTGCTCTCAATTACTCTTATTTGCAGCTGCACACAGTAGCAACGTGGTGATGTCCAGCTGTATGCAAAACCAGACCATGATGTAAATACACACAGAGGAGTTTAACACAGACAACTCATTTTAAATAATGCCTGCTTGGCAATATGGCCATCTTTCAATGAAGGCAAGCAGAGGATCCACTGACTGGAAGCTGTGCTCAAATCCCCAGCACCAGCCTGTCTCCTTCACTTGTTTTATTTCCATAGCCAGGGGGTATAGCCAGGAGCTTCAACAGACAGGAGCTCACCAAGTCTTCGCTGAGACATTGCTTTTGAAGTGATTCTCCAAAAATATGAGGGTGAGAAACATTAAGTGCAGCAGGAGGTCTTGTAAAAATTGCAGTCAGCTTCAACCCCTCTAGAAACATTCAAAACTTGCAAGTGTCCTAGTCAGATTTTTACTGCTAGACCTTTTCTTTCTTGCTTCTTTCCTGTCTAAATATCCTCAGGCTCTTGAGTGATTGAAACCCACTAAGAAAGACAGATGGCCTTTTGATAATATCTAATGGAATGTGTAATCTGGAATTCCCTCCCATGCTGAACTCTGTGACCCAGAATGAATATGTGCAAATTTCAGAATTCTCGTTGAATAATTAAATGGAAATATAATACAGTAATTGAGCTGTTCCATTGCAAACTTACACAAAAAGCGACTAGTATTAGAGTGAAATTGAGGATTTTACATGGGCAATGAGTTCAGTACAGAATCATGCATAAAATACATGAAAAATATATTCTAATTTTTAAGACAAAACTACATGTAAAGTAGTCTCCTTTCCAAAATAGTTAACTAATTGCATAGATTAGCAGGGTCATTGCGATACTCAAATGCATTATGGTCTATTCTTTCAAATGCAATTAGGAGCATTCAATTTAAGAACCAGTCTAAATGGGCTCATTTTACTCCATTATTTCAATCTAGCTAAGAGTAAATCAGTGAATAAATCAACATTTCACCATTATCTGATTGTTATAGGATTAACAGGAAGCTGATATTACCAAGCAGTTCTTTATAGACTGGCACTCTACTGTAATAAGCCATGTTCTGATTAAGCTCCTAGAGTGCTTCTGCACTATTTTATATTTCTGCATGTTGTTACGTGTTTCTAAAAAGTGACAGTGACTGAAGAGATTATTGTATACGGCCCAGATAAAGTCTATAATGCTCTGACTGTTCCACATAACATATTTGTTGTTTTCTTCAAGCTCCTCTTCACAGAGTTTCTCCTTGGCTTGACAAATCAGGCCTAGTGGCTGTGTTTGCAAGCCTTACAAGCCTTTCAGTCCTCAAAATACGACTAGGAGGAATTAATGACAACAAAAGCTTCTAGCCCCAAACACTGACTTCCTCAGCTAGAAAAATGATTGCTCTGTCTGCTAGGAACAAAAACGCTTTTCCCTTTAGGTAGATCAGCTCATGAAAGGAGACACGAAACAATTACCCAGCACGTTCCACGAGTGTAAGTATCTGACCATGTGCTGTAGGCAGGCTCCAACTTGTCACATAAAATAGTGTAAGGAATCTGGTACAGTCACCAGAGTTTTTATGGAGGTCCTAATACCTACTTAATAACGTCAAAGCGTTTGTCACTTCAGCAAAGAGGCCTCTTGCACAGGAGTCAACAAAGTTAACAAGAATTAGAAGATCAGAAACCAGTATTTGGGTTTCTGTAGCATGTTTTGCTGAAACTTCCTCACAAAAGTTACTGCCTCCCATATAAGTTGTTTCCATCAAAATGATGCCCAGTTATGCAAAAAGGCAAAGGGAAATCTCTAATGAAACTACAAGATGAGCGGCCTGAAATTATCTCAGTCCACAGCTGATGGACAACGATATGTAATGAAAAGATTACTAACTGTTAACAGCTGCCTCAAGTTTCAGTCAGAGATGGCCGTGTTGACCCCATAAACAGACAAGGAGACAGCTGAAACTTTGTAACAAGATTATTCTGTGCCTGCAATATTAGCAAGGCAAAGGACAAATGGACTTAATTTTTCTGGATGAGCATTATCAGGCCAGTGCAGCAAATGTAAACCTCTCCAACATGATGTCAGAAACACCAGTAAATAAAGGTACCTTCATATGTGCATCTCAGAACATAAACTTGTGTCACCTAATGTCCCTGAGAACCATATCAGTGAGAATAACCAACCTCTGCAACTCAGGCTGAATTCACATACACAAGAACAGCACTATCTTGTTGCTATTTGGCAGTGTTTCACAAAATAGTGATCCCATCTTCAATCCCTCCATCTTTACCAGTAAGGAGCATCTTCAAAACCATATGAAAAGTGAGCTCCAGAAACTACTATTTTTGACTGAGCTGAATATTAAAAGTCATAGATTCAAGTAGAATACTTGTTTTGCAACACATCAGGATAATCCTTCCACTGAAGTTTGCTGATAGGATTATTTCTAATTTACACTGAAGTATTGTTGGATGCAGATGGGCATCCCACCATGGCTACTGATCTGAACAGAGAGACCCACCACCTGGACTGCATTTTCTGCAGACCTGTATTCCAGAGTGAGCAATTGGGCTGGGACCAGGATGTCTGTGGACTGACAAAGAAAGATGAATTACTGATCTCTTGCAGGTTCAGGAGTGACACAGGTATTGAGCAGACAAGCTCTTTCTAATAGTGGGCAGATATGGACGCAGAGGCACAGATTAAGAAGTCTTGGGAACTTCAGAAGAAAAAACCCCAAAGTTCTCATGGGGTTTAGGCATCTTCAAGGCTTACTGATGTCCAGCTCCAACAGTGAAGGCACTCACTCACAGCCAAGGCACAGACACAGTTATGGGACTGTGTCCAGAACTGCCCAGCCTTACAGATAGCCAATGTGAAAGCTGATCACAGCAGTACCACAAAAGCCCTGACAAATAATGTAGACAGGCCCTAGGGGAAGATGTTATCCACAGGGTGTGGTCCAAGCTTTCAGACAATGTCTGAAAATTCTTCACCTCTATCTTCTTCAACAAGATGACTATTTCATGTATTTCTGCATAACACTGTTTTGTATCACTTTAGGATGCAAGGACACTGAATTGTCTGTTCTTTATCCTAGTTTCTATGCTGCACAATGGGGAGAAAATGGAGATGGTTCTTTCAACAACACAACAAAGTGTTCTAAAAGTGGATCTTTTCAGAATAGAAACTATTTTGAGGGAAAGTTTGAAATTCTGGTTTAGGAAGCACTTAGAATATTTGTGTTGACAATGGAAAGGTCAATAAATACCACAGTAATATAAAATAGAAATTAAATAATAAAAATAATATAAAATACTGAAATAATAGAAATGAGAATATGCTGATAGGTAAGTATTGTTTTTACAGATGGAGTAAAAAACTAGTTCTTCCAAATCATAACCTAATTCTTCCCTTTTTGGAACAATATGAAAGAAAAAAATTTGAAAAATTTTTGAAAATTATTTTTGAAAAAATATAAAAGAAATATCATAACAGCCTAGAAACAGCTATTGTCTTTAAAGACTGCTACAGGAGGGAGAATACTAATTCAGAGGTCAAACCTTTGGGGCTTATATTAACAAAAATTAGCAAAAATAAATGATACCATGACTGAAACATACTGGGGAGATTTGTTGGAGCCAAACTGACCAACTACACTGCCTTGCCTGCTCAGTTCTGCATAATTAACTATCTTATTAACTAGACAATTGATTCACTGCTTTATTGATTGATTGTTGCATTCATTCTCTCTTTCTGCTTTTTGTTTTGCTGCCAACTTTATCAGTTTAATTGCACAACTTTCTCCCTAAGTGATTCATTCCCTAATCAACTCTCTCATTCACTGCTGAGCCTGTTTCTCACCCAGTTCACTGCTCAGCTATACCCCAAGCCTTCACCTGCCTGATCTTCTTGGCATTTGTGACAAGTTGTGGGGCCCCTCGGGCTTCAGACGAAGGGTTCTGTTTGATGCTTTGGACATTAGGAGATTTGATATTTATTCTACATGTGCTCGAAGGAAAACTGCCTTGTACATCGACAGTGATCAGCTTTTGGTGTTCTGATAGTGAACTGGAGCTATCGAAAGTCATGGTATAGAGTCTGTAAAAAGTCACTATTTCTTTGTTTACATGTATGCCGCTTTTAGACAGCACACTTGTCTATATGACAACCAACTGCTACCATACTGCCCAAGGTAAAACTGCTTTTCAAATCTTAATTACAGAAGACAGGCAAATCTGCTTTTTGCAAATCTCAGGGAGGATTTGCAACTCTGACCTCCTGAGCAGCCTGGCCAGCTGACCAGCTGAAAAGGGCAGCAAAAGCCACTAAAAGTTAAATCAAGTTCTTTAGGATCTTGTCCCTTTCAGGTATTGAATAGCTTCATGGAGAGAGGATACACCACTGCCCTGTGCAGCCTGTTTCCATGCTTGACTATCCTTTTTGGAAGGTTTTTTCCTCTGTCTCCAGTCAACATTTCCTCTGGTACAGCTCATTACTTCTTCCTGTTCATGCTTTGCTGTGCATCTCTCAGATAAGGTGGGTTCAATCTTCTCCATAGTTCCCCTTCCAGTAGCAGATGGCAGCAGTTAGATCTCGCTCCTGTACACTGCAGGCTCCAGCAATATGACAATATGACAGCAAAATGAGAAACTGCCAGATGCTGAGAGCAATGGAAGGAAAAAAATGGCTGGACAATCCCAGCCTGGGGCTAAACTAATAAAACAATCCAAGGTACTGACAGATATCACACATGGGGAAAGGGATGTACTGGGAACTGTGCCTACTCCATTCCACCATATCTTCCATCCTTCAAATTTACTTGATTTTCAATCTATCACCCTATATTTCTCCTCCTCTTTCTAGGTAAATTCAGTGACAGCACAAGCTATAACATGTAACCCTTTTCCATCCTCTTGTCTACTATAGTTAATACTCCCTGTGAGCTTCCTTTCTTAAGAAAGTGAGTTTTAGACAGCCACACTACATGTCTGCCAATTTTCCCTAGCCCATCTTGAACCAATTTGGCTTTTCAACTGAATGTGCAGGAGCTGAGGACAAGTGAGTTCCTACAGGTTCTGAGAATGCTCACAGCCAGGCAAAGGAGGGACCCAACTCAGTGCTTCCACAGGCAGAAAAGCAGACCAAATTCACACATTATTTATTGCCTGGCAGCACCTGGAAGCCCAAGCCACAGGAACATTGCTCCTGGCTGGTGACAGAGTTTGCTTGTGCTTACCAAGCACAAGCACCATAGGACACATGAGGGACAGCTGGAATATTGCAGAAGAATAGCTTAAACAAGACAGGACACAAATCTGTAGGAAATTCTGCTCAGGGAAATACACACCTTTTAAATCCATGAAAAGCTGCCCAAAATAATGAAACATTTCCACTCAGGGTTTGACAAATGACCAGTTGGAATAATTTACTTAAAATCAGATTTGTGATTAAAATCAAACCTAGGCTGTTTCAAATTCATAATAGAGCTTTTTTTGATTTAATTAAAAACTAAATCTAAAATAATTTAAAACAGCAGTATTGGTAATTAGTTTTTTTGTCTTAATATGAGAAAATAGCTACAGGCAATACCACATGTTGTAAACCATGCATCTCTTTACCTTCTTTACCTGGAGAATATGTTCTCTGAGTTTAGTCAAACTGCATTTGGAATTAAAGTTAAACATGTGAATTTATTTATAAAACAGAGACTGTTTTATTTTGGAACAACTTTTAGTGGCAAAAGCTTAACAAGAATACAGTTTCATTGTGAAGTGCCAGGAAAAAAACCTACTTACACTGACTTCAATGCACTTAATGAATGCAGATCATTACATTTCAAAAAGGCAGCCAAGATCCAAACAAAGCTGGTGTCCTACACTCATATCTATGCATCCTAAGGAAGGAGTTTCAAAGGTATCTCAGTGATTTCAGTGCTCAAACCCCACGGACCCAGCCACAGATACTAGAGTAGTCCCAGCAGTTTTGGCCTTAACTCCTCAGCTTTCCGGGGTGAAGCAGATGCAGCACACTTACAACTCACCCTTTTTGCAAGCACTTGCCTTCCAGCATTTTGTGCAAATGCATGGCTTTCTCATGGCAAGAATGTCAGTGAAACCCTGACAGGGACCCATGCTCTCTCTTTCCACAGCACATGTAAACATTTCAAATGGGAGATTTCTGAGGGAAGAGTAATTTCTCTGGGAAATGTGAAATTTTAGGAGGTGTTAGGAAATAAACTGAAAAGGCAGCCACAGGTCTGACACATTTGAAGTTTAAGATGATACAGTGTGAACATTTTTAAACATTTCAACTTATAAATTGCTTAATCAGTAAATCAAATTTAAGCTTTTTACATATCTTTCTTCGTCTGTTCCACTATATTCACACCTTAACCTTCCAGGCTCTTCTGAGTTCTCTGCCACCACCTCCCTGCCTACCCTCAGCAAAACACTCCACACCATCTACCCTGGCCTCTCTCTGAGTATGCTGCTACATCTTTAACACCTTCAATTTTGGAAATGCAGTAAATTAAAAGTTTTGGAAATCAAATTTAGAAGACCTCATATCTGCAACATCATCTGTGTAGTGTTTGTGACACTTGCTGTTCACCACCACCTCTGTTCTCCAGGTACACACACAGAGGTTTGCCTCTAGATGTGTGTTGTGTCTAAAAACATTAACATATATATAATCTTCACAAATTGAAAGATTCAGGAAGTTCAGCATAGAAATCAATCAGCAAACACCATGAAACCCATGATCAAAGGCTGGGAAACAGCACAACTGGTCTTGTCTTCTGCACAGTAACGACTAAGCCTAGGTTTTCCTTTTAATAGTCTTCACTGTTATATGAGGAACATTTTCTGTTCCTAGAAAAGGAACTAAGATCCAGCCACCTCCGCATGATTTCTTCCCAGTGGGGATTTGCCGGAATACCTCTTGTGCAGGAGAAGCACATCCACCCACATATCTGACACAGGAGGACCTTCCCAGCCTAGCAGGTCCCAGCACTCCTGCACCCATGGCCCTCAGCCAGGGGGGTATATGGAAAATAAAAGTGGCTCCCAGGTTTTGGTTGTTAGTAGCAAAAGAAGTGAGTAGCCAGTCATTTTAAAGTGCTTTCTCTCTTGCTTATCTGTGCGTTTTGTGAAAACAGATCAGCCACTGGACAAGACATTTGCAAGCAGCCCTTGCTCAGACTGTGCAACTTCTGTGGAGAAGCTGAGCGCAAACATATGTAACTTCTCTTTTGTCTTCCATGGGATTGGCTGATTACTGAAACAAGTGGGGGAAAAAAAGCAATTTCAGAGCCAAGCAGTTTTATTCAGTATATGTTGTTTTCCAAACAGAAAAAGTATTGTTTCTCTAAAATTAAGGACAGATTGAATGTTGAGTGAGGTCTAACCAGGATGCATGTTCAATCATTTGAGGTTAGGGAAAAAGAGCAATGGACCTTTTCTGATTAAGGTGCACCAGGCTTTTTCTTTCTTTTTTTTTTTTTTTAATCTCCAGCTCTCCACAAAATACACTTGTGTTCAAAACGAGATGTTTTCATAAGCAAGCTTTTGTGTACAGCAGTGCTTCAGCTGTATTTCAGAAATTAGGAATCATCCATCTGAGATTCACTTTAATGACTAATTTCCCTACCATAGAGTTTAAAGTACAAAGAACAACCACTGACTGGCAGAGCCAAGCTTTCAGTTGCCATGCAACACCCCTGTCGCAGGTTTCCCTTCATCTTCTAGTGCTTTTACTCTGGCTCTGTTCTTCATGGATGAAAGTTATGCAATGCTTTCTAGATACTTAACAGCAGATGTATTAAATTTCTAATCTGATATAAACCAGACTGCAATTTTCTACTGAAAAAGTCACATCAATGAATTTAATAATGTTTTAAATTATAGTCTTTGATAGCAGAGTATCTAGTTTTCAGATTTACATTACACGGATTTTCCCACCATGTGAATCAGCGACAACTCCCTTTTGTCTATGTCTTCTTTTAAGTGGCTGTAGGATTTGGACCATATTTTATGGGGAGAAAGAAAAGCCACCTGTCCACACGCTAGCTGGTGGCGAACACAGAGCGCCTGGGGAGGCAGAGAGGGACACTGTGGCTCCTGTGACGATAACTAGCTGCTAGTCACCTCATCCCCTTCATGCTGACCATACCGGACACACAGGCTGAAACCTCTCCATCTGTGTTTCTATTGTAAACAGGATCAAGGGGGTTTGCTATCAGCTTCAAACATTTTGGAAGCAAAGAAGTAGATGTAAATTGCTCGATATTTTCTGATGAGACTCTGAGTCAGAGTTGTCTATGCTGCTGCCTGTTCAGAGAATATCTTCCTATTTTGCAAAAGAGTAATTTAGTATTATCAGTGGACTGTAACCAAAACTTAGAGCAATCTAGACATACTAATGGAGCTACACACGCATGCAGGGCTCCAGAGTAGCTCTGAATTGGCATAGGCAGCCATTTCTAAACATAACAGGCACCAGCCATCCAGAAAACAGTGCTGTCACATACATAAAGATGATTTTTCTTTCTCTTTCCTACATGGATGAATGCACAAGTTCTCTTGTGGTATTTCTGAAATCTGTTTTGAAAACGTAAGAGCCTAACTCTATAAATTAGTGGAAGAGTTTAAATTTCACATAGGCTAAAATGAGTTGTAAATTTTGTCTTTTTGCCATGATGATGAATATTTATAACTTTTGTTCTGCTGTTTGAGTAATAGAATTATATACTAGTGTTTTTTACAATAAAATGCATTTTTGATAATAGACTACTTACAGCATCTAAATTATGTTCAAAAATAGTCTAGAAAGATGCTGCCTGTCTACTTATTTCTTCAGTTTTTTGACCTGAGATTTATAACGAGTATTACCATGTGATACATTTGTATGGTTTCAATGGCTCTTTCAACACAAACATTAGGCTTTGTAACACATAAAGCTTAATAGGTGAAAGCCTTTTCTAAAGGCAATAGTGCTTTAATATGGTTGTCATTTTATGAAGTGGGTTTTGCTTTTTTCTCACTGAAAGCTTCATTCAACTGCAGGAGAAAGTGCAGATGAGTCAAGAAAACAGGATAATTTTCATTGCATTCAGAGCCTTTGAGTGAAAGATAATGTGTTCCCTGGTTCTGAGAAACCTCATGTAAATCTTCTCCTGCGCAGACTTTCATATGAGTTGTTCTGATTTTTAACAAGCAGCTTCTCCTCCTTCTCCCTGATGTTTGCTGGCTCAAGCTGGGTCAGTCCCAAAGGTTTTGATAGGAGCTCCTTTTGCCCACCAGTCTTACACATTCTCCCTGTTTGTCCTTAGGTTCCTGTGGAGAATGAATGCATGGGTGATAGAAAGGAGCTCTGCTCATCCCTGGCATCCCTGTACATCTAGCCCTGACTTCAGACCTGGGCTTTGTTGATTAAAAGCCAAATGGACTACTTTCAGAGCAATCCAAATCAAGCTGTTTTCCTTAGCATTTTTTGTCCTTTATTTTTTGCCTCACAGCTATTTCTGGGGGAGGGGGGGGTTTATGTCCTTTTTGTCACAGCAAGGATTCTTGTCTTAAAAGATAGTGATCTTTACCCAGGATGCAGGAGAGTTTTTCTCTTTGTTGATATGCTATTGGTGTCCTGCCTGATTGTTCACCAACTCCATGAATTATGCAACCTTTGTATAAGTTTGGGGAATCATAGAATCAGTGAATGGATTGAGTTAAAGATCATCTCATTCCAACCCTCCTGCCATGGACAGGGACACCATTCACAGGTTGCACAAAGCCCCATCCAGCCTGGCCTTGAACACTTCCAGGGATGGGGCACCCACAATTTGTCTGGGCAATCTGTTCCAGTGCCTCACCACCCTCACAGTAAAGAATTTCTTCTTAATATCTAATTTAAACTTACTCTCATTCAGATGAAAGCCAGTCCCTCTTGTCCTGTCACCACATGCTTTTGTCAAAAGTCCCTCTCCAGACTTCTTTCCCCCTTTAGTTATTGGAAGGCTACTCTAAGGTCTTCACATAGCCTTCTCTTCTCAGGCTGAACAACCGCAGCTGTCTCAGCCTGTCTTCATAGGAGAGGTGCTCCAGCCCTCTGATAGTCTCTGTGACCCTCCTCTTCACTCATTCCAACAGGTCCACGTCCAGCTTGGTGTTGTTGACAAACCTGCCCTTGTACAATCAGTGTTCAGCTGATAGAGTCAGTAAGTATGAACATAAAATTTTCACAAACCCTGCCTCCAGTTTGGGTTGACAAAACTGAGCAGTTAAGTGCGTTTGGTAAGACAGGCTGATTATTTTACACAGAAGAGGGTGTAATACATAGACTTTTCCTAAGGATCATTTAATTTGACAAGGATGACCTATCTGCAGATATTTTTTCTTGCTCTGAATAAAACCACTACTTAAAATCTTTGCTTTATGCAGTTTCCCAAACTTAGGATTCACTTTTACAACAGACAGCCTACTAGGTAGCTCTTATGACTCTCCATCGTTCTGAGGGTCATACTGGGGGTGTTAATCCAGCACCTCACAAAACAGAGCTTTTCACTGCTGCCATTTGCACCATTTGTTTAGCCCGTGGCCTCCCAGACTTGGGAAATAGAGGGACACCTCTGCACAAACCAGGTCTGCATTCGGCCTGCACAAAAAGAACCAGGGCAGATGTTTCCATCACAGCACTCACCCCTATCACAGATGTGGTGGATGATCCCCTTCAGGAACAGGGAGGGGATGCAGACATTGCACTCATGTCCTGTTGCAGATGGGCCCTGGTCTGTCTTGTTCAGTGGTGTCAGCAGAGCCTGAGAGCAAACTGTCAGCTTTGCACAGAGCTGCTGGGTTCAGAAGCGCGCAGCTGCCAATGTTTGCTGTTTCCAGGATGCTAATCTTGACTTGAGAGCTGGCCGCATTCCAGCAATGCACAACATCTTTCCTTTCTATATAACAATGGGATGAACCATTCGGCTTTACTGTGTAAAATGTGCTACTGCACACAGTTATGTCTGTGTGGGTCACCCCATAACCCCATGCCCCCCTCAAAAACGGCTGCAAAAAGAAGCAAATCACAGAAGGTCGATATGCCAAAAATACGTGCACCAACCTGGCAGGCGCACTGTACTTCACATTTGTTTGTGATGCAGAAGCTGTATTGCAGCAGGCTGTGTGAGGGAGATTTGGGCATCAGCATCTGTGTGCATGGAAGTGTGCATGGAAACATCCACCTGTGTACATGCCCATGTGCTCAAGGAAAGACAATTTTGCTGGGCACTGTGGCTCATAGTCTTACAGCTCCTTCTTCTGTCATACAAATAACACACCATTTTAAAATCCTGTGTTTTAGCCTTCTTTATGCCCCTTCTTTCTACAGGAACCTTAACAAGAAGTAAAACTTCTTGCTCTCTGCTTAACCTCTACCTAAGACTGGGAAACGATCGTTAATGTTTATACTAAAAATCCTGAAAGGAAAATCCCCTAAGTGTCATTTAAAATAATTATGTCAATTTAAACAGTTATAGTAAGAAATCAGTTTACAGATGTGAGAGCTTACAATGGTGAAACAAACACTTAACATTGGTTAATCTCCTATCAATCAGGTGAGAATTGATTCTGAATGGACAAGAAAGTCCATATTTACAGTGAATGAGAAACCAATTACATGAAGAGAATTAAATATGTAGCTTGTGAGACACTCCAGTGTACATGATGAAGGACAAAACAGGAGAGATATGAAGGTATAATGAAGAAAAATATACAATACTTGACAGTACAGAGACACATGCAAATTACATGGTTTTGTAAATGAAGATGTGTAAATTAAGAAATTATTTCCTTAGTTTTCAGTTACAAGAGCAGATGCATAGGTAAAAATTATTGTGGATAACTAGAAGCACTATCAAAAGTATCCCCAAACCATAGGAGGTTGAACAATGTATTTCCTTGAAATCTTGCTCGAAACACCAGTTTTCAAATTGGTTCCAATTAATAGCAAAAGATGAGAAGAAACCAAGATTGGAGTAGCTAGAATTCCAATTCTATTTTTCTAAATATAGAGCAATGAGATTTAATTTTCTACCTTAGGCACCAAGTTAACATTTCAATTAAGCTGTGGTAATGGTGGTAATAATTTTACACAGACTTTTTAAATTTTTGCAGGTGATGCTTTTATATGGACTACCTTAATGGTGACACTGTAACTGAGACACCATAAATATTTTAATAATATATTTAATGCAGGTAGTGATAAGGGAGTGAATAAATTTTTACTGTTCTATAATGGCTAATGGTACAAGAAGCCCAGGTCAAAACAGACTTCGCTTTTATTTAAGGATAAGCACACCTCTTTTTCAGTGACTGCTCTTATCTCATTCATTTTCAGCTATAAACATCAGGTTCCAAAATAACCCTACATGTCAGTCCAACTATTGTTTCCATAAGTTGCATAAATAAATGTAGCAATTTATGAAAATTATACATATAGCATAGCATAAGGATAACACGTTTAGAATGATGGCAGCAACCCAACCCAAATCAAAGACAGAAGAGAAACTGGGCATGGAACTATGGAACTCCAGCACAGGGGGTTAATTTGCATATGCAGTGACATGTCCCTGTTTGCAGAGATGCTACTGTCCACCATTCCATTGCTGGAATGCTGCACCACACTGTGGAAAACACAGTACCAGGAGTGTCCTGACCAACGGCAGAAGACTCATAAATCCACAAATAGGATTGGGGCTTTTTTTTCCCTAGCATGTATTTTCTTCTACAGATAAGACATTAAGCTCCAGATGGAGTACTGCCTTTTAATATTAGCCTAAACTTTCAAAATTTGCCGTACAAAAGATCTTGATAGAAGAGAGTTTTATCTTGCTAAATTCAATCCCTGAAGGTCCTCTTTGCCAGAGACACCTATAGTAGTGGTTTGCCTGTCAAGTTGACCTTATTTCTGTGTGTCCAAATAAGAATTGTGCATTGGTGGATAGAAATTCTCTCTTTACAAATGTTATTTTGAAGTAGAAAGTCACAAAAACCGTATATTATGATTGATTTCTTATTTAAAATGTATCAAAAGCAAAGTCTTGGCTATCTCGTGTTTTAGACTGAAAAAGACTTTTCCAAAAATAGGATCAGAACCTCCACTGCATTTAATCACAGTGACAGCCGGGCTGTCCTGTTTTGAGTCATAGATACCATGTTGGTTTTTTTGACTTGTCTAGTGTCAGAATTGAAAAATTAAACTGCTGCCTGGAGTGGTCAAAATGGTGAAGCACATTCAGGTGTCTCCATAGCACCAGTAAGATCCACTCAAGATTTGCACTGTGGGATTAATGTGAAAACAGTTCAGGAAAATGTGTGTAGAATCAGAGAATTTTTTAAGTTGAAAAAGACCTTTAAGATCACAAACTGTAAACCCAATATTGCCAAGTCCACCACTAAACCATGTCCCCAAGTGATACATCTGCACTTCATTTAAATACCTTTAGGGATTGGGCCTCAACCACTTCTCTGGGCAGCCTATTCCAGTGCTTAACAACCCTTTCCACAAATGAATTTTTCCTAATATCCTGTCTAGACCTCCCCTGGCACAACTTGAAGCCATTGCTTCTTGTCCTATCAGTTGTTGCTTGTGAGAAGAAGTTGACCCCCACCTCACCACAGCCTACTGTTAGGTAGTTGTGTGAAGATCTCAAACCCCTCAGGAGTGACTGCCTGTGATGCTCACTCTTTTCCCATAAATGCCTAAGTCCCTGTGGCAGGCACAGTAGTAGGGACAGCCTTTGGAGGAGTTGAGGTACGGGAGCTGAGCTCAGCCCTCCAGTGCAATTTGGCCATTGAGCAAAAAGTGCTGCCTTAGCACATTCTGATATAGCAACTGATAGTGCTTATCAGCACAATGGCTTGACTGCTTCTGCCACAGGAGTAGCCAAAGACCCTAATTTCCTGGTTATCAAGGCCAGTTTCAGACAAAGACAATTTGAACCCTACCATTCATCCTGGGACAGTAATGTGTTCCCCATAGGGGTTGTATTCACACTGACTGTTCCAAAAACGTACAAAAAGCCAGTGTCTCCTCAGTAAATAGCCCAGTGGGCAGAAACCACATCAGTTGTTAAAGTTGTATGTTCTAAATGCCAGTGAATTCCTGGATTGTTTTATAGATGTCAATCACCTGTAAAAGAGAATCACTCCAAGAGTTTTTAAATGTGCTCAACTTTCTGTAACACCGCTTGCACAAAAAGAAACCCGAACTGGGTCTCCTAAGGAGGTCAGCTGGTCCAGCCCTCTGCACAGAGATTACTCAGAGGCTTTGCCACGCTCTATCACCTTTCCTCTGCCTTGGCATCCACCTGGCCCTTGGTGCATTTGGATCTCCTGTGATTTGTGAGAATGACACTTACTCTTGTTTAAAGAGCATTTCACACGGGTGGGGTGGACATTGGCTGCATGAGTACTGCTGGTTGAATAACTCTATGTGCTTATGTCACATCTGCACCAGTGTTTATCACTCCCTGAACAGAGGAGGTGAGAAATCAGGCAAGGGAGATGGAGTTGTTGGAGTTGTGAGGCCACCTGGACTATCCAAGGGCACAATGGGCACTGACTTTAACGTGTGGGTGGTGTTATTTTGC
This sequence comes from Dasyornis broadbenti, assembly GCA_013397935.1. Lineage (NCBI taxonomy): Eukaryota > Metazoa > Chordata > Aves > Passeriformes > Dasyornithidae > Dasyornis > Dasyornis broadbenti. The sequence continues at coordinate 2,295,226 of VZRN01003026.1, forward strand.
TTGGTAAATAGCTTTTAGAACTGTAGCAAAGCACCCATGTTTCAAGACCTCTCTGTCCTCCAAGGCCTAGCACATTTAAAAACTCAGGTCCCCACTTGCTCAGGGGCTCACAGTGGAAAAAACTTCGAGAACTGCCAGCCTAAACCTGGGGCCAAGAATGCCCCTCTCTGCCACTTCATTTTTCTCAGAGGTGTTTTTCCTATCTGACCGAAAGTAAATTTTTTTCACCCTACTTGTAGCCTAAAAATAGCAGACTAAGACATTTAAAAGAAGATGCTCTGATTAGCACTCAGTGACATGGTCTGATGACAAGCAGCCTCAAGGGCTTTTTGCAGTGCAATCTAGCCTTCTCTTTGCTACCCAAATATGTGTGAAGAATGATAAACTTCCAGCAGCTGCAGGTCTTGTCCACCATGGCCTTACCAGAACGCAAGGAGGCAACCAACCCAGGGCTGCAGCTTCTTCATGGCTTCCCAGGTCAGCCACCCTGAGCAGCTCCTGCACAGCCTTCACTGGCTTTGAGTTGATGCAATAGCAGGGCAGTCACAAGCTTTTTGGGCTGCAGCTGTGCCCCAAACACTGCCCAGCAGTGATTTTTATCTAGTCTTCCAGAAGTTTTTTGCTAACAACAAATGCGTCAAAATGCTCTCATCTGTAAGCACAGCACTTCAGAAAAATGTGGGGGCAAAGGAAGAGATGAAGAAATGGATGAGTGCACACCCTTCCAGAACCCCGGTCCTCCTTGTCTACACTGCATCTCTGCTAGTTCAGGTGAGGTCAGAAATATATCTGTCAGGTTTCCTGGATGTTTAAGTATGTCTGCCCAGACAAGTTGCTCGATGACAGTGCAAAACCCGTCCCCATATCCCTACATCTCCTCTTTGGAAGCAGTTACCCTCGGGCTTTCATTTTTTGTCACCAGCTGATTGCATTGGGAAAGACACGGGCATTCACTGGCAGAATATTGGCAACAGCTCACAGGGGGCATGGGCTGAGGCCTCACACCAATAGCTGCAGTGAGATCTCACAGGCATTGAAATCAGAACACTAAAGTTGTTGTTGATCCATTCTTGGACTTTGCTCCCTCAAGGCAGAGGCATCTGATCTGCTGATGCACAGCTACTGAGCTGCCATAATTTCAGTCCACAGAGAAGTTTAACTGCTTTGTTTTTTTCCTGTCATCTCTCCAGAGTAGTGGTGCTCCTCTACAGGAATTTTCCTTCTTCCTCATACTTCATAATTGCTAGTTTCTAAGTTTAAAAGTTTTCTTGACAAAATTGTTTGGGAGAATCAACCAAGACTGTTGGTTGTCTGTTCTCCTATATCTAATCTTTTACCAGTACTTGAGTTATCTAAGTGTAAATTAGCTTTGGTACATCTGTGCTCTGTGATTATACCAGCCACATACCCTGTGGGGCTACATAACCCCACAACTAGTTCAGGAGAACCTGATCTGAGTAAGAAGCTCAAAACTGAATTGATTCTTGGGAATGGTGGTTCTCAGAACAAGCTTCTTCTCTTCCTTTCACGATGAAGTCAAGCAGTATTTTGCTCCAAATGGCTGAGCAGCCCTCTCAGACTAGGTGCTGTGGTTCATATGTTGAGTATTTCTCTTGTTCCTGTTTAGTCTTATTTACAACAAATGTAAGAGGCTGCATCACTTTATTTCTAAATCCCCCCCAAAATCTGCAGTACTAATTAGAGGATAGTTATCCCAGCTGGTAACCTTTTATCTTTGCTGGATACTTCCATTTACCAGCAAGGCAAAAAAATAGATTACTGCCGTCACTACCATTACAGCAATCAAACGTTTCAGACTGCCAAACACAATTCCTCCCCCTTGCCCTCGATAAAAATATTTTCTTTTAATGGGAGTAAATCTTTCCAAAGTACGTTTTCTTTCTGATATGAATAAGTGGTTTGAAACAGAAGCATACACATGCCTATGTGACGTCTTTTCTAACATCAGATTTCTGGGCTCCAAGGAAACCAAGCATGCACACAATATACAGAATGACAGAGGACAAGGTGGGGTGTTTTTGTTGCACTACAGCGACACTCTTTTATCTATTCTGGGCTGTTGGATACCATTTTGAGATGCCTACTGGTGGCAATTGGTCTAATGTTAGGAAAATTATTATACTGCTTTCTGAGAAGGCTCACAGGAGGCATCTCTTCCTGTTTGACCACCATAGGAGGAGGTTCAGAGAGGAAAAGTAGTGTAGACCCTAGGACTTTAGGAAGAATGGTGAGCACTGCAGCAGTCAGCACCCCCATCTTCAACAGAGAAAAATGTGCTGCTTAAACACTCAGAAAAAAATAAAACTATAAATCCTGTTTCCAAAATGCTTCCTGGGCAAGCCTGCTGCCATGTCACAGTCCCTGGACCACCTGGCAGAGGGGATCCCAGGGCAAAGGGCTTACAGTGGAGATAGTCAGGGGGTGCCCTCCTCCCCAGGACCCAGTGGAAGACCCCCCTCTCCAGAGTCACGAGAGTTGCATTCAGTAAGTGCACTGTGAGAGCATTTTTTCTGAGCAAGAACAATACGATGGCTGTGTCTCGGCATGGAGTAGCACAGTATTCACATCTGAGAAAGCTTTCTGTTGTTGTTTTGCTCCCTTTTCTAACCAGGGTGAAGAACAATTCTGGACTCCTTGAGGATGCTTTTGGAGTCAAAGTTGTTTTCCCTCTGGTTCCACCCATATGAAAATGGAGGAGTTTTTAAACCAAGCAATGAGCACAGGCAGGTCAGCTGCTCAAAACTCCTCCTTGCCAGGAGGCAGCTGCCCGGGCTCAAACAAAAGCCTCCTTGCAAATAACACTCTGAGTGATAGAGAAGAGCAGAATGAGAATGTAAAATAGGGGTTTTAAAATGAGGAGCCACACTCAAGCTTGGCCCTACAGTACCACTGCTAAAGGACAGAAATTCGTTAATGTGCAGTGCAGATATCTACTCAGAGGTTACCTTTAACCACAAGCTTACAGGAAAAAGTTGCAGTGGAGGGAGGGGAAAAGCAGCACATCTAGAATGTGCAGCATCAGTTCTAAGTATGCCAGGGTAAAGAGAGACAAAAAAGGCCTGGTTAGCTCTGACCAAAAGAGTGAAGGGAAATAAAAAGGACATTTAAAAGTATCAAGCAAAAAATAAACTACATGAGGATTCTGACATGTAAAATATCAATTTATATACTGGGTTTGCTCTCATTTAAAAAAAAATAGTTTTAAATGGCTTTAATGATTTACAACGAGTAAACGAATATACAAATCATGTGCAATCATTCATTCATTCATTCTCTCATTCAAAATAATGAATAAAAAGAATGATGAAGAGAAGAATAGGCTGATCATAGTTATCTAGTCCAATTTCCCATATAACACAGTGGGTTTATCCAGGACATTAGCTTGTGGACTGAGGTATTCAACTCCTAGATGTCTCCCAATGCACATCTAGAAAAAGCCCTTTCCCTTTCTTGGGTCCTAGTAGCTGGAAACTGACTAGACAAAGATTTATCTACATTTTCCCCAAGAAATCCAGTCTAAAGAGTGCTTGCTTTGTGAATCACATTGTTTTCTGAATCCAAAAGCTGTTTGTACAATCCCTGTACGTCAGTGCTGCTTCAAAAGGTTGGTTCAAAAGCAGGACGGGAGCCTCTAGTCTCAAAAAAGTTTCAGGAGCTCCCTGCGACTCTCCCCCGTGTTCAAAGGAGGATGGCAGGAGCTGGGCTAGAGAACATCTCCCTCTACCACACACTCCTATTTCAGAAATAAACAAACTTGTGTAATCCCAAAGAACAACAAATCTCCACAAGGCTCCAGTCCTTTGACACCAATCAATACCAGAATGAACATGGCACTCAGATACTGCTGGTGTGTTTTACTGTGTTTAGCACCTGCATTTCTAACTACTTTTCTCCTTGACTTTAGGTACTTTCACACTAACAGAGTTTTAGGAGAGCAAGATCCTGAAAAGAGGTGTGTGCAGATTTACTTTCATAACATGGTGAGGTACAAAGGACGAATAGTAATTTATTCAACACAGACAGTAATGCCTGTCTGAGGCTTACTTTTGTGAATTGCTTATTGCAGAAAAAAAAAAAAAAAGATAATTAATTGAGTATTTTAAGGGAATAAGCAGGCTTTGAGGAAGCCCTCATATTTGTCTCACACTAGAGGCCAACATTTGTCATCACAAGAATCACAAATACAATTTTATAGTGGAGTTTCTTGTGTGTATTAAGAGGATTGTGTTTAATCCCTTGATGACATGCAAAATGACATTAGTCACTATCACTTATATAATGAATCACAAACATATCACTCTAGAATCAGCCTTCATAAACACAGACCATGGTGATAAAAAACATGTTCTTTCAAATAACAGTACACTGACTGCTCTGATGTGGAAGATAGAAAAATTTTGCCCTCTATTTTACTATCCTACCTGTAGAAGAGTTTTACCAAGACAACTGGCAGTCTCCAAGAGTTTTTGCCCTTAAAACCTACTGCAAAAAGTTTTGTTTAAAAGCAGATTGTGCCTGTAACCTGTTATATGTGTCCCCTCCATCTCACAATTGTTCTGCTGGTGACAGATGGCACATAGGAACAAGAGGTGCAAAGTGCTGCCTCAGAAGTAATAGTCATTAAATCACAGAATGGCTTGCTTTGAAAGGGACGTTAAAGACCCTCTAGCTTCAAGACCCCTGCCATGGGCAGGGACACCTTCCACTAGACCAGGTTGCTCATAGCCACACACAACCTGCTCTCAAACACTTCCAGGGATAGGGCATCCACAGCTTCTCTGGGCAAACTCTTTTAGTGTCTCACCAAAACCAATACAAGCAAGCTCTGTTGGCATTGGCATGGAATTTAAGATGCTAGTTTGGAGGAGTTCAGGAGGGCTCTTTCATATCTCTTAGTGGCCCACCTGTGTTGGCAACCCTTCATTTCACATGTACCAGTCTCTCTGGAGACCTGCAGGAGTATGGCCATTACTAACTTCCTCATAGCTCCTCAAAAGTTTGGGGTTTAAGAGCTTCAGCATTTCCTCTTAAAGAGTTCCTATCCCAGTGTCCCCCACTGACTTTATCCTTGTCCATGACAAAATGAAAGAACATAAACCTCAAAGAAACAGGCACATCTACTGTCTGACTACCAGCAGCTCAATAGCCTCAATCTCACAGATTTATATGAACACAGACAACTCCCACATTCTTGCCCAGTGCTCATTACCTTCCTGACTCACCAGAACAACTCAGAAATAATTTAGGGATTCGATAAACTCATTAAGTACTTCCACTTACAATTTAGGATGCTGTAATCTGGTCCCAATTATTTGCATAAATTAAATCTTTCTGACTCATATCATACTTGTTTTTTTTCAACCTGGGTCTTTACTTATGGGATTTATGTTACTTTTTAATTGTACATACTTGAATTTTCTTATTCAAGATAGGTTTTTCTCAAAGTACCACAATAATTTTAAAGATATGATTAATGGCTTACCCTATCTCATTATTTGGTCAGTCGCTCATTCTTTTCTATTTCCAAGACTATTTTAAAGAAGGATAAAAAGTGCTTTCATTGCCTTTAGTTAAAGCTATTGCTGCTGTTGCATTTGCACTGTTGTGCACCTTTAGTAGCTCTGTGCAAGGCACCTTCAAGCAAACATGATCTCTACTCTCAAAGGTTCAAACCTAAGGGCAGACAAAGAAATAAACTGAAGTTTAAATGAGGGAGACAAAAATACAGTCAACACACAAAGCAATTTGTTTCCCTGCAGCTGGAGGCTGTTTCTGAAAGTGTCAGTTTCAAAATTTCTTCGTATCCATCAAAACTCTCTAGCATAGGATGTAGTTTAATGTAGAGTAGGACTTTTATTTAATAAGAATGGGCTTGGACTCATGACTGTCCTATTTGCTGAGTTAAGGATTGGTACCATTCCGAACAAAGTCAGTGGGAGAACTTAAAAGAAATGTGCAGGATACAGTATCCAGGTACTTTAGACAAAGAATATTCAAGTGGTGAAACTTGAGATTTGAGGTCCTCATGAGACAGTTGAACGCTCATTACCTTTTTAAAACACAGACCAATGAAATATCTTGTGATGATAAATAAAAGTAGAAAACTTGGTATCTAAGTTAAGCAGGAACATTACTGCAGCAGGCTTGCATGCCCTGAGCTAACAGTACAGAAATTGTCTACAACATTTGACAACCAAAAAGTAAGCAAACTAAATGTATTCTTTCAAAGTTTGTGGAATTCTTAAGTTGCTGACAAGATTTGAAAGGTTTGAATCAAAAAGAGAGCTTATCTGTGATGGATTGTGCAGAAGGATGAAGTGGGCATAGACATGAGAGATGCACCTTGGAAGATCGAGTTGTTCTGTCAGTCTAGGACACAGCCACTGCCAGGCCACAGCACAACGGGCCCTCTGATGCTGCTTCTCAGTCACATTCCAGGTTATAAATGCCCAGCGGTCCATAGAAAAGGAAGCGAAGAAATTCCTCCAGGAAAAGCCGGCTGAAGGGCACAGGGGCTTTTTCCTTGTCTCCTTCTAGAGAGAGGGTGTGCTCTGAACCTGTCCCGAGTCAAGGACCTTCTTTGTGCTGTGCCCTTTGAGACAGCTCAAAGGTCCATCACATGGCCCCACAACCTTTCCAGCTCTTGGCTGAATGAGACCATTTCATGTTTTCTGAAATCCTGGCCATGCCTGTTTGTCTCCTCTGCACTACCAGCACTGGGTCCTTGTGACACCTTCTAGATACGCGGTTCCCAGACATCCCATTATATCCCGTATATCTCTATGGCCTTTCCAGTCCTGAGGAGAGGATTATTTCACACATCTTGCAGACTATGCTCCTATATAGACACTTGGGTAGGATATTCACCGTTTAGCAGTAGTACATTGTCATCTGATGTCCAGCTGTTATCTCCAGCATACCCAAAGCTTTTCCTCTTGGGCTGTTAACCTCTATTACCTGCTCACTTGAACCTTCGCTGCTGAAGTCCTCATGATAAACTACATATGGAGCACCCTGTCTTATCTGATTTTATCTCACCATTCTATTAAAATATAAGCATGTATAATATTTGAGGCTTCAAGAAATAATTTCACGTTTTCATGCATAGTCTTTCTTTTTAACTTCTTTTTCATCCTTCTGAATTTGAATTCAGAAGTAAAAATTTGGTCCATAAAAATCCATTCCTGTCATAAAGAACAAATATAGTCCTCATAAAGGAAATAGAAAAGAACGACTGGATGAATTATTTACTTTTCAGTTCAAATTATTTTTCACATGCCAAAGAAAGAGCAAATTAGCATAAGGTTGGTCTTGCTGGTATAATGAACCCAGAAAGCAAATCCTTGTTTTTCTACCAGAACTACATGATGTGTTTTGTCTTCTCTCACCATTTTTCATGCTGAATTGCTCCACTTGCACTCAGGGTGGAACCAAGTTATTAAATGGAGCCTTACTTACATAAGAAGCACATGACAGAACATTTTAGCAGTTCCTGTAAGGTTGTTAAAAGGGGTGAGTCTCTATATGAGTAAAACAATCTGACTGGAAGACCAAATAGAAAGACAAAGATGAGATTTCAGATGCTTCCTCCTGTGTGTGCTGATAATGTGTTTATTTTTTGAAATGGAGGTTACCAGCAGTGTCAGCCATGCACAAAGACTGAGGGCAGATCAGTTCCAGTGAAAGAGATTAGCACAGTTTTTCTGAGGTTGGTGTGTTCAACCAAAAATAAAATGAGAAAAGCAACAAGAATTTCAAGTGTGTCATGAACATATCTTTTGTACTCTCTAGCCCTTAAGCAAATAATTGAAAAGCAACTCTAGTTATGAGTCATGATATTTCTTTAACAAAGAGGATTTATTCTTGATGCCTGCAATGGCATTATTTAGTTAGATATTGTGCATTCCCTATCTACATCTTTTTTGCAAAGTTATAGAAATGCACTGAAGGGTGTTTAAATTCCTTTGCGATCCATCCGTAAGCCCACTTAAGGTGCACTGCAAGAGATATTCTGGAAAAGGAGTTTTCAGGTACAGTATGAAGTCATCAGCGCAGTGTTGCTTTCTATCCAGATTTTTAGCTGAGCTGAGAGAGTGAAGCTCAGTAAAGCTGAGTGACTTACTCTTGATTACATTGCACCTTGAAATCCATGGTTCAGATGGTTTTAACTTTTTTTTTCCAGCACCAGTCCCAATAACATGAAGCTGCTTTAAGTCAGAATATGGAAACTTTTGAAGGATCTGCATAATATGACTGAAGAAGGATGAAACAGTACCCATACATCTGACCCTTGGACAATGCCTGGCAGTTCTGGGTGAGCTGGTTTATAGCAGGAGAACAGTGAGGACTCCAGGTGAGTACTCTCTGTAAACAAGTAGATAGTGGAAGAGCTGAAATGTGTTTTAAAAAAATATGGAAAAGTTTTGTTGCTGGTGAAGGTCACTATAGTATTTGTGGCATCTCTCATGTTGATCCATGGTGGATGCCTCTTGCCTACACTGCCCAGCATTTGGTAGCCAGATAACTAGCCAAGCAGCTCACATTGTTTATCACAGACAACCTCTTTGGCAGAAAGAAGCCCATGCGGGGCTAGAATAGAATAGAATGGAATGGAATGGAATATAATATTTCAGTTGGAAGGGACCTATGGTCATCTAGTCCAACTGCCTGACCAGGTTAGGGCAGAACAAGAGTTTAAAGCATGTTGTCAAGGGCATTGTCCGGATGTTTGTTATGGCTGTGCCATAACAACCCCAAATCAACTGCTTGTTTATCACAGTACCTGTGAGACCCCAAGTAGCAGGGACTTCTAAACACCAGAACTTGGTGAGAGCATATCTGTTGAGAGTGGGTTCACATGGCCTTGGAGCTCTTAGGATTTTATGACTTTGCTGCTGACAATAGTATGGCTCCATGTACCCTACTATACAGGAATCTCAGAAATACTCCCAAGACTACATCTGCCTGCAGCTTCACTAATTTCTGTGACTGGGAAAGAAAAAAATGCATGGTGGTGTTTTTGATCAAGCTAAGTTATAGTAGACAAGATCTATAGGCACAAAGGCCTGAAGCTCTTGCAGCATTGTGCAATAGTTAATGCTCAGACTTGTGTGCTCTGTCAGAGCAGGATAAGGTTTCTTTTCTTGGCTTGTAGGTACAGGGTGTCACCTGCAGGCATGGTGACTGCCTGCAAGACCAGCTGGCCCTGAGCAGAGGAATGCAGTCACTTAAGACAGAATAGTGCCATGTGTGTAAAACAAGATAAAGCCTGTGCCTACACAGAATAAGAAAACTTCTATAGCGTCCTGGAAAGCCAGTATCTCTTGCAGCCACTTGTAGGGAGACTGGGATGGGATGAGGACCTACAGCATCAACAACCTCCATCTCGCCTATGCCATTTCCAGCAGAGGCCATGGTAAGTAAGGCTGTCTGTTACAGCTCACCTCATTCCCTCTGTTTTCCAGGAAAAATACAACTATAGACTGATGTCAGCTCCTTAGTTCATGGAAAACAAGACTCATATATTGCTATGCAGCCAATAAACTGAGTTGACAGCGTCACAGGTTTAGAATCAGGGAGCCGCTCACAGCAGGGTGCTGACCTTCAGATGTAAAGCACCATGCATATTCGTGTATGGTCTTTCAAAGAAGGCTTCTTGGTATCTTTTACAACTTCTGTAGGCAGTAGGTCCTTTTTTGAACAGGCAGCAAACTGGCTGAAAAGTGCCCGGTCTGTGTGTGGTTTGGGCCACCTTTATTTCAGCTTTTATCGCCCAGGAGAATGTGCTGGTCTATGCCTATTTTGTGATCCTCAGCTACTCCTGTCAACTGCTCTTGTCGCTTAACTGTAGTGTATTCAGTTGTCACGTAGTTAGGTGCTTATGGCATATACATTATACCTCTTTGGAGATAAGAAATGATTGCTGACACACACACCTTCATTAACTCACTGACAGAGTAATAGTGAATACAACTGCCAAGGTAGAATGACAGAATATATCGGCATTAGGGCAATCAAACAATGCAGGCAGATACTGTCTATAAACATAAACCTGTTACAACGGCAGTACTTTATGACTTTTGGCAGCCCCAAAGTCATCAATAAGATCCTAAAAGCTTCAGTGACATGTGAACTCACTCTCAATAGATGCGTTGTCAGAGCAATTTAATTTGCTTTGTGGTGGTGTCACTCTTTGTTGGAGAAGGACCTTTCTCACCCTCAGAGTTCATTAATGGCAGTGTCAAAAACAGTCTTATTGCCATGACAACATTGAAGAAAGTTGAATGGAGACTACTGGATAGCAGAAAGCAGATATTGCATGTGTTTGTACTTGGCAAGCATGTTCATACCAAGCAAAATAGTGCTCTTTCCAGAATGTATTAAGGTGAGTTCAATGTGCCCAAGCAGCTTCTGAATTTTTGGAATGAGTCTTTCTGGGCATATACTTTTTAAACAGACAATAATTTCTTAATCATTTTCATACCAGAAAATTAAGAAAAATTACTCAATGATTTATGTCTAAAAATATACTCAGTTTTATCTCTTACAGATGAAGGTACCTTTTGGACCATTTTCATCCATCTCATGTTTTCTTTCACAGCAATGATGACCTTATTTATATCATTGGGCAGTGGTTATGGCTGCTCTTTTACTCTGCAGTTTAGTCACACAATCAACATTTGATAGAGTATTAATGGTAAACACAATTCTGGGTTAATGATTTTTACGGTCTAATTATTTTTTCTGCAGCAATGAGATTCCCTTCTACCACTTTGTAATTTTCTCTCTGCAAGACTCCATGACTGAAAAAGTGGGAAGCCCAGATGTTTTGTGTCCCAGGTTGGAGCAGTAAAACCCAGATACATACTGAATTATCCAAATTAGAATTGAACTAATTCCAATTAACTAAATTTCCTTTGTCTAAACCATTGATTTTCCCTCATTCTTGAGTTCCCAAACTCACTTCTCCAGATCATCTGCTGTTTTATATGTTGCTATCGTACTCACTTTTCCTTGTTTCAAAGGCAGATGACCTCAATCTTTTAAAGCATGGTTTCTACTGAATATTTTATCACACTCCCAATCATTTCCATCACCCTGTGCTGAAGCTGACATAATCTGCTTCACAGACTGTCTCTTGAGACTGTGAGCACCCAGTCCTGCACTTGGTCTTCCCCACAGAGTCACACTGCTGACCTCATAAAAGCACTGCCTTCTTTTTCCATGCCTTCACTACCTATGAACTTGCTTCATTCTTTGGACTGTGGCTATACACATCTGTCCACCACCACATCCAAGTCCCCTTCCTAACCTGACACTGGCAGAATGGTGTAAGGTTAATGAGTAAATCATGTTTCCCTCGCCAATTAACAGTATTTTGCATTTGTTGACACTGAGCTCCACCTGTCATTTTGCTCCCTATTGTTCAGTTCTCTGGAGCTCCAAACAACCTTCTCCCCTCATGACAGGCTTCAAGAATAGTATTCAAGAGATCAGTACTTGAGTCCTCTACTCTAAATCTTTTGCTTCGTTGGAAATGGATTTATCTGATTCTTTATTTTCTATTTCTTGGCTTTTGCTCACAGACAATACATTGCTTCTCCAAACAGAAACAAGACATATTTTTACACCTTCTAAGGAATCTTTTCACTCACCTTTTGAAAATTAAAATTCATTGATTTCTAATTTTTTAACACTGCTTTGCAGTTTTACATTGTATTGCTTACAGATTCAAAAATTCTAATAGATTAATAAGACACAATTTAACATTGTAGAAATTGGTGAACTGCCTTTTTCCATTAATACCTCCCTTTTAATAACTTTTTCTTAATGTTTCCTCTTTTAGAGGTATGAGACATCATTACAAAAGCTATTATTATAATTTTCAACAGCAGAAGCCTGAGAGTACTAGGAAAAGAAGAAGCAATTCCAGGCCAGCCTTTGATATGTCAGCAAGATATTATTCCAGTGCTCTTTGCTGGGTTTATCTACTAACTGTATGTTGATTAATCAAATTCTTAGAATATTAAACTGCAATGCAGCCCAATTCCATTAATTTATCATCTACTCAAAACACAGATTTTGATTCCTCACACAGGTAAAACCACCATCATTTGATATTTTCACCATCAAATGCAGCATGAGAAGCAAGAGGAGAAATAGGGAACTGAAGAGAATCATCACTGTTGAAAGCAGGGTCATAAGAAGGCTCCCAGAACCCAAAGAGCAGACTGAACACTGCAGACACATTCATATCTACCATGTTCCTTCTCAGGTGTAAATTCTCTACTCGTGTTTCATCATCCTTATTTCATCATTCTCTTTACCAAAGGAAAGGGAAACAGGGGTGTAAGATACAGCACCTTGTCTGGTTGGAGACAGGCATCCCATTCGTGCCACCTTTGCTGTGCAATTGTCCTGCAGTACATCTTGGGTCTTGGTCTGCCAGACTGCAGACCCACTGAGGTGTGCCACAGGGGTCTGAATTTAACTGCGTGTCTTAATATCTCCCACGAGTACCTTCTCATCCATGCAAGTCCCAAGAATGATCAGCCTCTTCCGGCTGACCTGTTGTTTAAGCACCTGAGAGAGATGTGTGGTCCTTGCTGACCACAGGCATTCATTCCGTGACAATATTCTGCCTTTCAAACTCAGGAATATGATTTTCACTAAATATTAATTGGCCTGGCTAGTGAGGTCCTGACAACATGATAAATTATTTACCAAGCTTTTCAGCCACATTTACTTACTAAGGAGATGATGCCAAGCGAGCTGTGTGTCAAGGGCTTTGGTTCAAACGGCTGAGAAATCAAGGGCTTGTTCAGCGTGTCTGCAGAGCAGAGCATGTGAGGGGCCTGTGGCCAAGGGATGTTTCTACCTGATGCAAAAACCATATCCTGGGCTGCATCCAATGCAGAGTGGCTAGTAGGCTGAGGGAGGCGATTCTTCCCCTCTGCTCCGCTCTCGTGAGACTGCATCTGGAGTGCCACATCCAGCTCTGGGGCCCCCAAAAAGAAGGATGTGGAACTGTTGGAATGAGTCCATAAGAGGGTCACAAAGATGATCAGATGCCTGAAGAACATCTCCTGTGAAGGCAGGCTGAGAGAATTGGGGCTATTCAACCTGCAAAAGATAAGGCTTCAGGGAGACCTCATAGCACCCTCCAGTACCTAAAGGAGCCTGACAAGAGAGCTGGAGAGGGACCTTGGGAAAAGCATATAGTGACAGGACAAGGGGCGATGGCTTCAAAATGAAAGAGGGCAGATTTAGATTAGATATTAGGAAGAAATTCTTTGCTGTGAGGGTGGTGAGTCACTGGAACAGGTTGCCCTGTGTGTTCAAGGCCAGGCTGGATTGAGCTATGCAACTTTTGTTGTACAACCTTCTTTCTCCTGAAAAATAACTGTCTTATTCGATAAACATAATGTAGTAGATTTATTTTATTTCTATTTAATGCATGTCAGATGGAGACTGTAGGAGTGAATAGAGGAATTGCAAGGGCTCTAAAAGGAGACCAAATGGATATTTTTGGACACAGCAAATTTTCATGATTTTCACTGTTTCTAATTAAATCCTTGTTTCAGGGTTTCTCCTAGTTGCTTGCAGTGGACAGGAAGGCAATTTTTTTTTCTTGCTAATGTGTAACTTGACTTCTTAGTATTTTTCCACCACCCTTGAAAGCAGGAGACATGGTCTAGCTTCAGAAATAGGATGACAGGCAGACTATATTGACAGAAATGAAAACCCCTAGCAGGCTGGTTTATATGTCTTGATGACTGGCTCAGGCTTGGACAGATATACTGGGTTTGCACGGCCAAGCTTTGGTAGCAGGGCTGGGGGCAACAGGGGTGGCTTCTGTGAGAAGCTGCAGGAAGCTTCCCCCATGTCCAGCAGAGCCCATCCCTGGCAGCTCCAAAGACAAATATACTGCTGGTCAAGGTGGGGCAATAAGAAATGGTGGCAATGCTTCTGAGATAACATTTAAGAAGAAGGGGAAAAAAGTTCTTGTGCAGATGTAATTGCAGACAGAGAGGAGCATGCTGAGAACATGTGAGAGGAACAACTCTGCAGACACCAAGATCAGTGAAGAAGGAAGAGGAGGAGGTGCTCCAGGTGCCAGAGCTGGGATTCCCCTGTAGCCCATGGTGCAGACCATGGTGAGGCAGGTGTGTCCCTGCAGCCCATCAAGGTCCATGGAGATACAGAGATCCACCTGCAGCCCATGGAAGAGACCCACACCAGAGCAGGTGGATGCCTGAGAGGAGGCTGTGACCCCGTGGGAGGCCTGTTCTGGAGCAGGGTCCTGGCAAGGGCCTGCAGACCTGTGGAGAGAGAAGCCCACAGTGAAGCAGGGTTCCTGGTGGGACTTGGGACCTTGTGAAGGGACCCACACTGGAGCAGGCTGTTCCTGTACAACTGCATCCCGTGGAAGAGTGACCTACATTGCAGCAGTTTGTGGAGAACTGATGCCCTTGGGATGGACTCACACTGGAGAAGTTCACAGAGAACTGTGTCTGGTGGGAGGGAACCACAGTGGAGCATGGAAGGACCCCTCTCCCTGAGCAGTGGGAGAAGAAGTGTGTGATGAACTGACCATAACCTCCATTCCCTGTCTCCCTGAGCTGCTGGGGGAGTAGGTAGAGCTGGGAAGGAAGGAGGGGTAGGGATAAAGGTGTTTTTAAGGTTTTATTTTACTTCTCATTATCCTTCTTTGACTTTGTTAGCAATAAATTCAATTAATACCTCTAATTTGAGTCTGTTTCGCCCCTGATAGGTTTTGGTGAATGATATCCCCTAGTCTTTACCTCATCTCATGGACCCTTCATTATATTTTCTCTCCCCTATCCAGCTGCAGAGGTGAGTAGGCTTTGGTGGGTTCCCGGCATTCAGCCAGTTTCAACCCACTGTGACAGATCACCAAATCCAGGGGCAGAAAGGAATTTCCTCCCAAGTTAAACAACACCACTGGGAGAGAGGGTCATTGCTTTTCACTGTAACACTGACATAGCCCAGTCCCCAGCATCCTCTTGGCTCTTATTCCTTGCAAATCAGCTCCTCCTCTGACAGGACAAGCCATTGGCTCTAGCCTTAGATCTTTCCTTGCTCTATTTTGAGACCTTTCATTTAATTTCTCATACTTCCACTTTTGTATTAAAGGTAAGGTTTCTTTGCAATGGGCATAAAAGATGTTTTATGACTTTGTGGTATCTGCTTTGTGGGGAACAAGGATTCTGCAAATCTTTGTGGATTAAACATTGATCAGGTGAGGACTTTTGATATCAGTGCACTAGACTGATGATTTAGACAGTCCTAGCAGTCTGTGCCTAAGATGTCTTGCAGAACAACACAGTCATAATCCCCTTGCTTGTGAATGATGAGAACGAGGGGTTGCACCATGATAAACAAAGAGCAGAATTTGCACAATTAGCTCGGGGCAGATTTTCCCCAAACTATTTAGTAGAATTCTTTCTAAGAGATACATGCCTGTAGCAACTTGTTAAGAAGAGCCAGAGACTTCTCACCCCTGAATTAAGAAAAAATAGCTTTGTCATGGACTAATTTTTTTTCCTACAAGGGTGCCATTGCAATGTTACATTTATGTTCATTCATGTCACTGGCAAATGCACTGATCATCGCTGGCTAGTTCCGCATGATCCCTTGCTGGAATCCTGAGCCTATGTAGAGAACCCATTCCTTCTAGGAACAGTGGCTGGGCTTTATGTGGGATCTTTTATGGCACCCTGAATGACACCAGATATCTGATGAGGCAGTTACAGACTCCCATGTCCACTTCACACAGGAATAAGTTATACCCTATTGGCTTAAATCCCACCCTCAGCTGCCTGTATCATGTCCAGCTTTCCTGAAAACCCTTTCCTTAAAATGCATCATGAAAACAACCATTCCCAGCCTGCTCTTTAACTAAATGGGGTGTTTCATTGCCCACCAGCTACAGCACAGAGATGATATAAAGAGAAGAAACAAGGTAGTTAATAGGTACTCTGTCCCCGCCATTTTTCTGGATATGGAACACCAGGATATTTCTGTCTCCTTCGTAAGCAAGGATCCATATGGATGCACCAGTTGCTTCAAAAATAATTGTCATCTTTCACCACCATTCAGATGGGCCCTATTTCTGGCCCCATGCACACAGCAAACAAAAGGTGCCATCTAGTGTCTCTGAGCAGCATCCAAAACTGAAAGGGGAAATTGCTCAAATGTACATTTGATGCCTACTTTCTTACTAACTGACACAAACTGGTCTTCAAAATGCACAAACATTTCATTTCATTTGTTTTCCCTCTCCCTATATCTCTCCACAGTGTTTTCATTCAAAGTCTGAGCCTGAACTTAGTTCAAGACTAGGGCATTCAGGAACTGGATCCATTGGTTCCATTTTATTAAACAATTTGAAGTCATTCTAAGCAATAATGGTTGATTCTTTCAGTCAGCTGGGGCTTGAAATATGGTTTTGCATATTACTGATAAACTTTTGTCCCACAGGGCTTAATTCCATTTAAAGTAGAAAACAACTTAGTCATTTGATATCCCACAAAGAGAGAAGAGACAATCTCAAAACTAGCAAAACAGACAGCAGAGCTGTATGTATAAAAGTACTTAAATCCAGCTTAACTGCTTCTTTGCCTTTGACAAAAATCAGAGCTCTGAAAATCCACTCTGCACCTGACTGCACCTTGTAGGTGTATTTGCAGCGGTATGTCTGCAAACACCTCAAAGCCCAAGTGGTGTAGATGGGCTGTGTGTATCGTGCTCAGCCCCCAACTCTCAAAAAGCTGATGGGCTACACCCATCCAGGGCCACTCTTGGCCCCAGGACTCCTCAGAGGGGCAGAGCGATGCTTCTGTCATGCCACAAGTAAGAATGGGCTGAGACTGTGTTGCTTTTGTCTCCGGGTATCTCAGATAACAGGAGAGGGTGACACGCTCCAGACTGGCATTTTCATAGCATTAAATTGAGAAGGAGTGCTGCAAACCCCGGGGAATGGCAGAGGGGCATGTGCGAGAGCTGGGCTCTGGTAGCCAAGACTTGAGGGTGGTGTTGGAAGATGCCATCCAACAGAGGTGCCCAGAGCTGGCATGGGCAGGTCCAAAAAGCCAAAAGGTCAGCCTGAATCAGGTCCTACTCAGGTGTAGTTTTGGAGAGGACTGGTTTCTTAGGAGTGACCTAGGAAGCTAATATTTGAGAAAGCAGAACCTTCTATCTGCATCAACAAGTGCCTCTGCTATATCCACCTATAAAGGACCAACTTTAGGCACCTGGAAATTTACTCACAAAATACAAAGAAAAATCTGGGAGCTGTTACCAGCTTTAACTCTGGTCCCATCACAAGGGACCCTTTCCAGCAAAACCAGCAGAAAACATTTTATAACATTGGTGAAACTGTTTGAAAGAGCAGCCATACATATTAGCTGTCCCTAACTGGCAGGTATCTTGGTACCTGCTAGGCTGAGATGAGCCCACAAAGGAGGGGCATCCCCTCTGAACACTCAGGAACTCGTGTTGCTTCTCACTCTTGCAGAGCTTAAGTAGAACAACAACTGCATGAAACAACAATCAAATGAAAATGAAAGAAATCTTCCACAAATTTATTTCTGCCTTTCCTCCTTGTAGGATTAACTATATTGTAAAATGTCTCCCTGCTTTATAATGTTTTTTGCATAGACTGTATTCTTAAAGTAATCAAGGATTATTCTGTGAGAACAAACGCCATAAATTATACTGCCTTTTTTCCCCCAGAATTGTTAATCTTTTTACTTAAAAGAAAATCTGAAGTACTGAATGAGGTTACATAACAGTTACAGCTCTTTTTCCAAAAGTAAATTGTATATAGGGTATTTTACAACACATCTTACTCTGCAAATCTTTTCCTTGATTACTGGGATATCTGTGTATATAAATAGATCCTGCTTGTTTTGCATGCCTGATTCATTCTACAATGCCACCATCCAGTGTTCATGATGCTTCAGTGTCATTGAAAGGATAATAAACCCCTAGATATTGAACTGTAACATCTGAGCAGGAGTAAGATAACATAAAGCTTTGGAAAAGAATGTGCCAAAAAGTGCATTAAAAGGAGAGATGAGTTTGCTCACTACTGTGAGTCAGGTTCACTTGCCTTATTCACAAGCCATAGCAGGACTCCTGTGGGCTTAAAGCATTCAGTTGCCTTCTTTTGGGAAGCAAAGATCGTGCATATGTAAGATTACCAGAAGGGTCTTTCTATATCTTTCAGCCAAGTCCCCTGGAATCAGAAGAAAACATGAAGCATACCTTCCTAAACTGATCATATTCCTCCTTGAAGCCAGTCAGATTTGCATTTCATATGGAAAACTGTCCGTGAATGGTTCTAAGCTTCCTTCTCATTTCCCGAATAATTGACATATAGCCAGAGTTCACAGGCCTTTTTTATCAATAATGTTCCTTAATGTAAAGAATTCTTCTTCTTTCCTCTGCATTCACAGAGATCAAACATGGAGTCTTAGCATACCAACGCTGGAAAAAATCAAGAAATCATGTAAGCCATTTCCATGCCCCAAGGTGGCATCGTGTCTATACGTCCATATAATTCCTGAAAAATACTTGTCTTACCAGCAACTGAAGGTCTCCAGTACTGGTGAATAAAATATATATTTAGGCAACCTACTCCAGACACTATTGGAGATATTTTCAGTTAATATCCAATCTGCATCTTCCTTTCCTGAAAAATTAGGTTCATTTCTCCTTGTACCATCTACTACTGACATGGAAATTGGCATGGAAAGCTTCCTTTTACATGCAGCCTTTGAAGATTCCTTTTTTATAGAGCAAACCATACAAATTAGTTTATTCTCCTAAATCACACTTTTGGGACATCAAGCCACTATGGGCTGTTTCCAGCTGACCCACATAAATACGAGCTGTGGTGTCCAAGAACAGATGCAATACCACAACCAAGAACTTAACATGCTGAGAAGTTTGAAATATTATTTCATTTATGTACTCATATAAAGTTGAAATTTTTGAATCAGGATTCTGTTAGCTCCTGTGTCATTTTCTAAAGAGCTGCTGTATGGCAATTATTCCCTATCTCACTTGGAAAGCTACTGCAAATTGAACTGCATCCTATTTTCCACCTGATTCCTGAGAAAACAAAACACATGCATTTGGGTAGCTGCTTTATGTGTTTACCTGATACTTTTCCTTATTTACTTCAATTTTCTTAGAACTCATTTGCCTCTGTACCTGATTTCGTTGAAAAGCTGCAAAGGATTAAGTTCTTTGAAGTTGTGTGAAAATCAATGACCGGATAAAGGGAAAAGAAGGAAAATACAGCTCCTGCAGTGGTCCAGGCTGCACTGTATGAGCTCACTGGGCATTTATTTTGCCTGGCCTGCCAGCTGGTTCCTCAGCCTTGGCTAGTTCTGGGCTAGCCTCATGTCCTGCTGCCCCTTGCTCAGCTCAGAGACAGAGAATATGGGAAAGAACCAGCACCAGTGCAAAGTAGAGATGAGAAATAATATGTGAGGATGGGAAATGGCACCTTATAGGTAGGGCAGAGGGAATGAGGGGAAGGTTAGGCTCACACAATGTGCAGGGCAGATACAGGTATGGCAAATAAACCCACAATTCCACGGATTGCCTGTTTTGCAAATTGCTTCTCCAATCACCTGTGTGGTGGTTTCCCTCAGGTTTCAGTAACTGACAAATTTAATACCCATACCCCACCTCCTCATCCGAGACTTTACCAAAAAGACAGAGACAAAACTTCCCAAGGACAGACAGATGGTGCTGAACCTTCAGCACTGCCCCTTCTCTGTGGGCAGTGCAACAAGAATAACACTCCCCAAATATAATTTTTCAAACCAGTTTTGTTCCTATTCTCCCTCAGGCTGTTTAAGCAGATTAAGCAAGCAAAGCTTTCTCAATTTTTTATTATGAAAGATGAGATACTGGTCCCAATAGTGATTTCCACTCACCTTTATAGAGTGTGAGCCAGTCAGCTCCCAAGGTCTGTGGTGGTGATTCTGTGCCATTCCCTTTCACATGAAAAAATAGCAAGTAAAAGATTTTTTCAAGACCTCAAGACAAAATTTACCACTTTAACAATCTCTCACAGTTGATACCCCAAGGACAACTGGCAAAATAAACCACGTAATTTAATTATCAAGACCTGAAAATATTTTTTCTTCCAAGAAATGCTGATAGACCTCTCAAGCTGTTTTCAAAGCAAGACACATTTCTCTAGTGCATTCACAGAACATATTTCACACCTGTTTTTCATCATTTAATATTCTTTCTGCTCCACATAACAGAATTCACCCAATGCATTCCCTTATATTCTTTTCTAAAACAGCAGCTCTGAAAGCAGCTGGGAAGGGCATGTGCTGCTGCTGGCTTCCACTTTAGAACAAACTTTAGTACCTCTTCACTTGCAGATAAATTCTTGCCCTTTTGTTAAAATAGAAGCTCCTCTTCCCAGGACTCCAGGAGAAGGTTTGGAGGTTTCCACATGATCCTATGCCCAAAGCCAAGGTTTTCTGTTATCACAGTATAGAGGGACAGTGGTGTTCAGTAGAGCTCAGATCCAAGAAGAAGAGAAGAACAGCTGAAGACCTCCCAAGATCCACCAGTAAACCTAATGAAGGCAGATCTTGAATCTGGAAAATATGTTATGGCTCTGAAGCATGATGACCCATGGTATGGAAGATTTTTCACATAAAACCTGCATGCTAAGACAGATACTCAGGCCTAGGAAAGGATGTAGAGAACAAGTTTGCTCCCAAGGTTCTGTTGCATGAAGTGAATTTCTAGAGGAGTACTGGTAGCTTCTGACATCTCACTTTTCTGTAGTGGACTGTCTTCTCTTTTCATCTTACTAACAATTTCACTTAATGCACAAGAAGAGGCAGTCCTCCTGGCACAACACAGTCAATCTTTTGAAGGAAGTTTTTCTGGTTTTCTTTTTTGTCTTGTTCCTTATTTCTCATATTCTTTGCATAATTGGAGAAAATTGTATATTTGGACTCAGAAGTTTACCTGCTTTTTTTTTCCTCAATGAAATAGATTGTAATTCATTATCCATGACATATCATTATTCATTATAGATAAACACAAAGCCAAAAAGAATAAAACTTCATAGGAGGAATACTCTCTGGGAAGTAAAGGCATTATAAGCATCAAGTAGCTGGCTTTCATATTTTCAACAATCTAAAAAGCAAGAACATCACGACTCATCTGTATGATGAGAAGTATTTGTAAACACCAAAGACTTCTTGAGGAATTATAGACCTCCCTTCTGTTTACTGAACAGCTTGCCTACTAATATACTAGACAGTCAATGCCTTCAAGCCAAAACTTAGATTTTCTCTTAAATTGCACTGATGCTACATCTATCTGCATACTCAAATGAGGATTTAGAAATTCTTTGCATTACCCTTTCTGAAGAGCCTACATCTGATTTGAACTTAATCGTCAAAAATTCAGAATAATACAAAGAAACATATGAGAAAAGAACTTATTTTGATTTCAGGTGAGCTATGAATTACCGTCTTCCATCCATCTTACTATCTATCCTCTAACAGTATGTTTCCCTCTCACCTAATCAACCAAACATTTCAAATTAAATCTTCAGCATAACGTTTTGGAAAAGGAATGGAACTTCATCTTAAAAGATGAGTATCTTATCTTCAAGGATGTGGATCCTTTAAATGGTTCTGTCTGTATTTAGTGCCTTGATGAAGTACATATACACTGAGAACATAAGCTGCATAAAATAAATTACAATCAATGCCTGTGTACTCTGTGACAAAACCACTGTGAGCTGTGCATCAAAGAATTTGGACTCTTCTGAGTTCAATGAAGAGAAGAACAGAGGCTTTTACTGAATACAATATATCAATCAACAATGCCACTACAGCCCTCTTCACTGAATTTAATTTATCCATGATACTATTTTCAATTAATGAGAGGGCACCTTTAAAATTTCAATCACTGTGTTACAGAATCCTGGATATAAAACTAAACTGTAGCATGTGGGAATTGGTTAAGTTGCACTTGTAATGCTTTGAAAACATGTAAAGGAAGCACAGCCCTTATAAACACACCAACTTTCCATACCTTCTGTCACAATCACAAACGTGGAGCAGTTCGGACTCAATAGCATGGAACAATCACACAACTACAAAATGCTTTCCATGAGGAGAGGAAAATAAATCCCGTCAGTTAAAGAAATGCTTATATCACTGCAAATATCCCTTATCATGGCTTATGCAAATACCCCTTATTATGGGTTATGCAAATACTATTCATTATTAGATTTATGGAAATAAGTGATTTGTTAATATAAGTTGTGTCGTTTCTATAGGAAAGAAGAGATAAAGCATTGCTGTGTGTATCAGTGGGGCGCAGAGATCCAAAATGCTGAAGGAGAAAAATTTTTTAAATAAACTTTGGTGGGAACAGATAGGAGGAGTAATGTGTTTGCTAGCATGGGGAGGTAGGTGGCTCTTGGTCACCATAGTGGGTGAGACCAACGCAAGGCAGAATTGCTTGCAACTCTTCAAGAGTCAGCCCTAGTGAAAGTATTCAAATAAGCCAGAATTGTTGGAAAAAACACAGTCACACATAGCTCTTGAGATGGGTGGTTTGGTTTTTTTTAAGAGAGTAGAAGAAGCAGTTAGAGAAGGTTTTGCAAATCTTATCCTTACTGGAAGAAGAAAGTGATTGAGAATGTGAGACTATGTAAAGGTATGTGAGACTGTGTAAAGGTAAGACTCACTTTCCCTAAGAAGGGAAGAGGCAGAAAACGACAATTAAACAGGGATTTCTGAGAGATAGACTGCAATAAGCACAGACAATTCACAGGTAAAATCTCACAGGTCTCACGCATAAAGAGAAAAAGGACTCTTGGAAACTTTGTCTGGATATAGTGCAGAGGGAGGACAGGAGCTGCAATGAGAAATTAGTTTAGCTATCTTATGGTCTTTCTAATTACATCAAATGCAGGAAATAAGCACACATCCATAGATACAAGGTCGGATTCATTGAGGAATACATAAAATAATAGCATAAGCAATTAAGGGGAAAATCAGAAATTCCCAGAGGAATTAAAAAAAGTAATAAAAAAAAGAGGTAATGCAGGCAGATAAATCCATCTATGGAGATATCAAGTACGAAGAAGATGACCGAGAAAAATGTGGATCTGTTGCTTCTTTGGAAAGACAACCTACTGGCAGATGACACCAGGGAAGACCAAATACCTTTCTATGTTTGTCTTTGCACAAAACAACAAATCAATTAGCTAATGAACCAAAGAGACAAATCACTGTTTAAAATAGAGAAAAGATGGATTGGAAAGTATTTAAGTAAGAAAAGTGTTTTTTCAAATCAGCCAGACTTCATTAATATTATCCTAGTGGATTCAACAACTTGATGTGAGCTATCTTTGAGCACACTTGGAGCACAGACAAGGTACTGTAAAACTTGAAAGAGAGACTGTGGCACTCAGCTTTAAAAGGAGACAAAAGCAAGAGTAAATACAGAAAAATAGCTAGTTGTCTTCAGTTCCCCCAAGCCACTGAAACAAACAACCCAGTGTCTTTAAGCATCCATAAAACAAGGAAATAAGTAACAGTCAATGTGGATTTGTCAAGGACAAACATTAAGCTAAAATAGTTTCCCTTTGTGGATAGAGGAGAAAAGGCAGATGTCACATAGCTGAACTTGGAAACCAGAATTCTCATAAATGAACTACAGATTAAATTACTGTAGCAGAAGAGCAAAAGTAATATTTCTGCAGTGTTATCTTAGAAATAGAACTATTACCAACTGATGAAAAAAAGCATAATCCTATCAAATCTGCACATTAAAAAATAAATAAATAAAAGAAGAAAATCAGCTTTTGAACAGGGTTAGAATTCAAAGTAATTGCTAAAGAGAAGAATCCTTTTCTAGAATAGCCTATGATTCAGCAAAGAAATGTACAGAAGTCTACACTTAAGTAGGAATAATGAGTCACAAGACTGGACCAGACAGCAGATCGGCAAAGATCTGGCATTTCAGTGGATCACAAGTAGAACAGAAGTCAATGATGCCATGATGTTGACAAAACTTAGATATTCTACTGGGTCATAACATTAAGAGCATAACCCATAAAAAAGCAATAAATTATTTATCTGGCCTATCCACACTGTTTAGTTCTGAGAAAGTACAGAGGACAGCAATCAGAATGACCAGAGATCTAGAAAACATGACCTATGAGGTAAGAGGTTGCTCAGTCTGGAAAGAAGACAACCTCAACTCAAGAAAATCTCAAACTGGAGGCAGGGCTGCCTAAAGGGAATACAGGAATGAATGGGCTGCATCTGTAACAAAGAAGATAAAGATTAGGTGTTAGAACAAACTTTCTGAGGTTACAGAAGCATGGAATAAGCTGTAACAGGAATGTGAAAGATCCAGCTTTTGTGACATTAGAGACTAGGTTATATTACTGCTTGTCAAGAAACGTTGCTTGTAAGGGAGTTTCTGGTTTTTGGCATGGGAATAGACTATATAACTTCTTGGACTCTCTCCCAACCATCTAATTTTATGATTCTGTGCTTCCAAGATGATGCAGCTAGTCAAACAAGCTAATTAACATGTCTTTACACATCCCAGTTCTAGTCTCAGAGTTGCGTCAGTCTATCTAGGAAAACAGATCCAGTAGATTTACTTAGCAGCCACAGTATTAGGAAAGGTCTTTTAATGAAAGCTGACTCTGCAGAACTAGTCTGTGTCAGCTCCATAGGCAAATGGCAAGATTACAGACTACTATGCTGAGGCAGCAACCTGGAGCTAAATCCCATCCTTCACATCTTCAGGGCTGTGCAAGTCCTGATGGTTGATTTTGATCCCATGGTATTTGACAACCCCTGTCCCCAGATCTGCTCTCTGAGCTGGACTTGACTGCTCAGTAAGGACCCAGACAGCTACTGGCTGCACCAGCAGCTTGGGATTCTACTCAGGGACACTCTATCTGGGCTATTTTAAAGCCAAACAAACTGCTACTCACTTTTTTTTTTCTTAATGTGCACGACTTGACAACTTCTAGTCTCATCCTGTTATTGACTGTACACATTAAAAATGAAAAATAAAGCTAAGTCGTAAAACTGTGGCCTAAATAAGTCTTAACTTTCCTTTATACAAAAGCTAACAAGTTACAGGTACAGAAATATGTTTTAGGTTTTAATGTTTACTGATTCAAATAGGTTTACTTTAATTTAGGTTTTTGTACATAATTTTTAAGCAAGTCAGAGCTGATTTTTAGGAAGGGCAACACAAATTCCCTTCGCCATAAAAAAAAAAAAAATTATACTGTGCACGTTTTATTTGCCACTAGGTGGGAGTGGAACATAATCTTCTAGTTAATCTTCAGGCAGTATCAATAGAGAAAGTGAAAGGCAAAGTGTATTTTCTTAGCTGGTCACTAAAGAAAGATCATTCTGTCAATAGAGAATGACTTCAGTGATTCATAGGTGTCTACAGCTACAAGCCATTGGAGCAACACTGAATTTTTATTTAAGCTTTCAATAAAATGCTGATAATTCATAAGAAAACACGTTGACTCCTACTCAGAATGCAACTTTTTAACTGTTTTTTCAGACGGCATTGAGTTAGATGATTTACTTCTTTTTGTGAAACTTACACACCTATCTGCTGCATTTTCAAGGAAATGCCTTGAATAATAAACTCTTGCTCAGCCCTATCACCTATTGCTAATGCTGCATCTCTTGTTAGTGTTGATAACACTGCATATCTATATAAATATCCTTCAGATGCATTTCACTATTTGTATAAACCTAGAAATCATGCTCTTCTTTTTACCACATAAGACCCACTTGTGGTTTTTTCATGGTATTTGCAATTATTTTTGAAAGCCTCTCTGTTGTAATCAAAAAGGGTGTTTCTTACAATAAAATAAATAATTCTTCTGCATGTGTCTGTAGCTGACTTGAAACAGGTATCCCTTTTTTAAAGCACAATATCTTAGTCTCCTATTAGTAACCAGCAATTACCATATTAAATTACAACTGGATCATCAAAGAAAGAATGAACCACAGTCACAGGATGAAAGTCTTTTGTTCCTTCTTTAGAATCCTTAACGTAAAAAAAATAATAATAGCAAAGATATTTTTTACTATTTCTTGGAAAAGTACAAAGTTAAAGCATATGTTAGGAGGAATACACTGGAGGCTTCTGTCATCATGGTAGTGAAAATGGAAAGATTTTGCATTACCTCTCCTGGTGCAAGAGTTTTCAGAGAAATTGGTAAGGAGCTAATTCGAACAAACATGAGGAAGCAACTTTTCATACAACATGCAGTGAAACCACAAAACGCTGCGCTTATGATTGCAACGAAGTGAAAAATAAAATTAATTAATTAATTAATTGATAACTACTCAAATTATGGAAGGATAAATTGGTCATGGTTTTGAGTCTTTTTTTTTTTTTTTTTTTTAATTTTCATCACTTTTAAAAGAA
>VZRN01003026.1:2321775-2342854 GCA_013397935.1 Dasyornis broadbenti
TTAATGTTCATCACTATTAAAAGCAATGGCTAAGATGAAAAAAAACCTGTAGCATCTACATATAGAACTAGTACAAGACGAAGGAGTGTACTTTCCCCTTGGCTTTAAGAGCATCTCAGTTCTTGCTTGAGCCTTGAAAGTCCAGCTCTGCAATGGCATGAATGAGGCATGGTGCCGTTTTAGAAAATGTCATCAATGCTTCCCTTCCAGACTGACCAAGTCTGATGGCTGCTGGGCAGGACAGGCTGGTATCTCGCTACACCTCAGCCTTTAGAGAGAGCTGCAGGCACGCTAAAGCTAACCTGGTATCACATATTTATGGACTCCCTTTGCCATTCCTCAGGGTACAGCTGGCTCTCTCTGGGTCACTGTACCCAGCTCCTGCCACGTGCCCAGAGACTCTGCCAACAAGGTACACACAGCTTAGCTGGGTTTCCACCAGGCAGCTGTTCTTGGTGAATACACACACGAGACAGCTGGGAGTCAATGAGTTACCAGGCATTAGTATGCCCCCCATGCTGATTAGACCCCTAAGGGAGCCTTTGCTAGCCCAGCAGGCATCAGGCAGGTGGGGAAGGATCAGTCCTGCTGCTCCATGCTGTGACCTACCACCTCCTTGCTACAGTTCTCCTTCAGGATTTTATACCTCTCCATGTTGCTCAGTTTTGCCTCCTAAATTGCTCTCAACAGCCCTACCTTATCCTGCAATCCTGCCTTCCTTAGGTCCCATGATTTTACTCACAGCTTGGCCATTCCAGTGGGTGCCTGAGCCAGGGCTGCACAGCTGGGATGAACCCAAGCTGGACCCTGGGCATCGGAGTCCCTGGGGAGGGGGCTCAGCACAAGGTAAAAGAATGCAGTGGTTACACCACGTGCCATCTCCAGGCGGTCCTGACATAAATTTAGTCTCCCTGGGACACTAGTGGGTACTTCTGCGGTCAAAAATAGTAGGGATGACGCACACCCTTCCACTCGTCCCCTCCCCGACTGCACAGCCATGACAGCTGACCTGTGACAAGGGAATATAGAGCTGCTCTGCCAGCTCCAAGTAAAAAGTGGAGCTTCCTTATGAGACAAAAATTTTTGTTTGTGGTAAGGGAAACTCCTCTTTATGATAAGGAAATTCTTCTGCGACCTTTTCCTCAGGTTTTTGTTTCTGTCTAGCTGTACAGTTGCACAAAATTTGGTGCCACAGAATTGCCCACAGCACAAATCAGTTTCTTTTGTGACCAGGAGTCACTAGCAGGATGTCATGGAAATAGTTTGAGCTCTTAAAATGAAGATTTTATTTACATAAGAAAATTGTTTACACTAAGTCCAGGATAGAGAGAAGTGAATCTGCTAACATACCTTCTCCGAGTTTTGAGGACAACCAGTTCCCTACATAATGTCCTGACTATTAATAATTGGGGGGGGAAAATGCATCTAATTTTAATGAAATCAGATGAAAAGGTTCAAAGTATGCCCTTAAGACATACATTGAGTACACTTGAGACTCTGTGCCTCAAAAGTCAGTCTGAATGACCTTGGACCCTTGACCCACAGGCACTCTGGGACCTGGGACTTTCCACACCATTTCCCTCCATCTCCTCAAATGATGGAGGATTCCCTGCTCTCTTTTCTTTTCTTCCCCTCTCCCCTTACATTCTTTTTCCAAGGAAGGATCCAGCATCCCCTCCCCTGCTTGACATTTTAGCCTAATTTTTGTACTTTCTGCTTGCAGCGGTGAGCTAATAGGGAAAGGGATACTTCCATAATTAGCAATTTTTAAGAGAGGGAATGGATGCTTCTGGGACATTGTGACTTCTGTGCAGAGGAGTTCAAAATTATAATCAGGGTGACTGACAGAGACACGGTACGCTTGGGGACTGTGGAGGACAGTTAGTAGGACAGAGAATGCCATGTATGCTGGCACCATCCCAGAGGAAGCTTCTCAACCAAGGATGTGTTTCATTAGGGTGGTATCAAAAAGACTGGGCTTGTCAGCATGGAACAGGAATAGACACAATCATGAAGAAAAGGCATTTTTTTCCAGAAAAGCTTTAAATGTTCATTGCTAGTTTATATTTTTTTTTTCCTAGTTCAGATCTGTTTTAACACAGATAAGGCTAATTTTCCCCTGACCCATATTTATACACCTTTACCCATATATCAGCTCCCTGGTCTAACTTGGAAATCAGTCTTGGTTTGAGCAGGCTATTGGACTAGATGGCCCTTCAGAGACTCTTTTCCAGCTGAAATTATTTTGTGGTTTGATATTTTAAACAGCTAGAAAGCTCTATTGTAGCCAAGCAGCTTGCTTTTGACATTCCTTTTTCCCTTGCAGTGCCTCCACACAAATGACAAATGTAACACCAAGCAGTCAGAAAGCACACTTCAGGTGTTTCACCATAGGCTTTGACAGCCCAGATCACTCCCTAGCACTTATCCCGGCTGGGTCTGTCTAATAGGGGCAAAGGGCAGGATCAGGAGCTGTCATCTCCAAAGGGATGATGGCTGCCTCTCATTTGACCTATCTTCCTTTTATAACAGCTGAGAGTAACCTGAACTGCATTTCAGCTCACATACTGACTCTTAGCTGCTTCAACAGCAGGCAAAGAAGGAAAGAATCTTAATAAACAGCTAGAACACTCTATTTACCAGTATGAATTGTATGCAGTGAGACATAATGAACTTTTTATATGATTTACAATTTTTGAAATTTACTCAGTTTGTTCAGTAGTTCCATTTTTGCACTCAGAAAAAATGCTTCTGGCAATCAAGCTCCTCTTAAAGGAAGAACACAAACTATTTTCAATATCATAATGCCAACTAACTGATATACATTAGTTTGGAAATTATGGGATGAGGTGCACCATAATTCTCATGAAGAATAAGCAGGAATTCCAATTAAAAGGAAAATTGCAAAATATATCCAACCAAATGATGCAAATGACAGGGAAATAGAATCATGTACTTCACCTGAGATAGTGACTGCTACAGCTAGAGTGACAAAACAATTTTTCACATTTTGAAATAGCTCTGGAGAGAAAAAATTCACAGCTTTATTTAAAAAATATTCAGACCAGAGGTGCTTCTGGTGATTAGCTGCTTTGAGAATTTCAGTTATGACAATAAGCAGAGACACTGTATAAGGAGCACCTTAAATTATAATTTTACCCATGAAATGAGTGTAGACAAGCACCAAATTAGAATAAGCAGAGCAAATGGATTTATACACACTTTGTGGACACACACATTTCATTTTTATGTTACTGAAGAGGTTTTTACAACACAGCAGAAGAAAACATTCTTTGCAATGAAGTAGAATAATGTAAAACTGAGGGGAAGTGGTTGATCTTGAAGCCTGTTAGAAGGACCTGCTAATTTCAACACAAGTTCGTATTGTCTTTTAAGCACTGATGAAGGTAATTCAACAGTACTCAATTTCAGAGTGGAAAAAAAGTGCAACTAACCCTGCAACAAATTCACCTCTCCTGTGCTCTCAGTGGGACTCCTGGCCTACAGGTTTAAAAACAGCAAGGAGCACGACACACTAACTGAGTATCAGTTTAACTTTAGGATAAACACTAAACGTTGTGGTCAGTTGACCTCGTCTGGACTCCAGGTGCTCAGGTACCGCTCTATCACTGTCCGTGTCAGCCAGACAGAGGAGAGAGAATATAACAAAAGGTTCATGGGTCAAGATAAGGACAGGGAGAGATCACTCACCAATTTCTGTCATGGGCAGACCAGACTTGGGAAAATTTGTTTCATTTATTACCAGTCAAGTCAGAGTGGGGTAATGAGAAATAAAACTAAATCTCAAAGGCTCTTTCCCCTCATCCCTCCCTTCTTTACTTCCAATTTCCACTACCATCTCCATCCAGGAGCTCAGGGGGACAGGGAATGGAGATTGTGGTTAGCTCATTACATTGTCTCTGCAGCTCCTTCCTCCTCAGAGGGAAGACTCCTCACACTCCTCCCCTGCTCATCTTTCCATGGGGCCTGCCAGGAGCATGCTCCAGTGTGAGCTTCCCACTCAGTGGTGGTCACTGCCTCCTTTGGGCACCCACCTGCTCCAGCATGGGATCTTCCACAAGCTTCAGGTGGATGTCTGTTCCACTGTGCACCTCCATGGCTGCAGGGGCACAGCTACCTCACCATGGTCTTCACAACAAGATGTGGGGGAATCTCTGCTCTGGTGCCTGAAGCACCTCCTGGCCCTATTCACTCTTCTGTGGGATCTGCCTGCACAGAGCAAATTGCAAAGGTAAAGACAACTCCCCATGAATAAGTCTTACCTGCTGTCAGAGAGGTATTTATTTTGGTGAGCTGTTGTTGATACAAGGAGCAGATTGGTACATCATGAAACATCCTCTTGGTTGCTTCTTCTTTCTCACAGAATTTAAGGGCCTTTGGAGACAACAGTGTTTTTTCCACTATACAAAAAGCATCTTTTACCCCTTTTCATTGATTAGATGAAGGAAAATATCTTTGACTTTGACTTTGAAAATGAAGGAGCCTTTCATTTCATGCAGATACATAGAAAGGGTAAGGACAGGGTTGATTTATTAATGGCCTCTCGTCCTCTTGTCCTTTGCCCATCATGCAGTAGGCATCAAATTCATTTGCTTCCATGATATGCTTCTTCCAGGAGACCAACTTCATTGGAAGAAGGGGGAGGAGACTTGTAAAAAGTCCTTAGTATGCAACCACAATTACTGCATCCCAGTCCATTGAGAATACAGAAGCACCTGGTCAGAAGGATGTCTTTCTCCTTTCTAGGAATTTACACCAAAAACTATTGTCATGCAGAAAGACTTCTTTAGCATTTACTCTGGTTATTTCAATAGAGCTAACTTTACCAGACCACAAACTGCTGTCCAAACAGGCTTCTCTGCAGCATTTTATACAGAGACAAGCACCAGCAATGGGCTCTCTGTGCTCTGTGTGGAGTCTATGCCTTGATTCCTGCAGCAGCCCACTTGTAGGATCCATTGATACCTGCAATCCCTCTGTAGAATTTCTGAAATTTCTAGCACAGAGACAAGGATACGTGACTACAGTCAGCAACTTCTCCAAGCGCCCGGCCTTAGGTTCCATCAAATCCCTCATACTCAGGGTTTCCCAGTCCACCGACTTGTCAAGACCACTGGTAGCACCAAGCAGCAGGGAGGAAAGCAACACTCCTCCTCCCAGCTCCCATGCAATGTGACAGAGGATCTAGACCCATCCTGCCTAAATGGCATACTTACACTGGAAATCCCATCATCCTAGGCTTCAACAAAAGAAAGACGAGAGGGACACCCTGGAATAATTCCAGAGCCAAGTGAACTGAACTGCCCTTGAGCGGCAGCTCCTGCTCTTCTTTAAATAGATAGGAAGCCTGCAGTAACTAAACACCAAAGAGATGCCTTATGGGGGCATCTGCCACAGTAAGCACAGAAAGGGATTTAAAAGGAAGGAAAACAACATGGGTGCTGCAGGACACAAATATGTGAGGGTTCTTGAATGCATTCAGGGTAGGGCAGCAAAGCTGGTGAAAGGGCTGGAAGCCATGTCCTGTGAGGAGTAGCTGAGGACTTTGGGATTGTCTAGTTTGGAGAAAAGGGGGTTGAGGAGTGCTCTTTGCCTCTTCCTTTGGAGGGGAAGTAGAGAGGGAGATGCTGATCTCTTATCCCTGGGATCAAAACTGTGTCAGAAATGGTTTAGACTGGATATTAGGAAGCACTTCTCTACAGAGAGAGTGGTCAAACCCTGGAAGAGGCTTCCTAGAGAGGTGGTTGATGCTCCAAGCCTGTCAGTGTTTAAGAGGCATTAGGACATACCCTTAATAACATGCTTTAATTTCTGGTCAGCCCTGAAGTGTCAGGTAGTTGGAATAGATGATCAACACAAGTCCCTTCCAACTAAAACAGTTCTGTTCTTTTTCTACCATTACAACTGCCTGAATTGGTTTTTACTTTGATTTTTCAGATAGCATTTTGATAGTTAAGACAGCTAATTTTCTCTTTGCAAAGAATTGGCCATCTTCAGTTCATTGATATTAAATTTGTATTAGTGTAAAAATGTGAGTTTAATTACACTGTTTATCTAATCACTGCTTGTTGGCCACTTAACTGGGAAGAAATAAGAAGTGGTAGTCATACTCTAAAGTTTTTTCAAGCATAATGAAGCAGCAAGCAACCCACACAAGCCAGTAAAACCATGCCAAATAAACCTATCTCAGAATCACAGAACATCAAGGTTAGAAGAGACCTTCAAGATCATCCAGTCCAACCATCAGCCTAGCACCATTAAGGAATGCTGCTGAATAGAGGGATCTACACATTATATTTGGTAAATAAAACTGGTACTTCATTTGTCAAATAAATCAACCATCACACAACACACATAAAGTGAATCTGGCAGGTGAGGTTAATATCCTCACTCCAGGAATTCTAAATGCTTGCCACAGCATCAGTTACCCATCACCACACCACAAGAGATCCACACACATATTTCATGCTATTTCATCTCAAAGCAGCATATGCAATGGTAATTGCTCTGTGCAATTTTCACATGTGGCATGGATATGTGCACAGACTACAGTGTTTTACTGTACTGATTTCCACTTGTGCAAATTCATTGGGACTCATTCTGTAGGAGAAAAAAACCCAAAACCAACAACATAAAAAACAAACCTCTAGCATAAGAGAGGTTTCCTTGGAAATTCTGGCTAAGCTCAAAAGCAGTCCTTCCTCTAAAGAATCTTTCTCATCAGGGAATCATTAAGAGAGAAAATTATTTACCCATGTTTGTTCATAATTTAGAAGCCAAATTAAGCAACCCCATAATCCATCTGACTTTTAAAAGACCCTTTATTGATTCATCCCCAAACCTATTTGTGCTGTTTCTATCTTCTGGGAGGCTCAGAGTGCAGTTAAGTGAGGAAGGGGACCTTGCCTAAGCATCCTGAGTATCCACTCAGCCCAGTGCTCCTGGACAATCTCTCTCTGCTCCATTAACAGAGGCTCTGCTGTGCTGTCTGAGTGACACTTTCCAGAACGTGCAAGTGGTCTGATTCAGGTGTGGCTCCATTTGTCTGGTACAAGGCTGCCCCACTGAAGGCTCATTTTTCCAGAGTCTTGATGTTGCATCTTTCTCCTTTTAGCAGGAAAATTGTTCCTCCCCATCGTGAAGCCCTCCTAACCCTAACCTGTGCTTGCAGCTCTACCTGTGCAATGTATAGCATTCCCCACAGGTAACATAACACCTGTAGGCATAGGCACTTTCAGGATGATGCAGAATTTCTCCATTGGATTTCCCAACCCTGAAGGAGGCCAGTTGTCCTCAGATCTACCATACACTATAAACAAGTGAGTAGTCTGCTGACAATCACAGGCATACGAGGAAACTGGTGACATTGCTGGAGGGAAGAGCAAGCCAGCTGTATGGACTCTGAGTGGCTTTGGCATGGCAATAAATCTTACACGGCATAAGATCTCTAAAAACAGAGACGAACCAAGCTATATCATGAAGCTGCTCCTGCTGCAAATTCTGCGCATGTGAGAGACGCAATGCTGACAGCCCTTGGAGCCTGACAATCTGAATCCAGATGGGTGCTAGTCCCAGAGGCTGTGCACCTTTCTTAGAATCAGCTAACACTCAAGATAATCACAGTCAAGCATTTGCTTGCCTAAAACATCAAGATGTGCTCTTAGTCAAAGCAACCACACCTTGCCTGTTGTGTCTGCAAAGCTGCTTCCTGCTATCACACAAATTAGACTGTGTTTTACCTGAGAAATTGAATTATTACCCGCCACAAGACTCTCGTAGTCCTTGATGTAGCAGGAAAATAAGTATCTCTTCACTGCATCCTCACACTTTTCTAGATCTATCCATTGAAAAAGTTCTTGAAACATACAATTCACAAGCAGATGCTTTCATCAGACAACTCACTTGCATTGCATCAGGTAAATTATTTCTGAGACATGGGAACACCATTCAGTATAACTCAGGCAGAGCTGCTGCTTGCCTAGAGAATGCCACATACTATGTAGGATGCTGTTGCATCAGCATGCTGGTTTCTTTCCTAACATTGAGGACAAGCAGAGGTCTATTTCAATTCATAATCTGTTTTGGGGAAAGAGTGTTTCCTTCTGAAAGGTAACTTTGGGATACCCTCCAGTTGCTATATTCTGTAACTAATTGACAATGAACTCATCATATTAACAGTTTTCCCATTAGGATCAAAATTGGCCATATTGAGTCAAGCTTAAAATCCTTTAACCTGGCACTCTCTCTGCAATAGAAAGCACACCCTGACATTTCATGGGAAATCAGAAGGTTGGAAGAAACTCTCAAGCTTCTATTTTTAATGGTCCTAATGCCTCCAGTTTAACATCTCAGATGTTTTGTCATCTTCCATTCAATGATATTCCAGATGGGAATGTGGCAGATGCTAAATATTAAAGGATGATGTGACCAGGGTAAGGACATGTGTCTTACTGCTTTAGGAGCAAAACATGCAGGCAAGAAGGCAGAAGTGAGGAACTGCGTATTCACAGACAGAGCCCTAATGCAAGTTTTCACCTGTCACTTCCATCACTGAATTTTCCCAGGGGTACTTCATTATTATATTTGTATTCTGGATCTTTGTTGGTATTTTCCAAAACAGAACTACATCCTTCTAAGGAAACGCATTTATTTATGACTGTGGTGCCAAAGGAGACCAAATATAGCAAGAGTCGTGAAGATTGTTCTCTTCTCGTCCCTATTTCCAAACAACCTACTTTCCAAGCTAGGCATAGCTTGCCTAGGAAGATCTCTACAATTATAACGCATCCAGAATCTGGAACCTGGGCTATAGCAGATAAAACCAGAGGCTGAAACATGCCCAGCATCCAAATAACAAGCACATAAAACACAGAGATAAAACATCACACATCCACTTTTTCTATAGATTTTTTCTTTATATTGCACTATATGCCTAAGGGCAAAAATCTGGGGCAGAGTTTTTTTGCTGGTCCAGTGTGTCATTGATTTCCTTTGAGAATTTTTAAGAACAACAGAATGTGTCTGTCCCTATATTTTTGAAGTATTTGTATCCGCAAGTTAAAAAAAAGGAAAAAAAAATAGGTGCTATGAGGAAAACAGAAAACAAGGAAAAACCCTGCAGGAGATCTTTCTATAAATCTACCATGCTTTCCTGCTGATCTCTTTTATTCCATTTTCTTACATTAATCTTAAAAAAGCCCAACACATATTCATCAATTTTTTCCCAATAATTTTATTAGACTATTGCCGTGGCTAGACTTTAGAACAATAGAAACGTCGGGAGGAAACAAAAAATGAATTAGACTTTATTTACCAAAACTATCAGAATTTAGACACCCTATCCTACAAAGAGCTTTCATTAGATAAAATGTGATCTTCCCTGAAAGATGTTAATTTGTCTATAATGAGATTCTGTCAATATCAAGCAAATATTGTTCTGTTACGGCTAATCAGAGGTGTGGTAATTTCTAAACCTTCTGTTTAGATGGCTGTTACTGTTTGCCAGTATTTATTACCTGCAATATAGCACACTTGAAAGAGATAAACCATCCATCAATAGGACATGCCCCTTCAGCAGCTGTTTTATCAACTGCTTCAAGTATCATTCTTTTTCATTAACTGTTTCATCAAACATCTGTCTGTCTTTCACCTTCTTTCTACAAAAAAGTGCCACAGCAAGCTACCATTGACACGTCACCCCTTGCAATGATGATGTTGTGTGAGGTTTGTTTTGGTCTGCATTGTACTTTTCAATCCTCCCAACAGAAAGAAGACAAGCAAAAGATAGCATATTATACTGAACCATACAAATAAAACCCCAGTCCAACATATATTTTCAGGCATCCAGCTCTTCAACACACTGGTTAAAAAAAAGAGTAGTCTTCTTACTATTTTCACTTTTTTACATATTATATTAAAATACGTAAATGTTAGGACCATAAAACAAGAGAATGCTACTAAAAGTGTACTCCTGTTGCTGTAGAAACTGAGCTTGATTTTTTTCTGCTACGCTAGAAGCAACTGAATGCAAATCAACATCTTGGCACCTCGACATTTTAGGATAATTAACGTGTGAGGCACAACAGACACATTTGAAATACTTTTGTTAAAAAAATACAATAGAAAGGCTTTTCAGGTAGAGATGGAGGGGTAGAATTTGTTACAAAAGAGAGAAACAACCATTAGAATCACAGAATCAATTAAAGTTTGAAAAGATCTCCAAGACTGAGACCAACTTTTGACCAACCACCACCTTGTCAACTAAACCGTAGCACGAAGTGCCATTCCAGTTTTTCCTTGAACACTTTCAGGGACTCCACCACCTGCCTGGGCTGCCCATTCCAATGCTTGATCACACTTTCAGTGAAGAAAATCTACCTGATGTCCAACCTGAACCTCTCCTGGCACAGCCTGAGGCCATTTCTTCTTGTCCTGTCATTTGCTGCCTGGGAGAAGAGGCCAACCCCCACCTCACTACACTCTCATTTCAGGCAGTTGTAGAAAGTGATAAGGTCTCCCCTGAGCCTCCTTTTCTCCAGGCT
Organism: Dasyornis broadbenti; assembly: GCA_013397935.1. Taxonomy (NCBI): domain Eukaryota; kingdom Metazoa; phylum Chordata; class Aves; order Passeriformes; family Dasyornithidae; genus Dasyornis; species Dasyornis broadbenti. The sequence continues at coordinate 2,332,338 of VZRN01003026.1, forward strand.
GAACAAGCCCAGCTCCTTCAGCTGCTCCTCATAGGACTTGCTCTCTGGACCCTTCCCCACTTCCATTGCCCTTCTCTCTGGATACACTCTGGCACCTCAATGTTCTTCTTGTAGTGAAGGGCCCAGAAGTGGACACAGAACTCAAGGTGTGGCCTCACCAGTGCTGAGTACAGGCGGACAATGACTGGCCTGGTCCTGCTGGCCACACTACTTTTGATATAAGCCAGGATGACACTGGCCTTCTTGGGCACGTGCTGGCTTATGTTCAGTGGCTGTTGACCAGCACCCCCAGGTCCTTTCCCACCAGGCAGTTTTCCAGGTACTCTGTCCCCAGCCTGGAGCATTGTATGGGGTTGTTGTGACCCAAGTACTCACCTTATTGAACTTCATACATTTGACCTTGGTCAATCAATCCAGTCTGTCCAGATCCCTCTGCAGAGGATCTTTCTACCCTCCCATGGGATAGGCATTCCTGCCTGATGTGATGTCATGTGCAAATTTACTGAGGATACACTCCATCCCCTCATCTAGATTATCAATAAAGACACTAAGTATCTTTACTGGCCACAATACTGAGTCCTGAGGAACCCCACTGGTGACCACCTGCCAGCTGGATCTAACTCCATTCAGCACCACTCTCTGGGCATGGCCATCCAGCCAGTTCTTAACCCAGTAAAGAATGCACCTGTCCAAGCCACGGGCTGCCAGCTTTTCCAGGAGAATGCTATGGGAGACAGTATCAAAGGCTTTACTGAAGTCCAGGTAGACAATATCCACAGCCTTTCCCTCATCCACTGGGTGGCTCACCTGGTCATAAAAGGAGACCAGGTTGGTCAAGCAGGACCTGCCTTTCCTAAACCCATGCTGGCTGGGCCTGATCCCCTGGTTGTCCTGTGCATGCCATGTGATAGCACTCCAGATGATCTGTTCCATCACCTTTCAAGGCACTGAGGTTAGGCTGACTGACCTACAGTTCCCCAGATCCTCCTTCTGGACCCCTTTTTTTTAGCCAGGAGTCACATTGGCCAACCTCCAGTCATCTGGGACCTCCCCATTTAATCAGGACTATTAATCAGGATAAATGATGGAGGGTGGCTTGGTGAGCTCTTCCACCAGCTCCCTCAGTACCCTTGGATGGATCCCATCAGCCCCACAGAGCTGTGAGTGTCTCAGCAGCACAGCAGGTCACTAACTGCTTCCTCCTGGATTGCAGGGGCTCTGTTCTGCTCCCTGTCCCTGCCTGCCAGCTCAGGAGATGGTTGTCCTGAGGAAAACCAGTTCTTCTGTTAAAGACTGAGGCAAAGAAGGTATTAAGTACTTCAGTCTTTTCCTCATCCTTGGTTACAATATTCTCCTTAGCATCCAATAAAGGATGGAGATTTTCCTTGGCCCAATTAGAATACATTTCTTCCCAAATACTGTACTAATAATCTAACACTATGTTGTTCAAATTCTGATACAGGTTATAGAATCATAGAACGCTGAGGAGTTGAAATGGACTTTAAAGCCCATCTAGTCCCAGCCTCCCCTGCCATGGGCAGGGACACCTCCCACCAGACCAGTCTGCTCAAGGCCTTATCCAATCTGGCTTTTATTATCTTCAGGGTTAGGGCATTCAAAACCTTCTTGGGCAACCTGCTCCAGCGTCTCACAATCCTCATAGTAAAAAAATTCTTCCTAATATGTAACCTTAAATTTCACCTCTTTCCATTTGCACCCATTACTCCTTGTCCTAGCACCACAGTTCCTGACAAAGAGTCCCTCTCAGGCTTCCCTGTAGGCCCTCTTCAGGTACTGGAAGGCTGCTATGAGGTCTCCATGCAATCCTCTCTTCTCCAGGCTGAACAGCCCCAACTTCCTCAGCCTGTCTTTGTAGGAGGGGTGCTCCAGTCCTCTTATCCACTTTGTGGCCCTTCTCTGCACTTGCTCCAACAGTTCCATGTCCTTCTTAAGTTGGTGGCACCAGAGCTGGATGCAGTGCCCAGGTGGGGTCTCTCAAGTGCAGAGTAGAGGCAGAGAATCACCTCCTTCGACCCACTGGCCACACTGCTCTTGAGGTAGCCCAGGATTTACTTGGCTTTCTGGGCTGTGAGCTCACACTGCTGGCTCATGGTGAGTTTTTCATCAACCACGACCCCCAAGCCTTTCCCTGCAGGGCTGCTCTCAATCATCTCTCCACCTTATCTTTGGCATACAAAAGAATCACAGGCTCCAAACAAATAAATTCAGTGAGAGCACAAAGAACAGAGATACCTGCATTACAGATAGCTTATGTAAGATTTATTTGATGAAAGACAGCTAGAAAATGTAATGTTAGAAAGCTGGAAGAGATAAAAAGAAAAACAAAGGACTTTCTAGACTTCTAAGATAAGTTTGGTATTCAGGGCAATTAAAACTAAATTAAACTAGATTAAACTGAAACTCTTTAGAGCTCAATATGTCTTGCAGACTGTTCTCAGTCTCTATCCCTATTAAAAAAAAAAAATCAAATCTTCTTTTAATTAAACAATTTGACCTTCATTCTTCTTAGGGAACAATTTTCAGTTTCTACGGGATAATGAAAAACAAGTGAGTGGAACCAATGCCACTTTATGTCTAACAGACCCCAGGAGCTACAGTCAAGAATGAAATTTAATAGCTGGAAGATGTCACTATTATTTGAGATGACATAACTACATAACTTATAAGAAAGAAGGTAATTAAAGCATGATATAAACTCAGCTGGTACCCAACTACTGTTTCAATTTTATTGAACTCTACAACCTGGACTAACACTTGCCATATTTGTATCAAACACTTTTAGTTTGATTTCATGCAGAGCAGTTAGGCATTTCGACGAACGGAACTAAAGGACAGTATTTTCATTTTCTCACATCAACAAATTTTTACAAGCTTTTCTTTGAGACATGCTTGGTTAAAAGGCCCTGAAATCTGAACTGAGGAATTTTTTAATTACAAAAAATGTCTCTGGAAAAAGTAACTTTAAGTTAGCACACTCTCAAAATATTGCTCAACCTTCAAAAAAAAAATCATAGTTCAAACATGCTCATCAGAGAACTGTTCTAACATTTTCAAGAAAATTTCAGCAAAATGTTGATTAGAGTGAGAATCCTGTGGGCCACTGTTAAGCTGGATTTTTATTCTGCATGACCACATCTGAGAAGGCATTGCCCAGGTTGACAGCTGGAACCAATCTGTAGTACCTGAGAAGTATAGAAAAACAGATTCAAATACTCACTCACTGGAAAGCCAGGCCAGAGGGACGATCATGCATTTACAACGTTCTCTCTTAATCCCATATGACAGATGCTTTTATTACCTTTTTTTTTTTTTTTTAATAATAGTGTTGAAAAATATCTATGTTTACAAAGCCAAGCACTTAGAATTTGGAAAATACCTAAGTTTCCTGTGAAAAGACATTTTTTAAAAAATCTTTTTCCATTACTGCAATTACTTACATATGTGACCTCATATGATCAGGGAAGTTCAAGGGAAATTTTCCAAAATTATAGCCAAAGGATTTTTTCCCCCCTTAATTTAGCCCCTGTGTAAAGATATGTAATACTTCATATAATTCTCAACAGTGTAATTTGTGTTTGTAGGATCTATCATGGTAATTGCTGATTATCGCTTCTAGCCTTCCCTTCTAAATGCGTTCTCCCAGTCTCCTAATTCTAGGTTGGAGTCTTTCCTGTGATAAGCACATTCAGTTTTCATCAAAGGGCATGGAAATTGCACATGCACAACTTGTAATCTGCACTTGTGCTTGGTAGTTTCCTCTGATCACAAGAGGTGATGCTTGCATAGCAATGAGGATCTCCCCATGCTGGGAAGCCAGGCTTCTGTTGAGCAACCCTAAAGTATGTTGGTGGTTTTGCCACACTATTCCTCTACCAAAGCAAACCTAATTTTCTACCTGTCTTGTGGCCATATGTTCTTCCATTTACTTACCAAAGATGATGACTGACTGAACTTAATCTTTTTTTTTTTTAATATGGATTATTTAACACCTCCTTTACAATGAGTCACATTTTCATGTTTTTCTTAGTCTCTTATTAACACTAGCCCTATTAAATATGCAATTAAACTCTTCTTTAATCTGAAGATCTGAAAATGTTCTTTCAGAAGGTGTGTTTAAACAGGTTAACAACAGGTAAGCTTTTATAAAGGTGTCAAAAATGCAATATATTGCATGCAAGAAATCAGCAAGTGATTTATGAGTTAAACTATAAAATAAATGAAATTTGACAATCAACTCATGTTTGGGCACAACAATCTTCGTAACTTGGAAATGCATTTTGTTATAATTATGTGCTTCCAGATTATGCTTCCTTGCAACAGATTTGCCAATGATAAGCCAACTAATATGTCAAATCAATTGCTGCTCTGTCTAATGCATAAACAATTGCAAATTTGATTCCTGCTGAAAGGGCTATTTTTCTACCAATATAGCAAAATGAATTGTTGAATTGTGACTATTTAGCCATGTCTTTTCTCCCATATATATGGAAGCTGGAAGGCGAAAGGAAGTTGGGCAACACTGAGGCAGAATCAGTTCTGGAGGGAGAAGGAACCTTGAGTTCTGGCAGAATGACCCAGATATAGCAATATTGCATTTCCATAGTGGTTTTCATGATTTTACTTTATTTCTGAAAAATACCCAACGAAATGTCAAACGAGCTGATAGCAAGGAGACTTTTAAGTTACCATCTTGATACAGCATGCAGTTTTCAATTTTTTCTGTAGGAACAGCAAGATTTTTTGTGGGAGCTCAGAAGGTATTCCACAGCATCTTGTTCATTGCTTCAAAAAAAATATTACTTTACTATCATTCTGTGTGCTTATAAAACATGCTATACAATAAAAAAGGTTATTGAGTAACTAGTAGAAAGTTCTGAAAATGGTTGTGAATCTGCCTATTTCCTCACAGCTTGGCAACATGCTTGGAGCAGAGGGGCTTGCCAAAGAAATAAATATGTAGCCAGACCTGCCAACATTCACTCATTCAAAACTACATTCTTTCATACTGAATTCATTTTAATATTTTCAAGTTTTTCCCTTTAGGGATAAAAGGCATTTATCATGAATATTACGAGACATTAACAAAAATCTCACTGCTATTTATTCCCTGTGGACACTGAATTTATGAGTGAGGAAATGGTATTTCACCTAACAGCCCACACAGTGGCAATGTACTCATTCTGGAATAATTCTGTTCATATCTTGCTTTTCCATGTACTCCTTCTGGAGTAATTCTGTCCATGTCTTGCTTTTAAGAGCAATACTCCCTTTCCATCTCAAGAAAAGCGTCCTCCATAGACCTGCATCTGAAGCACTGGCAGGATCATTCAAGTATTCTTCTGTGGCCAGACTAACACAGGGAGGGTCAGAAAGCTTCTTTAATCTGCTCAAAGCCTCTGTTCAGATCACCTGGTCAGATGGATGCTTTTGACAAACTGCCTTAATAAAAGCAATAATACCACTGAAGCCATCTACAAATCTTCAATAATAATTGAATTCTATAACATTGAATTCTATTCTAAGAAAGAAACTCTATGAATGGTCAATTTTTGTTTGGTATTTTTGTACAAACCAGTCCCCTGTGTCTTTATTTTAGTCTCTCAGAGAGCAGTTACATCTCCCCTTACCACCTCTTGCTATTATTGACTAAAACTGACTTTTTTTTTTCATAATTTATCTATTTGTTTTCAATAACCCCACAGATTTTGCATTCTTCTCAGCCTCTGTGTAGTCAATACATCAAATCATGCAGTTTTACAAACACTGGGTTTATAAGTGTCAGAAAGTTGCCTCCTAAATTAACAAAATCACAGTATTGTCTGGAACTCAAAGGCCTACATTTATGATGCATACAAAGCATTTTTTTTTAAGTTGGGTTTGCATGTGCAGCTTTGTGAATTTCTGCAGGTTGTAGAACTTGGCATTGCTCAAGCTGCTCAGTAAATCATCCGTCTTGTCTTCTGACACAGCAGGCACAGCCTCAGTGTAGTATTATCTGTAATCCACACAAAAGCCTTGTCTCCTTCCACTGTATCACTCTTCAGTAAAATGACCTGGGGAAGAGCCCTGTTCAAGAAGTCACTTATCTCCACAGGTTATCTGCACTGTCTGGTGGTCTCTGGTAAGGTTAGAGTGAACTTTTTTATCAGGTATACTGGTTCAGAAAATACTCCAAGATGTATATATAAGTCCCTTTGCATTCTGCTTTCTGGGAGTAGCAAAATTCCCTCCGTTTGATGTCCTCCAAGGGATATCTGAGTTCAGTGAGAATATCTGGCAGGAGGGAAGTGTGGGATGCCTCTTTGCAGCTCTACAGGATGTTCAAAGCTTCTTCACAACAAAAGCTTTTCAAGTCTGTAGCATGTAGGACCTACCATACAACCTGCATGTGAAGCTTTCCTGCCTTGTCATTAAGCTTATTAACCATTTCAATGGCTTCAGAATGTTCCCATCCAAGAATTCTGGATCTCATTAATGGTTGATGGTAATTCTCCAGACTCCCAGCATGCTCACCAGTCTAGCAGACCCCTCAGCTTGTGGCTAGAGATGATTGTATCACCTCCCACACTGCCTTACCAACACAGAAAACCAGCAGGAAGCCACAGGTCAGGGCTTCTTGGACTAGAATTAAAAGAGCAGCATCTGTCAGCACCCTTTAGAATTACAGGCATCCCATTCCCATGCTTTAGGAACTGACCACTATGCCCTTTCTGAGCTCTGAGCACAAGAAACAGATGAACAGATTAACAGATCTGTGAAAACTGTAGTCCACTACTGATGCTTATTACTGACAGGATTGCAATTCTTTGCCTCACCCCACATTTTGGCCAGAATAATTCTCAGACACTGCATGCTCTTGGCAGATACCCTGCTCTACCAAGACAGCTTCGGACAGCCCCCACTAAAGCACAGCTTCCCACTGACATCAAATTACTCCGTTCTGTTGTCTTTTGCTGGAAATCTGCCCTCATGCACTTTCTAACTCTTCTCTGGCCTCGCAGGCTATCATGGTTACACTTTTTTCTGATATGTAGATTATATGGAATCCATATGGATCATCAACAGTCACTTTAAACTTATGGTAGATCTCCTCATATGGCAGAGCTGACACAGCTGGCCTGTTAATGTGCTTTGCAAATAAGAAGATACAGCAAAATAAATTCAAATGTTTCTTTATCTTTCTTTACCTTCATCTCATTCTTTTCTTCTGAATTTTGGAACACGTACATGTCAAACTTTCACCTGTAAGTCAGCATCAGAAAGTATTTTATAAGAATCTGAGACACCTTTCCTCATTTTGTTTGTCATTTCACATCTCCTATACTCTGTAAGAAACATTATAGCATTCCTCAGGTATAATAATCGTTTTCTAGCTCTCCCTCTCTTTATAATCCATTTGTTCACAGAGTTGTGAGGTTTAATAAACACTTCACTAAAGTTTCTGCTTTTTGAAGACTTGAATTTTCAGTTTCAGAGTCTGTCCAAGTTTTAAAACATCAATAAAATTTCTTTCAATAAACTACAGTTCAATACACTTCTTGGGCCTAAACTGTTCAGAAGAGGTCAAGGTAATCCTTCTGATTTCTGATCTTGTACTTTCTCCTGGGTTTTTTTTGTTTGTTTGTTTGTTTGTTTTGTTTTGTTTGTTTGGGTTTTTTTGTTTGTTTTTTGACAGACTGCAGCAATCAGGCAATATCCAGCAATACCAACATTGCTGCTGACTGCTTCGTGGCTGTATCCATTTGAGCTCTCCTCAGGTACTTGTTCAAACCAGAGACCTGCTTCTTCAGCATAGTTTCTGGCTGCTTTCCACACTTCAAACTTGTACCAAGTGAGAACGAGCACCTGATGTGGCAGGCCCTCTGATCACATTGCATTAGTGACAACTTTGTTTGCTTGGGACTCTTTCCAAAATCTTAACTGCTTTTTACCTAGGTGAAGTTTTTAATCTGCATTCCCCAAACTGACAGGATTTTAAGTGGAACAGCATTAATCTGCTGAGTCTACCAGCAGGTTCTTCTCAACCCAGTATACATGCTCCCTTCTATGGTTTGAACACCAGGGTGAAATGTATTCAAATGTATCCCTAGAGCATTGCACTACTGAGTTTACTGATCATTACACACACACAGGAAAAGAAACACCCACGCATACACACGTAGAGAGACACTCTTGTTTGGCTTGCGCTAATGAACTGCATCAGGTTGTTCCTGCCTTCCCCTTCCAAGGAAGCTCTAATGGAAGCTGATGTTCATCACTGGTACTCCAAAGATAATTTGGCAACTGTTTTTCAGGTCTTAGGCAAATTTCATGTGCCTTGCTGTTTCTCAAAGACAACTAGACAGTTTTTATGTAACAACCCACTCCCTGCATTTACAGATGCAACAACCAGCAAGAGCAAGAAAACAATTTTCCATATTCTGTGGAATACATTCTCTGTGGAATTTACATTCTCTCCCCAACTCAAATCAGCTACTGTATTCTTTAGCTAACAATCCTGCTACAGATTTATGGTGAAATCACCATTAAGCCGAGTTAAGATGAAAGCAAATACATTGATTTGATTAGGCATAGAAAGCAAAGAGCAATATTACTATAAAGTTCATACAAACCAGTTTACAGGTGATAAAAAGACAGGAAAATCATGCCTATTTCAAGAAGACATCCAAAAGGCCATCCAGAACCTGTAACAAGCTGTAAACGCTTAATCCACATAGCTAAGGTCTGAGGACATTTACAGGAATGCACTTCACACTAGAAAGTGTGCTTGCTTTTGTATTTCATCTTCACTTACAGCCCTTCTGAGCTTTCAGTCAGCTTAAAATCATTCTCTAGCCCTGCCTGAATTCTTACTTGATCAGTCAACATGTTTGTTTCCTTTCTTCTATCTATCTATCTATCTATCTATCTATCTATCTATCTATCTATCTATCTATCTATCTATCTATCTATCTGTATTTTCTCCACCAGCTCGTTGGCTGACTTCTCTTGCTCTTAAAGCACTGGCTTTTCCTGGGCACAGCCGAGCTGCAGTAGAAGGCAGTACTTGACCCGGCCAGCCACTGCCCCGCAGCTGCACCCCAGACAGCTGGCTGGTACCACCTGAGGCACAGAGCCCTCCACCAACAAGCAGGGCAATGCTCGAAGCCTCTCACCATGCACATTATAAACCTGTGATATCCCTGTGATGAAAGGGAATACTACTTAAGTTTTATTCAATCAAATAAAATCTCAACAGGTTGCAGAGATGGGCAGAGGAGAAATTCAACAAGCACAAATGCAAGGTCCTGCACCTGGGGAAGAATAACCCCACGCAGCAGTAGAGGCTGGGGGCCAACGTGCTGCAAAACAACTCTGCAGAGAAAGACCTGGCAGTCCTGGAGGACAACAAGCTGTCCATGAGCCAGCAATATCCTTGTGGCCAGGAAGGCCAATGAGTGCATGAGGAAGAGCATTGACAGCAAACTGGGGAGGTGATCCTGGTGAGGCCGTATCTGGAGTGCTGTGTCCAGCTCTGGGCTCCTCAGAACTAGCAAGACATGGAGCTCCTGGAGCAGATCCAGTAGAGAGGGATAAGGGGGCTGGAGCATCTCTCTTACAAGGAAAGGCTGAGGGAGCTGGGCTTGCTCAGTCTCGAGAAGAGATGGCTGAGAGAGGACTTCATCAGTGTCTGTCAGTACTGAAGGGAGGGTACCAAGAGGAAGGAGCCAGGCTCTGCTCGGCGATGTTGTGCAATGGAACGGGAAGCAACAGGCAAATACTGATGCACAGGAGGTTCCACCTGAACATGATGATGAACTTCTTTACTGTGCAAGTGACTGAGCACTGGAACAGACTGCCCAGAGAGGTTGCGGACTCTCCCTTACTGGAGATATTTAAGAACTGTCTGCATGCAATCCTGTGCCATGTGCTCTAGGACGACTCTGCTTGAGCGGAGAGCTTGGACCAAATATCCCTATGGACCCTTCCAATCTGGCCCATTCTGTGATCCAGTGATTCCGTGTGGCGGGACACGAGCACGACGTAACCGAGCGCCAGGAGGCGACTCCCCGCGATCTCCCGCGCTTTCCCGTCCCTCCCCGCCACGGCCCGGCCCGGCCCCAGCTTCGCGTCCCGATGCGACCCCTCCCTGCCCGCACCGCCCGACCGCGGCGCCGGCCAATCCCGCTGAGGCTGCCAGAGCCGCCCGCCAATCAGAGCGCCCCNCCCCATTGAGGGTCGGTTGAGCCGCCGCTCCCCGCTGCCCGCCTCGCCCCGAGTCGCCGGGACGTCAAGGGAGGCAGGGCCAATCGGGGGCGAGGCTCCGTGCGCCGCGGCCAATGGGAGAGAGGCTGGCGTTGCGGCCCCGCCCCTTGTCCCCCCGCCGGCGGCGCGGCCGGCGCTCCCCCTTCCTCCCTCTCCTTCCCTCTCGCAGCAATGGCGGCGACGGAGCAGGAGCAGTTCTACGCCCTCCTCGGCAACCTGCTCAGCCCGGACAATGCGGTCCGCAAGCAGGC
>VZRN01003026.1:2343096-2400315 GCA_013397935.1 Dasyornis broadbenti
CCGCCGGGCCTCGCTGGAGGGAGGGAGGAAGGAAGGGAGGGGGGCTGGGAGGCGGCGGGGCCGGCAGAGCCCCACGTGTGAGCAGCGGCACCAGCTGCCGCCGGGGCGGCCCGGGCCTTCCCCCGGTCGAGGCGGCGGGGCCGGGCGGTGGCGGCCGTTTTGCCTGGCGGGCGCAGGGCCCGCGCCGGCCTTTGGCCCGTGAGGGCGCTGAGGGTCCCGTTACTCCCCTCCGCGCCCGCCCCGGTGTGTCCGGCACTGCTCTCGCCCCTCGCCCGCCGCGAGACAGCACCCCCCAGGGCCCGTGTGGGACCGTCCCCAGGGGCTGCTTGTCCCCGTTGCCCGTGGCCGGCTCCGCCTGAGCCGCTCGGCGTGACGGAGCGCGGCTCCGGCGCCGCCGCGCAGTGGGGCCACAAGCCGGCGGCGGCAGCGGCGTGTGAGGGGGCCGGCTCTCGGTGGCTCGGGAGCGGAGGCGTTTCCTGAAGGAGGTCAGAGCGGGTGCCTAGCGCGATGGAAGCGCTCTTGTGTGCTCTCCCGAAGCGCCCCTCGCAGGGGCTCCGTTCCCCCGCCCCAACTTGGCCGACAGGAGCGGGGCCGAGGTCCTTCTCTGTTGCCGCACAGTAGTTTGGTTTTTTAACTTTTCGGAACGGCCCCGTGTGTATTCAAGCGTTTCGTCAGCTAAGAAGTATTTCACCCAAAAGAAGTGTTTTCAATATGCTGAGTTTCTCTTGTTATCAGCAAAAAGTTTTCAGACGTGTTGTTTCAGCTGAAATTCTTTGTGGCGGCTAAGCCACGTTAATTCTTTCTCTCTGTCATGCTTAAGGCTCCATTGTCAAGCCTGGTGGGGAATCTCTCCCGTTGAATTAAATACCAGCGTCTAGGTTTAGCATGAATTCCCGCTGCATGGCTGCATCGGGTCTTTTATCGCTCTCATCACTCCAGCGGTCAGCAGAGTTCAGCGCATTGTTTGGTGAAGAATAAAAAGCATTATTCCTGATGCTGCAGTGAAAATTCCTCAAATATGAATTGAGAGTGAGAAGAAGGGGAGGCATACATTTTTAGAAAGCTAGTGAAGTTTAGTATTGATAACTGCATTTTCCAGAGAGGCAGCAAGAATTATTCCCATATTCCTGAACATAGAGCTGCAATGGAGGCCATTCCCTGGGAGCAGAATTTCTTTTTCTTCTCAACTGCCTACATATAATCTAAAACCATTTCTAAAAACTTCTTTAACTTTATTGGTGTTGTAACAAAGCAAGTTCATTGTGCAGCTGTGTTGTAATGCCTATGAAATAAAACATTGGATAAGAACTCTAAACGTAGATTCTTACAACTGGCATATTTTATCAGGAACTTGCTTTGAACTGAGTTGGAGTTCTTTTCAGTCTTCATAGATACATATGCAGTATGGTCAATCAGAATGAGAAACTTTAATTGGCATGATAGATACCCAGGTTTTCAAGTTTGTTAGTTTCCTATAAAAATACAAGGAGTAGTATAACTTTTTACTTATTTAACTACACTGAATTTGGCATTAGTTTCTGCATATTTCCCAGGTGTGCTGCAAATACTTTTATGGTTTAGGATCATTCAGAGTGGAAGGGTCCTCAGGAGGTCTTTAGTGCTGGAAGCAATGTCAGCTATCAGGTCAGACCAGGTCACTTGGGCCTTTGTCCTGCTGACTCTTGAAAACCTCTAAGAATGGAGACTGCACAAGCTTTTTGAGTTACTCACTCCTGCTTGGCTGTCCTCATTAGGACAGAGAGATCTGGACCTCTTCCAGTCTGAACCTACTTTTTTCAATTTATGCCTGTTTTACTTTTTCACCATGCAGGGCTGTGAAGAACCCCCTTAGTCTTCACAGTGAATTAATGAACTTTTACCTAAAACCACAAATCTGTCTCTCTACAGTGTAGCTAGCTTTACTTGTCTATTTCTTGAAGTAAGATTTTTCTGGATAAAAGTATTGCATAGCCTGTAAAATATTTGCTTCCTAAAATCATACAGGACTCATGTGGTTTTAAATGTCAGCATAGTCCAGTCAGTTCTTTAAAGTGTACTTACTGTGGGAAGGTAATATTGAATATGTAAAGAATTCAAATAACTGCAGGTAAATTGAATAGCAGGTTTTCATTTGTATCTAATGAAAAGCAGTCAGAATGAGAAATGGATACACAGGAAACTAAGCAGAGAGGCGCAGGTTATTTCTAATAGGTCTGGTCACCGAAATGAGAATGAGAGGTGTTCAGTTGAAGACTGAACTTGATGGAGATGTAGAGTCATATCCTGTTTGGGAGGATTGTAGTAAAAGCTGTTAAAAAAAAAAAAGATGAGGAAGAAAGCCTGATGACTGCAAACTCAATTCAATTTATGTGTATGGATCTATATGTGTATAGTCTGCTCTTGGGAGACCACACCTGAATTCTGTGGCCCCTAAGACAAGAAGGACATGGACTTGTTGGAGTGGGTCTGGAGGAGGATCACAAAGACGGTCAGAGGGACTGAACAGCTCTCCTGTGAAAGACAGACTGAGAGGGTTGGGGTTGTTCAGCCTGGAGAAGAGTGGAGAGACCTTTCAGTACCTAAAAGATCTGCAGGAAAGATGGAGAGGGGCTTTTGCATGGGCACACAGTGGTAGGACAAGGGGCAATGGCTTTAAACTGAAGGAGGGCAGGTTTAGGTTAGATATATGGAATAAATTCTTTGCTGTGAGAGTGATGAGGCACTGGAACAGGCTACCCAGAGAAGCTGTAATGCCCTGTTCTTGAAAGTATTTAAGTCTAGGTTGCTTGGGGCTTTGAGCAACCTGGTCTAGTGGAAGGTATCTCTGGCCATGACAGGAGGGTTGGAACTAGCTGATCTTTAAGGTCCCTTCCAACCCAAAACATTCTGTGATTATGTGCATGAGCTGGCATGCTCATAACCTGACTTGCTGGCTGAAATCTGTTTGGTTTATTTTATCATCCATCTTGTAGTGTTGGCAGTTGACATTAAAAGCCTGTCTTCCTCTTAATTGTGCATCTCTCTTCTGATAGAGGAACTTATATTTACTTTGTTTTGGTGATTTATTTTTTAAAGTGCTTTTCTCAGGTTTAGGAGAACATGAGTAGTAAGTGTAGATAATAGATATTTGTTTGCACATGTTATGAAGGTTGGTCGTGCTCTGTGAGAAATTAGTACTTCTGTGAAAGGTAACTGGGGAACTAATTGTAAACTAAAAGAATACAGTAAGATGTAGCAGGATCCAGGTACATAGCTAGAATGTGGGCAAGACTGATAATAAGAAGATGGGGCCAGCAAAGAAGTCTTTCACCAGCCCAGAGGGAAGATTCTGGGTTTGGATGTGTATTCCTCATGCCCCTTTGCTGTAGCATCCTTTGAATCCAGTCTACTGAACTGACAGAGTTATACCATTGAACAACTGCTTAGGTTGTTGCCATTTTTAGTGAGTTAAACAAGCAACTCAAAATAGAATTTTATGGTTATCAGAATTGACGTGAGGGTAGCCAGCTTTTACTGTGCTTCAGCTGTCTGTGAAAGCATAACTTCAAGTCCATGCTAGGCCTGGGTTTAGGGAACCTTGGTGTTTCTGTATTAATTTTTGTATTTGTAGATAATAGTGCAGTATAAATATATACATTCATGGACGTGGTTAATCTGAGAAGACTTTTTATTCTGACCCTAAACCTCATTTAACTTTGCAGTCTCTATGAAATGATTAGATTAAATGCAGGGATTCATTGGGGATTCAGTCTCGTTGACTGTCAGTGTGTGTTGGCAACTATAGAGAATATGAAATGAGGATTGACTTTGCAAAGAAGGCCTACTAGGAAGGAGGTACAGAAAGGGGAGGAAGATGATGTCTAGTATTAAATACAAAACTACTTTATTGAAAGTAGCAGGTGTCCTGTCAAGGTGTGTAAGAGTTCGTTAGAGTATTGGAAGGGCCTACTGCAGTGTTGGAAATGGGAAGTAGGCAGGCAGAGAACTGATGAAAATGAACCTGAACTTTGCAGAGCAGGCTTGTTCCTTGAATTCAGGATGTCATAATGAATATTTGGAAAGGGTGAAGTAATTAATCTTCAAGATTGTCCAACAAAAGTAACTTGGAGCTACCTGGTATAGAACAATTTCTGAATGTTATGAGGGGTTGCTATTTAGCTTGTAATTCTGTTGTTCCTACCTGCATAGGCTTAGAATAGTTTTAAAAAGCATTTAGACTTTCAAAATGCTCATACATACCATGTTTTGGATAGCAAAAGTTTTTTTACTGTGTTTTCACTCCAGCTTCTAAGTAACAATGCAATTTAAAAAGGAGTAATGAATGAAATGCATACCAGAAGCGTACGAGGCAATGTAACTTAACTTTTTATTAAACTTTTCATTTTGCTAAGAGAGTTTTCCTAAGGAGAAGACTAAATAGCGTCTCTTTCTGAATTCAGACAGGAGTTTAAAAATAAGAAGTTTTTATTCAGAATGTGTGGTTGAGATGTGTGGCTGCCACATAACATTGTAGAAGTTATAAAAAGGTTCAAAACCAGAACTGATCAAATTTTTAGACTCTACATTTGTCCATGATTTTTAACCTGTTGGTCACAGCTTGGTCTCAAGTTTCCAAAGTTCTTAATTCTTTGATATGATAAAAGTTATGCTGGTTTTCCAGTAGGATCTATTCCATGTATGTTGTGTTTCTACAGGTTTATGTTTTATTTACGTTATATTTTGTAATTAATCTCCTGAGTGACCAGTCATGCATATGTAGATCATTCTAATATGGCAGATCCTACTAGCTAAGATTTTACTCATAATTTTAAAATAGATCATAAATTTTTATTTTTATATGTTTAATATTTTTTCTGCTATGTTATTTTTTTTAAAATTGGGTAGATACTGATGTTGTTTTAAAAGGAAAGTCAATTAATATTAGTGCTTAAAACGCACTTTCTAATAAATGTTTACAATAAGCTGCATCCCTTTTTATGCAGGAGACCTACGAGACTATTCCGGGCCCGTCAAAGATCACTTACCTCCTGCAGGCAATCAGGAACAATGCTACTCCCGAGGAGGTATGGTTCAATCACCTTGGATTCGTGCAGATTTTCAAGGGCACTTGGAGAAGGGGGGAAGAAATCAGTGCTGATCTTTTTGGGATAAATGAGCAAGTGTGGCATTTACTGAAGCATCTTAATTTACTGCACATTCGTAGAGCAATCGCTCATCTTCTCATCTTGTTTGTTGCATGTCCAGTTCACTAGCTGAGACTTTTTGGTGTAGGATATTTAGTTTCAGAAATAGTTTTTCATAAGTGACTGCTTGGATCTCCATTGTTCTCTGTTGTGTGCTTTGCTTAATGAATACTGATTTCATAAAATGTGTAACTAACATGTGACTTACGCCATGTTTCTTCAAGTTACAGTTGAGAAATTATTTCTGTTTGGGGTCCTGTGCCTAAACATGTTAAATCTGTGTATTGTCTGAAACTTGCAGTGCTTCTTAAATCATCTAGTGGTATTATAGAATGACTGGAGAGCAGTCTAAGCACTATATATAGTTTTTAATCTGGGCATAAAGTAAGTGTGCCTTTTAGTTACTCCTTAGTTTTGTAAAGGCTCACAACTTTAGCAATCAGTTAAAGTACTGACTGATAAAACTATTATTCACTTGTATATGCAGAGTGGTGAACTACTAAGCTTTCAAATTATTACAAATTTCAGAGTCACTCAAAAGTAAAAATGTTTTACTTTTTTAGGTTTTCAGTTTTAAGTTTTACTGAGCATTGGAAGGATGTAGCATGTAGAATTTCTGAACAATAATAAAACAGCATAAGTGTGCTGTTTCTCTGTGGATAATGATCTCTTCTGGTAGACTGTATTCAATTTAGAGTTAGTTGCCATTTGTGCTTTTTAATACTAAGGAAGTATCAGTTTGCCCATACTGATACTTATCTATCTACAAAATTGTGTTCTTCTGACAGAATCCTTCAATATTACACTAGCAACTGGTTGCATCAGAGGTGTCTAGTTTTCCTTTCTACCCCTCTAAGATATTTCAAATGATAGAAAACTGTAGAGCAGTGTTACTACAAAATGTAAATAAATACTTGTTTCATGTGTTTGCTGACTTTATTCCCTTTACATCAGCTAAGGAAATAGCCAGTGTAAAAGGTTGGAATCTTGCCAATGACTTGGATTCCAACTCGCAAAGTACAAAAAAAATTTTTCACCTATAGCAGTTCCTCTTGCCAAAGACATCAAAGGCTAACATTTGTAGAATAACTTGACATTTAACTCCGCCAATGGATTAATCAAAGAAAAATTTAAATGTTAGCTCTTAATATAAGTAAACATTAGGTGCTGGACCCAAAAAATCCTGATTAATAAAACCTACAAGCAATCTCTCTTCCCTGTAAATCCAAGTACTTAGTAGCCTAATTAGAGCCTAAGTGAAGTAATCCCCATGCTCAATCTAAACACTGCATATAAACATGCTGGGAAACATTCTGTGCATGTTTAATATAGTGCTGTTATCAGCAGGTAATTTGTGCATATATTTTATATAGATCCAGATGTTGAGCAGAATATTACATATCACAAGTGGATAGAGCTTTTGGCCTGGTGTGTGTCCTCTGAGCACATTGAATGTACCAGCGTGACCAAGCACAGGATGCTGGAAGGAACTTTAGAACTTTCAAAATCCCGTGTCCGGGCTATGTGAAAGCTGGGTTCAGATCGCTCTTCATTGTGAAGCCTCTGTATTCCTTTACATCCTTTCAGGAGAGCTAGGCTGAAGTAAATACTCCATCCTGTTCGCATGAGCTGCTTGTCTGTGTTGTGGAGAGTACAAGATTTGTAGGACTATTCAGACAGAAGGTGGGGGGGAGTCCTGACTCTGCAACATAGTAGTTTTGGCATTATGATGGAGAAACAGGGATGCAGATCGTGCTCCCAATACTCTTTTCATTTGACATAGAAAACACCATTAAACTAGATGAGGAATAACTCTTAACAACTGTATAACAACTTCTCTCCTAACCAGGTGCCTAAACTATGGAAATAGTCACTTTTATCCTCTGTTCTTATTTCATACTTCCTTAATAGCAAAGTAACACTGTTCACAGAAGTGGAGGGAAGCATGTGACTTAGCAGTTAGCACACTTCTGTGCCAGGTAATGTGCAAGTTTGGACACCTTGGTCTGAGGAGGTGCTTGAACCCAGGTCATAACTTCCTGGACTTCTAGTCTCATTGTTATGAAGTTAGGACTCTACTTCCTGTGCACCTGAATTTTAAAGGGTTGTACAAAAAGGTGGTGTATATTCACAGTTTATTTGATTAATTTTATTCCTAGGACTTGTTTTAGATGTTAGAGGCTGTTACTGTGCAGTTTTGACTTAGCACACAAATCTTTGAGAAGAGCAGAAGTTGTACATTTTCTCCTGCATTTGTTTTTTCTTGGTTAACTCTGGACTGGCAGGTTTTGTTTGTGTTGTAACTTACAGATGACTGATAAAATAACAAGTGCTCTGTAAAACTGTTTCTGCTGTACTCACAGCATTCTTAGAAGGCCCTGACCTCTCTCCATATTGTCACATGAAGGGATAGATTTTTTTAGTCCAAAGACTGCTGCTATAGACAGCCTCCTGTTCAGCTTTTGGGAAGGGCAGGGGGAAGGAAGACAGCCCAAGGATGCACCACAGTTTTACCTTTGAGTTGCCTGTGGACCTTGAGCACTCTGTGCTTTGAATTCCACATAGGACTAGATCCCT
Source organism: Dasyornis broadbenti (assembly GCA_013397935.1). NCBI lineage: Eukaryota > Metazoa > Chordata > Aves > Passeriformes > Dasyornithidae > Dasyornis > Dasyornis broadbenti. The sequence continues at coordinate 2,350,857 of VZRN01003026.1, forward strand.
GAATGACATTTGCAAGTCCATCTTTCAGCTGTGTCCTAAATGTTCTTTACTTCCATCCCTGCATGTTTTCCTCCTTGAGGACTTAAAGGGAACAGTAAAACAAAGGTAAAAATCACTGTGACAGCGCTACACAAGATAGTCAGACTTTTTCTTAAGAAATATGTAGGGTTACACAGACGCTTTGAATACCAGTGGAGAGCATGGTTTCCCAGACTGCTGTTCATTCTGCTGCTGCCCTGCTCAGAAAATTGGTTTCCTTCTTGTGCCATGGTTCCATCATCCCTAAAATACGAAAACATTTCTAACACCCTGTAAATTCTACTACTAAGAAGCAGTGTGTTAAAATTTGAGTATTATGACTACTTTTATATTAGTAACTTTGACACTTCACTTGTATGTGAGCATAATTTAGACATGCAGAAGACCCAATGCTGGGAAAAAATGTGCTCTTTTTATGCTTCATTGGTAGCTGGAATTTCTTCTTTGGGGATGTACATTTTATATTGTTCCTCTCCTCATTAAAAGCTATTGCCGCTAAATTGCAGGATTTTAAAATGCTTGTTTGAGTACATATCTTGAAATACTTAAGCATAAAAGAACCTTTGGGGTGCGTGAAAAATACAAATATTCTTTCTTACTGGAGAAGGAACAGCCCTGGAGGTGTTGTTAATTCAGCCATGTTTGTCATAATTAAATTGACAATGATAGTTTTCATATGTAAGTGATTATCTGCTGAGGAAAATATGCTATTTTTTTATTATTAGGAGTCAGCTGCTCATTTGTCATTCCTTCAAACACTTGAATTTGCTTTAGGGATTTTGGGGATTGATTTTTTCCTAAGCTAGTAACTATAACCAGGATAATTCATGTAGTGCTGATCTGTGTCTTTCTTCATGCCTTGCTACTTGTGTTTTTGCTTAGCAATTGGTCTGTTTATCAGTCTTCTAATATTTTGAATTCTTCACAGCTGGAAATTCTTATTCTTTTTTTTCATAAAGCATGTAGTCTCAACCTCTATTCCCTGTCTGTCCACCTATTATTACTTCATGAAAGAATATAATGCAATTTCAGTCATTATCAGATGTCAGGAAATATGCACTGAAACACGACGCCTTAAGTAAGGGAAGATGTAATACCAAAGTTTGTGCCATGTTTAGTCCCAGTAAACTTGCTCACCACTCGAGGTATTTTCTATGTAAGTTTACCATACCGATGAGGAAAAATTTAATCTTCCCCAATATTGGTGCTCCTAGGGCTAGGAGAAGGAAAGATACCATTATATTGCATTACCATTAAAGTTTTTGGTCACACTGTTAGTGAGATTCCCACAGGTAGTGAGGAAAGAGTGTCTTTCCAAACTCATTCCCCATGTGACAGCCTATTGTAGAGAATCTTGGCTTCTGATGTGAACAATAGCACAGGTGGGCACTGTGACTGTTCACCTGCTACCTTCATTAGATCTACTAGGCAAGAGGTAATCCTATATATATGGTGGCCTTAGTCCTCACTGGAGATGTTGAGGAGGAGATAAGGAATGATCAAGAGTTGGGTCCAGTTCTACTGCTTTCCTTCTGCAAGTAAGAGACACTTTGTGTGCACTATTCTTTAGCTGTACAGAAGAGAGCTGGCTAGATTAGAAAAAGACACAGTGAGTCTGGAGACTGCAGAACATAAGAATAGTATCTTGGGGGATGTTCTAGCAATATCTGATATTTACAGAGTATGTTAGAAGTTGACTCTTTGCAGCAGTTTGTGTTTCACATCAATACGTTATGCTGTAGTAATATAACTGAGAAATTGGACTTGATTACTTTTGCTGCTCATTGAACATTTCTGAATTTCAGTCTTATAAATGAAACTGTTTGTCATTCAAGTGCACATTAATTAAGAATACCTTAGGAAAAAGATTGAGTTTGGATTATTTTTTGTGAGAATATAACACACACAAGGTTTTGTTATGTGTGTTAAACTTTTTAAGTTTGGGTGGTGATTTTTAATTACTGTGTATCCTTAATTACTGTGTATCCTTAAAGAAACACTGGCCGGTGAACATTCTATTAAGTTATTCAGAGAGGTTCATGTGTCTTTGCCTTTACTGCATGAGTTGCTTTATTAATTTTGAATTACTAAGCCATGTTTTTTGCTTCTAGTTCTTGTAAAATTGTAAATAAATACAGATATGTGAATAATACTGTTGTAGAATACGTGTATGCATACAGGAAACATACCACCTCAATATGTGGTATTGAGGTGCCTATGCTCAAGGTTTAAAGAAAAAAGTTTCATCCTAGGCCTGCAAAATGCTGAAAGCTTTGTTTTGATCTGGATTTGGGATTGTTTTTTGCATATGTGGCTTTATTATTGTTTAGAGAAGAGTTTTATTTGGCAAATCCTAACTTAGGTTCCTGAATCTTTAGCTTTAGTTGTTTGAGAAAGTGAGGAAAGGTTTACAGGTTAATTATCTGACAAAGTTGTCCCAGTAAGTTACTTTTTAATCTGAAAAACCCTGTTTGGGTTATAATGATCTCATTAGGCCATTTAAAATAGAAAGAGTGCATGCTTTAAAAATCTATCAATAATACAGTTAAGTCCTTAACTTGCCACAAAATATATTTGAGGTTCAGCTGTAGAAAAAATCTGAATACCTCAGTACTGTGATTATTTCTTTGAAGAGCTGTAATTGTCAGAAACATGGTTGTAAGCTGATGTTTCTTTACTGTGGCTTTTTTTCTTATCGCAATTGTCATCTGTTTCTTGAGAGGTATTCCATTCACCAAGGAAGTCTACGCAATGAAAGTGTCATTTGGAAACATGATGTCAGTCTTCTCTTGTAGGAGCATGATTATCATATCAAACACTTTAACATACATACTTCTCCTTCAACAGGCTCGGCAGATGGCAGCTGTCCTTCTGCGCCGCCTGTTGTCATCTGCTTTTGAAGAAGTTTATCCAGCTCTGTCACCAGAGGATCAGACATCAGTCAAAAGTGAATTGCTGCTCTTTATCCAGTTAGAAGTGCAGTCCACTATGAGAAAGAAAATATGTGACATAGTCGCTGAATTGGCCAGGAATTTAATAGGTACTTTATTTAATTGGATATTGCGATTAAATGTTTATGTATTGATAGTAGTTGTATTTGTATCTCTTGTTCTCTAGTCTTGCTTATGCACGTGATGTGCTCACAGATTCCATAGTTTATAATAGAATCTAATATTTGTTCACACTATGCTTGACCAGATAAAAATAAGATTGCTGAACTCTGCTTTTTAAATTACACAGGTTTAGGTGAGATTGTATTAAGGTTTATAAATCTAGTTTTGTGTAAATTGTCATAAATCACGCTGAACATTGCATCAGTTTCTTTTTTGAGGGCTGCTATGTAGCAGTAAGTAGAGATCATCTTCTGTTCAGGAATGTTTTCAAATTAAACGTTTCACAATATTTTACATTGTGACTTAGGCACATCTTTAGATCAGCATTTTTTAAATTAATTTCAGTAGTGATGACTGGTTTTCCTGCACATTTGAGATCTCACAACTCTGATGTTTGCTTATACTAAAACTTTGTTGTGTTTAATGTAGATGAAGATGGCAACAACCAGTGGCCAGAAGTTCTGAAATTCTTATTCGACTCTGTCAGCTCTCAGAATGTGGGACTGCGAGAGGCTGCTCTACATATTTTCTGGTAAACTGCATTTTTGTAGATTAGCCACATCATCTCTGAAAATACAACAAAACCTGTCACAACTTGATTAACTAGCAATCATATTTATTTCATTTATTTTGTTACATTGGTGCTTACTTAACTCTAACTTAATCTAGAGTTACAATCTGTAACTTAAACAATGGATAAGTTTAAAATAGTAGTTTAACTTAAATTTGTGTGAATTTTTATTAATGTTTTGGTCTTATCCTTAGGAATTTTCCTGGGATTTTTGGGAATCAACAACAGCACTATTTGGAGGTCATTAAGAGAATGCTGGTTCAGTGTATGCAAGATCAGGAGCATCCCTCAGTAAGACCTTTATGTTCTTTTGGGATTTTAATATGTTCTGATCATAGAAACTCAGTGCAGTAGTCTCAAACATAAAGGTTAAACAATAGATTTCAATCAGGGAATTACATTACCTGAAACTGATGTACATACAGAGTTTTGACTATGCCTGCTGCAAAACAAAAGGCTCAGACCCTTTTGTGGTCCTAAAGCTAGACTGGCTGCTCATATCTGCATTGCTTAGGCCCAGATTCTTCCCCAGTTATGCCTGGAGAAACCCAGTTGCAGTGGCCACAAGCAGATGGGGTTTTAGCCAGCAGCATTGAGGGGTCACAAACTGCTTGTTAAATTCTCTTTTTGGCCTTTATGTTTAACAGTGTAAGTCTGTAGCATCTCTACACACAGTATCTGTACATGGTATGTCTCAAAAGTCTGAATATAAAACAACTCCTTGAACTGTTTGTGCATGTTTTGCTCTAAGGGTGTGTAAACAAGCCTTGCTTTTCTGGAAGGCTTCAGATTTATTGATTTATGCAGAGAATTGTACTTTGAAAATGTTTCTCTTGTTGTGGAAAATGCTGGGCAAGGATAGGAAACCCTGCTGTGGTATATGGGTTCAGTTTGCTGTTCCCCATGGATTAGTTTTTCTGACCTTTGAAAGTCAACTGAGTAACATTTTCTAAAGTACCACAAGTCATGCCTTTAAAGAAGCACGTCTTAAACACTTAGATCACACTTCTTTAGAAATGAGACTGACACTTCCGTGCACATTTGAAGTTTTGATGGAAGTTGAAAACAATAGGGTTTTTTTCCTCTTTTCTTTCATTAAATGAAAACCACCAAAACAAAAAGCAGCACCAGGGAATACTGGCTACTTCATAATATGATAAACTTTTTGTATTGTATTATTGGAGGACATAGATGCTAATGGTCTTCATTATCACTTTACCTTAATTTGAAGTAAAATGTAAAATCCCACATTAAAAACTAACAAAGGCCACATTAAAAACTAACAAAGGCATGTTTCAGTACTAGTTTCTCACATTTATTTCTCCAATTGTGTCTTCTAGATCAAGACTTTGTCTGCTAGAGCTGCAGCTGCGTTTGTGCTTGCTAACGAGCTCAATGCTCCCCTTCTTAAACATTTTGCAGACTTGCTCCCTGGAATCTTGCAGGTAAGAAACCAAACAAGTAACATTGAATATGTACTGTTACTGTCTGTATTGACTATATCGTAATTTATTGGTCTGCAAATATGTGAATTTTTGCTGAGGCCTGAATTAACTGAGCCTGTTAGCCAGACAGCAGTTGCCAGCAAGATACTATGGAGACTAATAAGCAATTTTGCAAACAGAGAGTAGTTGATATGGTTTTAAGGAAAATAGCTCAGTGCTGATTAACTTACACAGTGTTACCAAGATAAATTAGTTTAAATTATTTATAAGGTATATAGGTCAAAATCATACAGCTTTTAAATTAACCATGATATTGAAATATAGTTGAAATATGGGTTACTCTGAGATTTGAAAGTAATGTGTAATTGGGGAATTTGTGAACTTGTGATATCTTGTATCTCTTTACTTTAGAGGAAAGCATAGAATTATTCTGAACATAGATTCTCAGGTTGATAACAAAAGTCTGTAGAAATTATCTTTGTTGTTTGATAAATTAGGAAATTGCAAATAAAATGCCATTTTAAGCTTCATATAATTTCTGAGGCTGGATTAGATCTCTTGGATGGATGAATTTGAGCAAAAGTTGTAATTCTAAGGTTATTTACTTTGGGAGGGAAGCCTATTGTAAACCAAACCAGAGACAGAAATGGTTTGAGTGCTGAAGGATGGCAATTCCACAGTACACTTCCCTTTCTATATCAAGAAACAGTGGAAGCAAAAAAGTACCTATGATAACACAGGAAGTGAACTTCTGGTGATTTTAAATTAGGCTAAACTTATGTTAAAGACAGACTTCTCACTACAGTAAGAACAGCAGGTTCCTGTTGACAGTGTGAGCTGTAAACTGCATGTGCTTTGTGGCAAGCTGAAGAAAAATTGTGCCAAATCTACTGGCGTCTGCAACTGATGGAATTCTGCTTGATCTTAAATGGAAACTGAGAGGAATTTATTCAAATTATCTGAACTTGAAAACTGGCTATAGTGTGTATAAGTTAAGTGTTTTGATATTGAGATCACTATTTAGTGGTTCGTCCCCATCTGTGACTTTGTCAATAATAAGTATGTTATTTAAAAGTTGTAACTGGCTGAGAGGACTGTGGCTGCACACTACTGTGCGAGTGGGGGTGAGGCAGGGTTTGGGGTGGTCATACCACTTGTCTTGATGTTTGGCACTTAAGTAGTGTGTGGGTTTTAGATTTCAGGCTAATAGCCCGCTCCATGTGCTGTAACTTTCAGTGCTACTATTACACTATTTAGACACCGTAAAAACACATGCACTTGGCTTGCATTTTCAAGCTTTATTTTGCAAATGCAGAGCACAGAGCTATGTTATGAAATCTGTCTTTTTAAGGTACTTACTGCAGGAAGAACTAGATTTTCTGGCTGTGGTAACACAAGATGGATATGAAGATCTGAGTTTATAAATAGGAATGTGTTAGAATAGTGGTGAGTGACCTTTGGAGACAGTTGGATGCTTTTTTTGTTGCTGTTGAAGTTCATTTTGTTGAAATACTGATGTGGTAAAAAAGCTAAAAATAAAACTCTGACATGGCATATCAGTCCATTCAGTACAAGATCTATAATGGTTATGCTGGAAGTTGAACTTTCAAGACTGACAGTTGAAACTTTTACCCAAAGCTTTAAGTAAAAGCAGATAGAACTTCACTGAGTTCCCTAGGATGATGTTTGATACTACAGAAGAGTGCCTTTAAGGGCTCACTTTTCACTTTGAGCTGCTTTCTTCAGATAATCTGTCTTGCTTTAAAACACTGTCAGAGTATGTGTATAAAATAAAGCTCTGCAAAAACTTCCAGTAAATATTACATGATCCTTTGAAAGAATGGGAGGATGTGGTAGCTATTAGACCAAAAGGCCTTAATTGTGATAGATTTTTTTCCAGTTTTTTTCCAGAATATTTCCGATATTAGAAGATACTGCTTCTATGTTGAAAGTGTGGGTTTTATAAGTGCTATTATCAAAAATGTCGAATTCTGGACTTAAGTATTAAAAATCACTTGGTAACTCACTCAAAAAGTATTTCAACATTAGGAAGACATAAAATACTTTGCTGATGAAAGTTTCTTTCAAAACCCCAGAAGTGTGTCTAAAGACTTTTTTCTTTGGAGCTTTGTTGTAGGTCTAGATTTTAGCACCGTTGACTAACCATGTTCTGTGTTGGCACTAAAACATCATCCTGATCAGTTAAAATTAAGTTTTAAATTACTTTTCAGAATGTGGGTTAGGAAAGATAGTTGCAAAAAGCTTGATTTCTTTTTCTCTTTCCTGTGTCCTGTGACTGAAGGCTGAAAGGTCTGCTTTAATTTGGTGGCTCTCCAGGGGTGTCTGGAAAAAAACTCTTTAATCTTGTGATTCCTGGTGTTTATAAGCATAAGTTATTCAAAGCTTTTCTCACATAACAGGCAAAAGAGGAGTTAGGCTCATTTTCCTTCTTTTGGGCAGAGTTACTTTCTTTTAAATGGATTTTGAAATTGTTCTTGTCAAAACTCAGTGGTTTTGCATGTTGGAGCCTCTGATGTGCGACCTTAATTCTTTCTGAGTGTCTGCAGCATTAAATTTGAGGCATAACATGTTGTTAAGTTGTGAGCCATAACTTTGTTGGAGAAAACTTGTTTTGGACCCTGCATAGAATCGTATTATGTATTTATGCACACAGGTCACTATAGCAGGTCTGACTGTAGGATTCTGCTAAAAGTCTGAGTAAGGGCTTCCAATTAATTGTGTTCTATTAGTTCTCAGGTTACAGCCTGAGAAGGTGCCTCCAGAGGGGGACCCCTACCCCAATCCATGCCTCTCAATTGTGTTTGTACCACTGATGGCCCAATCCCCAGCCATTTACTTCTCGTTGGTGGTCTCCTGATGATTACTGCTTTTCACTGTTCCTGGGCTGATCTTCTAATGAAGTTACCTCACGCTCTTGGAATTGTCTCTTTGGTTCTTATCTTCTTCATTCTGCTTGTATCTGCTGGAATCAGCCAGTTCATTGTTAGAAGCATTAGTTTTAACAAAAAGTTTACTCTGGTCAGTTCTGATGGCCTAAGGCTTTGGCTACTTAACTACTAATGCTAAATGAGACTGTTCAGAGAAACAAGAATATAATTAATGAAATTCCTTCTATAACACTAGTGCTATTCATAGTGGTGTTTGTTTTTATTTAATCTTATCTTCATCTTATCTTTTTATAGGCTCTAAATGATTCCTGCTACCAAAATGATGATTCTGTTCTGAAATCCCTTGTAGAAATTGCAGATTCCGTTCCTAAGTATTTACGACCACATTTAGAAGCTACTTTGCAACTAACTCTGAAGGTAAAACTAGGAATGTTTTTTAAGAATGACTTTTTCCACCCCAAAACTTCTGTTCTAACCATTTACTCTAATCTTCTGGGTTGTAGTTGTGTGCAGATGCCAGTCTCAGTAACATGCAGCGTCAGTTGGCACTTGAAGTAATTGTGGCCTTGTCAGAAACTGCTGCTGCTATGCTGAGGAGGCATACAAATATTATTGCACAAGCCAGTAAGTATTTGCCTCATTTTCTTTGTTCAAGCAGTCCTTTACAGTATTAAATGGTCTTTGCTTGTGGTCAGTGGCAAAACCACATCTAACTGAGAGTTTGCTGGTGCTGATAACTTATGAAAACTTTATTCAGTGTCACCTAATAGAGTAACCCCCTTCCTATTATGAGTCTTCATAAATTAATCTGTGCCTATGCAGCACCAAAAATCTGAATAAAAATACAGTGGACTCCTATTAGATGTTTCCAAGGAAAAGACTACTTCCATGCTTTTCTGCTGGCTTTGGAAAAATTTTACTGTAACAGAAAAAAAGGGCATTTAGTTCTGAAGTTTTACGTTTGATGTTTGGTATGTAGGCCAGATATTCTGTGGTGCTGGCAAGTGTAGACTGAAGAAATTCAGCATGCATGTTGAGCATCACTGTTGAGTTAAAGCTGTGAATTAAAAAATCAGATGCTGGTGTAAATACATAGAAATAATATAATTAGTCTATTTAACATGCAGATGGTAAAGTCTTTGAAGAGGTACTTTTTGAATCATGCACTATTATTTGAAATGCTAAAAATAAAGTGTCTTCTGGGCAGCCCCACCATCAATGCCGTTTGCACGGGTGTTTCTCTGCCTTTTAAATCCTTTTTGTGACGAGAGCAGGGCACAGGCACAGCAGTGTAGCCTGGTTTTCCCTCACTGTCACACTTGTGTTTGTCTAAATTCTTGTTTTCTGAAACTTGCATAAAAGACAACTTTTTGTGTGTGTGCTCAGGCTGAGGAAAGTTGTACAGATGTCACTAAAATTATAAAACTTCTGTTGGAAAATGTAAACTGGATCTGCGTGGCTTAAGTGTTTAAAATATTGACAAGAAGTCTTGTTTGCTAGTAGAATATTTTTTTTTGAGATTATTTTAGAATGTATATTGAAATCTGTAAGTTTTCAGAACACTCTCACTCCATCCTGTAGCTTATCCTGGAATTATTAACAGTAGACACTTGCTGACCCCACATCATTATGAGCTTCTTATGTGCTCAGAAGAGAAGTACCTCTTACCTCTTTGACATGTACTGCTATTATTTTGGGTTGTAGTTGCTTTTTACAAATGAAATACTTCTATTAAGATAAAGCACTGTATGGGAATGAAATGCCTTTCATTTGCAATTTATCATAAACTTAGTCTTATTAATATATCATTAAGGAGAAAGATTTTTGTTCTGCAGAGCTGGTAAAGCAGTTGTGTTCAGGGAATGATAAAAAGGTAGCAAAAAAGGGATTGCTTTTGTCTTTGCTCTGTGTCTTAGCTTAAAAGGTTTTCTGTTTGCATTCATCTGAGAAGTTGCTAAATCACCTGATACTCACACCTAGTCTTAGGCAAATTTGTCATTTCATGCTGGTTTTACTGAGCACAATGCTGATTTCGGAGTGTGTGTCCCATGTGCCAGTTAGCTGCTTAGGAATCCACTTGGATTAAGACTTCCCTTCTTGAGCTCACAGGATTGCAGAGTGTTTTATTGCTCTGATAAAGAAGCAGGCTTAGTGCGCTTATGCTTAACTAGTTTATAAGAGTCTATATATTGGCAGTAATTAAATTTTGAGGGCTTGTTGGGACAATGTTGAAATTTCTATGCACACTCCACATTTTTTTAAAAACTCTGTGAAACTACACTTACTGACAACCACATTTATATAAAACATTGAGAAGAAACAAGATATTGCAGGTTCTAGATATAATGATGGCCAGAGCACACTGAATGACAGTTTGCTCTCTGCCTTGTTTGTTAGCAGCAACAAACACTGGCATGACTTGGTAGACACATAGCATTTATGTCAGATGATGTTTGTCTTCCATATTTCCATAGATGGTGTGACAGTCCATGGTTCTCATGTGTGCTTACGCATGTCTACATCTGAAAAACTTCTGGACTGTAATACTTTGGTAGATTTTTGAGGTCTGATAAGTGTATATAAAATTCTGACATGTGGGCATCGTGCTAGAGAGATCCTGGTGTCCATTAAGTTATCTTGATAGTATATAAAAGTCCTCTGGAGGTTTTTGCAGCCTTAGATATTCTCTGTCTGAAGATGCATAGCCACATCAAGCAAATAAATCCATAATTTGATCTTTTCTTGATACTTGCCCTACTATGCTGTCAGTAAGCAGTATTTTTTTCTGTCAGCAGTAGACCAGAAGTTTCTCCTCTGTCCAGATATGTGGTGGTGAGTTTGCTTAGGGTGTTGTCTCTGTGGTAGATTACAAATAGTGTAGGTATATTATGAAATTCAGCAGTTGCAGTATACTTGATGAGTTCCAGTAAATCTCATTAGCAGCATGGACAGTTACTGGATGCCTACTAGTTGGCTTTGATGGCACTCTTTAAGAGGTGTGGTAGACTGTCCCAAAAAGATTGTTAAAGGTCAAAGGTTGAGTATGTGACTGAAACCTTTTGTTTCCAGGTCATGGTGAAACTTCGTTGCATAAATGATACTAAATTCAAACAACTCTGAGCTATTGGCTGTGTAATACTAAGTAAAAAACTGATTAAGAGCACCTTACTTTGCTCTGAAAGTGCAAGGGAGACTTTTCACCCCTTGTGCTTCTGAAGGGCACAGGAACTGGCAGAGCAGACAAACCACTGTGCTCCTTCCTCCTGTGAGAACTCGTAACAACAGGTGATGCTTATTGCATAGTAGTTTAATGCTGTGATAGAGATTGGGTAATAGTCTCTATAAAGTCTAGAATGAGAAGAATGGACAGAATCAGTCTACAGAGGTAGAAGTAGAAAACTGGACGATTATAATGTGCAAGATATGTTCATGATACAAAACAAAAATTTGCATTAGGTGGGAAAAAGGTAATCTCAAGTTTTAAACCATTTGAAAAGGTTTATACTAACCTACCCCTGTCCAAACAGCTAACAGAATTTATTGTTAGTAAAACTAAGGGTTCACTAGAATTCTTTCATAATTAACAGTTGCTTTCATTAGTAAATGTTCAGAAGATGATGTGAGAATTTCAGAAAAATTAAGGAAGTGTATCTGACTTCTTAAGGCATGTAATACTATTTTTAACTCTTTCAAGAGCATAGACTTTATTAAGAAATTTGCTTTTTATAATTGTCATGACTTACAAAAAATGTTTGAGTCTTGGTAAGTTATACACTCAAGATTTTTTTACTCTCAGTTTGAGTGTTCTGGAAATACTTCCCTGGCAATCAGTTCTGAATTATTGGCTGATGCAGTTTGACAGACTTGGCCATCTGCTACTGGAAGAAGGGCTATTTTTCTTCAAAAATTTTTGAAAGGAAAATACTTAAAATTAGTGCTTGTTATTTGAGAACCTATTTTAAGAGAGCAGACTGAGTTTAAAACTTTTTTTTTCAGTTCCTCAGATGTTAGCAATGATGGTTGACTTGGAAGAAGATGAAGATTGGGCAAATGCAGATGAGCTTGCAGATGATGATTTTGACAGGTAATTATGAAACCAGTTGTTTCAATATATTATCAAGGCTATGCCTCAAGGCATATTTAAAGTGCAGAATGCCAGTGACTGCAGTGCATTACTTTTTCTTTATTCAAATAACTGTTGTAATTTTGTTCCTTCAGTCTTGAGCAGTTCATATGTAGGTTACTTAGGTAATGCTCAGCAAGGAAGTAGATTATTTCAGGTTTTGTATTTGCTGTAATTAAACAAGTTTCATGTCTCATTGTCTGCTGTTTTGCAGTATTTTAGCTTTTCAAAGCTTTTAGCTTTTGTTTTTTCTGTCATTTAGATTGGTCAGTTCAGAAGTCAGTGCCTTCTAATCCTCTAAATTGAGGGCTAATCCTGAAGCTAGCTTGAAAGCAAAGCTGAAGCATATTGATCTGTTTAGTCGTCTACAACCAATCTCTTCATATTTTTCTGTATCTATGCCCTTGAAAATTGTTACAGAAGAAGGATGGCTCTCTCTCACATAGTAGACCATATCCTTTTAACCTGTTTCCTCAATGTTGAAATTTTGCTATACAGGTGTCAGACACCACCACTACATTCAGGTTTGTTAAGTATTTGAATCTTTTCTGTCAGTAAAATTTCAAGGGGGAATAGAATATTATTCCCCCTTGAATATAATAATCAAATCCTTATCAAGCCTTTCAGGAAGTGCAGACTTATTCAGATGGCTTGCTTTAGGCAGCTTAGTAAGTATGCTGAATCATCCACTTGAAACATGCCATTTTCTCTTTATTGTCAGCAGAGTAACTTAGCTGCCTATGGATTTTGTAATGAAAATTTTACTTTTCTTTGTTAGAAGTCAGAAGTAGACTGAGCACAGATCAGAAAGCAAGTTATGCTCAACAATCTTAGCCTGAAGCAGAAATGGAGCTCCTTTGGCCCTCAAAGTAATAGGAGAGCTTGATGCTTAGACACAAATTACTGGATGTGAGCTGCTCTCTGGTGATTGTGTGTGTGAGGGCAGTTTTTCTTTTAGCAGGGTCACTCCTAGTGCTGCTATGTGCTTCCCACCATTGAAGCTCACCTTTGTGGAGACCGCAGTGGCTGATGTGCGTGCTAACATCTTCTGATGCTTGAGTCTTTGTAGCTTCATAAGAAAACTGTAATTTTTGTGCAGTCTCAGGAACAGACTAATGATCATCAGGCTGCACCCTAGTTAGGGTGTGTTCGGATCTGATTAAGGGAAATATGAATCAGCCTACACAAAAGCAGCAGGGAATACTTTAGCATTTCCAGTTTTTTGTTGCTCTGACTTCATAAAGGAGTGAAATTCTAAAGGAGGAAAAGGTTAATCCAACTTCTTCTTTTCTTGGCAATAGCCTTCCAAACATTGCAGGAAGATTGGTCATTTTTCTGAGATAAACTCTCTTTATTTCTTGAAACTGAATATGTGAATTAATGGTGGGAAGAAAGAGCTCAAGGAATGGAATTTCAGATGAAAGCTGCTATTAACTTGAGTGAGTTTGCTTCTGTTTAACCTTGTGTGCCCATGATCCATTGTCCTGCTGGTGATGTCTGTTTATTTGAACATGATTAATCTGAAGAACAAATACAATACTGTCAATATCTTTCCACAATTACCTTTGTTCACAACATGTGAGTTTCCAGATTGATTGTTGTTTGTAATGAGATTTGAGGATTCAAGTATAGTCATTTGAAGATCTGTTTCTGACCCAGCTGACTGCAGCTTTAAAGAAGAGGGAGACTGATCCCTTTCTGAACCATTACTCAGCTTTTTCATCATCATGGGTGTCTAGGATGGACTGTAATAACCTTGAGTTATTACAGCACCAGCCATACCCAGACTGTAACAGTAGTTATCTGTGTCCTGGAAACTTTCTTGCATTTCTGTAGAGAATAATTCTATTGGGTAGAACAAATCACTTTGCACAGATAATGTTTGGCTATTCTAAGTTGTGTAACTGCCTGAGAGTCACCAATTCCTCACCTGGACTGGATGTTTTCTGCCTGAGTCATTGATAAGAGATCATGCTACAAGAACAGAGCCGTACAAGAAAGGTCTCTTGTGTGCCAAAGTCTGAATTCTGCTGGTTCACCTGAATCATAGCAAGTCTGAACTGGTTTATGTTCTCATGACAAGAAGGTGATGCTTCATTCGTTGCAAATTTAGCTTCAACTTTCCAGCTGTGTGTAACTGCTGCGAAATTCAGCCTGTACCTTTGGTCTTAGTGCTAGTAAGGCGCAAGTTTCTTAGGTGGTAGACTTAATCAATGGCCTGCAGACAATAAATGTTTCAGTGAAGAGTAAATAACTGTTTTGTGACTGGTTTATGTTTGCTTTTAGGTTTGGTTTGTTGTTTGGTTTGTTTTTTGTTTTATTTACTTAAAAGAGGCTCATGTTTTCAGATGGCAAAAGTTTGGAGACTGGAACTGCAGGGAAGGGCTCTCTGTTGGACTGCTTGTTTTATTGTAGATATCAAACCACTGATATTTGTGTAACTGATATTTAGCAATGCAGTGGCTGGTGAGAGTGCACTGGACAGGATGGCATGTGGCCTTGGAGGGAAACTTGTTTTGCCTATGATTAAAGAACATATTATGCAAATGCTTCAGAATCGTAAGTAAATGAATTTTCTTCTATTATTTTTTAACAATTCTGTCCTTTTCAGGAACTTTAGATACCACTTAAGTCTTCATGTTTAGCTACTTGATATGTTATTATAAATTTCCACTTTTGATGTCAGAGGCAAAAACTGTAAATGCTGTGAACTTGAAAGTTTATACCTTCTCTTAGACTGTGATTTATTAACCTTACATAAGAGTGCATTACAACATTTTTTCTGGAATATGGACAGCTGAGCAGAGATGTCATAAAAAAGCAGTACATTTTTTCTAAACACAATCTGGGAATTATATGAATATAAGGGAAGATTTGGGGGAGTTTTATTTAAAATATCCTCTAAATTCCCAAACAGACCCTCACAGTACCTTAAGTTTGTCTAAGGCGCCACCTGTTTTTCTGTAGCTTAGTTTTTTTACTTCTTCAGAAGTGCTGCATTTAAGTGAAATTTTAGTATGGTATAGTTCATAGAGGAAAACTTACTGTTTTTTTTCCTCTGAAACTTGATGGATAGAAGTCATTGTTAGGCTGGCTGTCTTTTGGTATGTTGATTTTAATACTTGTTTTGTGAGGTGTTTCCATATATTCTTACCAGTTGCTTTGCATGCTTGTTTTCCTCTTAAAATACCTGTAATGCTTGGTCAGCCTATTATTCAAAAAAATATTGTGCATTGCTTTCATGCACTTTCACTTGACCTGTGGTTTGAGCCTTTGGAGTAGAAGATAATGCAGAAGTTCTGGGTATTATTTCTACCTTCATGGTTTAAAACCCAGTCCAGAAAAGGCTGTTACCATATTGGATATGGAACAGAAAGCTACTCATGGTAGCACCTGCTATGTGTAAACACTTAAAAAGTCTGTTTAGAATGAAAGTTTTTTTATAAAGAAAGTTTTATTAAAGAACTGGGCTAACCTGACGCAGTGTTGGTAGCTTCTAGGCTAGCAACTACCTAGTTTTGTAGTACACTCACGAGGTATGGAGTCTAATCACTGAAAGACCTGACTCCTGTGAAGGGGAGGTCATGCAGTTCATGCCTGATGCTTGCTTTCTTCTGGGTCAGAGTTTTGTATAACCATTAATACTCTTTGGAGAATAGAAATGCAAAAGATTGTTTGGAACAGAGGCTCTCATTGGTAGGGAGTTGGGAGGAAAGATGAAGACACTTAGATTAAAACACTGACAGTACTCTCAGAAGTCAAACTTTTCCTTCTGCTACCTCCCCTTTCTCACAAATCTTTATTGAAATAATAATGCAAGACTTTTGAGTTTCAATTGGGTGGCCAGATGGTCCAAAGATGATTGTGTTTCATTTTGTAGATTAATTAATTTCAAGTTTGGAATACATGCTAACAGTAATGCGGTGAGAGTCACGAGGTGTTGACTTAACTAGGAACATCTAATGAACTGAAATAGCACAAAATAAACTGCTACTTTTCTGTTGTTCCTTCTGTCAATATGATACTTCATCTCATCCTGGTCACACAGAAGCTTGAGTGTCAGGATTCCACTGCTCTGAACTGTGATGTTCTTCATTCCAGGAATGTAATATGTTACTAGCAATAATGAAATATTGAGCTGTTTTGGGAGATAAGTCTCTGTTGCATGCCTTTCCCACAGGTTCTTGGATAAGCTGTTTATTCTTTTGGCTTTCTCTTCTGTAATCCCAATGGTTTCTATCATAGAGAAAGATTTTTGTAAAAAATAAAAGAGATTGTAGTATCTTAGGTTACCTTAAAAAAAAAAGGAGAGAGGCATGAAAGATTCATTTAAACAATACCCACTACCCTGAGAATAGGCTAATAGGACTTGGAGATGGGGAAAGTTTACATTGATAAGTGGAATGTTACTGTTCTTACAGCCTTGAGAAGACTGCTGAGAAGATAATACCAATCATTTATTTGTTTTAAATTTAGATATTGTTTGAGTCATTAGACCTTTATCTTGAGGAAGGTATAGGCTTTTCCAATCATACTAAAACAGAAAAAAAGGTGGAGGAGAGGGAAGTAAAAATACTATCCTAATGTTTCCCTGGTCAGCTCAATTAATTAAAATGCAGTTTCCAGGTATTGGTACTATGTACATATTTGTATCAGCAGTTAAGAATTCTTATTTCTAGGTCTGGATTTGGCCTGGATTAGACACTCAAATTTTTGTGCATCTCTGGAAGTATGTATGAGGAAAATGGAAAAGTATTTAACAAATCAAGTAGATGCATTAACTTCCTTTCCATCTCCTGTTCTTCACTTTACCTCCTCCTGTGTCCCCCAGCCCCTGCAAAGAAAAGGTGATTCGTCTTCATGGTTCTTTGTAGTTTCCAAAATGAATAACACTTCATTTTTACTCTTCTGTAGCTGACTGGAAGTACAGGCATGCTGGCTTGATGGCACTGTCTGCCATCGGAGAAGGTTGCCACCAACAAATGGAGGGAATTTTAAATGAAATAGTTAATTTCGTTTTGCTATTCCTTCAGGATCCTGTGAGTATAGTTCTAGTAATTATTTAAAAATATTTTCATTTCCGCTCTCATGACTGCTTATTAACTACTTGAGGGAAATACTTTTTCAGCATCCAAGAGTAAGATACGCCGCTTGTAATGCTATTGGACAAATGGCAACGGACTTTGCACCTGGGTTTCAAAAGAAATTTCATGAGAAGGCAAGTAATAGAGTAGTAGGGGAAAAAAAGTGGTAAAATTATGTCCCCTTCAGAAATTTGCGTTCTGAAAAGAAGTATTTCTTTTTCAGGTGATAGGAGCTCTTCTACAAACCATGGAGGATCAAGGCAGCCAGCGTGTTCAAGCCCATGCAGCTGCAGCACTCATAAACTTCACTGAAGATTGTCCCAAGTCACTGCTTATTCCGTATTTGGATAATCTAGTGAAGCATCTTCATTCCATTATGGTGATAAAATTACAAGAGGTATAATACACTGAACAAATTGTTTCATGGAGTATAACCTTGTTATATAGGCAGAATAAGTATAGCTGAACTAAGACGTCAGAAATGAGCCAGTATACATATCTGCTGATGTTGGTCTAAACTGACAATAATTAGCATATGTGCAACAGCAGATTTTTACATTTGGCATGCTTTTAAATAAAATGTGTGCTTTAGAAATATAACACTTTATTCTTCCTCTTTCCAAGTTGATACAGAAAGGCACTAAGCTAGTTTTGGAGCAAGTTGTGACTTCAATTGCATCAGTTGCAGATACAGTGGAGGAGAAGTTTGTTCCCTACTATGATTTATTTATGCCCTCCTTAAAACACATTGTTGAAAATGCTGTTCAGAAGGAATTAAGACTTTTACGAGGAAAGACTATTGAATGCATCAGCCTAATTGGTCTTGCTGTTGGTAAAGAAAAGGTAAGCTTAGATTTTATATAATGGTTTAAATATACTTTTAAATGCCTTTGGTTTTCATGGTATTAGCATTAATATAATCACTTGTTAAACATATAGCTGTATTGTTGCTGATTTCTATGCTTGTCTTTGTGTTTTCATTTCTGAGGTGACTGTCTTGCTGCTTAGATTCACAAATTCACAATAGAATCTTATTGTAGCTGAAGTCATTCTTGTCACACTGAACAATGTTGAAAGCAAGTATTTTTTTCTTCCTTGGAATTTTTTTTTTTTGCCGTAAGAGAAATACTGTAGCATCTCATTTAGGCAGTGTCGGGGCAAAATGTATGCAGCTCAAAGGAAACTTGGTATAGTTTTGTATGTGGATGCGTGAAAAAGTTGAATTTAAGTCTCTGAGAAGGAGCATCTTAATTTGCCTTTAAAAACATAGTTGTTTCCTTTATCTAGTTTATGCAGGATGCATCAGATGTAATGCAGCTATTACTGAAGACACAGACAGACTTCAGTGATCTAGAAGATGATGATCCACAGGTATGTTAAAATGATGTATTTATAGCTCACTGGTTAGTATTAAAAACGTTCCTGTATGCATGATGTTGCTGTCCCCTCCCTAGCCCCCGAGGCTAGTTGTCTAGCCTGTCTTAAAAAACTTGACGTTGAGGTGGCCCTAGAATCTTTCACAGAAGCGTGGTTAGGAAATGAGACTTCCAGGACCTATATTTGCTGAAGAAATTTGAGCTTGCTGTCACCTTCTTATAAATAGATCAATAAGACTTGTTAGGCAGCTGTTCTAATGAGCAGAGAGCTATTTTGACGTAGACATTTGAAAACGAACACTCCTCTGAAAACAGAGTTTTTTCAGCCCTCTTTTTTTCTTTTTGCTCTATTTCGCTATTTTCAGGGATGTGACTCGTATCTTTTAAATCTGGGAAATATTTCAGAAAAAAAGTTACTTTTTTTAAACAGGCACTTGCAATGCAATTATAAATCTTACATTGTCACATTTTTACATGTATAGCAACTTTGATCAGAGGTAGTGTCAAAGTATTGTTAGACTTGGGATGTCTTTTGAAGATGCGTTTTTATATGGATTGCATCTTGGATACTTCTCTCTGAAATAAGCTTTATGGACTGCTGACATTCTTTTTAAAAATCCTGTTGTATAATGTAATTCCTTTATGCTTTCCTTTAAGTATGGTTTAAAATAAAATGAGGGACATGAAAATTCTGACTTCTCTTTTCTAGATTTCTTACATGATCTCTGCATGGGCCAGAATGTGTAAAATTCTTGGAAAGGAATTTCAGCAGTACCTTCCTGTTGTCATGGGACCTTTAATGAAGACTGCATCCATTAAACCTGAAGTAGCGCTTCTAGACAGTAGGTTTAAGATGATATTTTGCTTGAAAAATATACTGAAATAAATGATTTGGTAGCATTTTTAGATTATTTTTCCTCCCCTCTGTATAACAGCACAAGATATGGAGAATATGAGTGATGATGATGGTTGGGAATTTGTAAGCATAGGCGATCAGCAGAGTTTTGGAATTAAAACTGCGGGCCTTGAAGAAAAAGCAACTGCATGCCAGATGCTGGTGAGTAATAGAATGGTTTTGGTGATCTGTGTGTTTCTGGTCAATTGAGTCTGAAGTCAAAATCTAACCAAAATACTCTTTTTTTTTTTTTTTTTTGTTTAACATGAAAGAGTTTTTTGGGTGATACTGCTTAGTGTGGATTACAAGTACTGTGTTGCATGTGGTTTACTTGATTAAAAATGGTTTATTTAGTTGGGAGCTTAAATTTTTTTTAAATGGACAGATAGTTTTCCTTCATTAGCAAAACTTAAGGAATTGGATTTGTTAAAAAGTAGTTCCTTTTTGCAAATACTGCTGTTTCTGAATTTGGTTTGAAAAATACATGCATGCCCTAAGAGTGAAAACTCATGCTGCTGCCAAGGTTTCTTAAAATACTACAATGTAGAGGGAAGGTAAATGGATTATTGCATGTTTTTTAAAATAAACTGAAAAACCCTTGCACTTTTAACAATCTCTCTCTCACCTTTAATTGAAAAATATAAGTATTTTCCTTTAAAGGAGGCATATCTGTGCTCTATTTTTCAGGTTTGCTATGCAAAAGAGCTAAAAGAAGGATTTGTGGAGTACACAGAGCAAGTTGTAAAGCTGATGGTTCCGTTGTTGAAGTTCTATTTCCATGATGATATCCTATTAACAAATACCACTGAGAAAACTGAAACTTAGAATCAGAATCGTGCTTGCTGTTTTCCTAAATGAATTGAAAGCATTAGTGTTAAAATATTCTGTGACTTTGTAGCAGAAATGGTTTCAGAGGATGTTGGTTTACGCACGCTATTTTAGACAACATATTCCTACTTTTCCCCCTAGTTTCTTTTTAACTAAGCAATCAGTAAAAAAAGTGCTGGTTATGTAACAAAGCAGAAGAGAACTTGAGCAGCTTTTCTGTCATGATCTGAAACAGGCTTGAAACCACTTTTAAATAGCAATGTAATTTTCCTATGATTTAATCTGTCTAATTAAGAAAGCAAATGCATGGACTGAAATAAATTGAGTGTCAGGCAGAAAACGAAGAACTTCATTATGGTGGTGGGATCTTAAATTCTAAGCACTTTGTTGGTGTTGATTGCTGTATTTCCTCAATAATGACACGTGTTCGAGTGGCAGCAGCAGAGTCGATGCCCCTCCTTCTTGAATGTGCCAGGGTTCGTGGGCCAGAGTACCTCACGCAAATGTGGCACTTCATGTGTGATGCGCTCATCAAAGCCATTGGGACAGAGCCAGAGTCCGATGTCCTCTCAGAAATAATGCATTCTTTTGCAAAGGTAACATTCTTACAAATTTTATGGCATTGTTTGTAGCTGTTTGCAGTAAGAAGGGACATGTTTCATGTTCTTTTAAATGGCTCAAATAAATGTGAGGCTTCTACTACATGAAATTTGTTTTGACTATAAATGTTGTTACAGTTGATGGAAAAAGTTGTTTGGGATTTTTTTGTTTTGTTTTTTTTAAATACCAAGGTATTAACCGAAAACAATCACCAAATTTGTTCATTTTAACAACAAGTGACTGAAGTTACGGGCATGAAATGTACAGTGGTACTATGCCGTATGTCTATAATTTGAGCATTGATTACATTATGACTGTTCTGCTAGTATGATTCCTGCTAATGATCCAGAGCATATATTAATACTCTTTGTGTGCTTAGCTTTCATTAAGACTATTCATGTTCAATTTTAAAACTGAAAACCTGATTGTTTTATTTCCCAAGTGCATTGAGGTAATGGGAGATGGATGCCTTAATAATGAACACTTTGAAGAACTTGGAGGAATACTGAAAGAAAAACTAGAAGAGCACTTTAAAAATCAAGAATTAAGACAGGGTAAGTTAACACAAATCCTGTTAACATGTGATATGGCTGTTCTTTAAAGCCAGAGTTTCTAATTATTTCTGAACACAGAAAAAAAGCTGTTTAGATTTCTTTGATTTGTGTAAAGTATTTATGTAAAGTAATTGGACTTTGAAACAACAGAATCCATGAGTTATATTTGTAAGCTCTTGGAGGATGATGACATCATTTGCAGCAATACTGTAGTTTAATCAAAAGTTGATGGACAGATTTACTTGAAGGACAGTGCATGTCTATGGTGTTATCATTTCCATGGGTTTTTTTTCATTTGAAGTGTTTGCAGTTTTCTCAAAGCAATGGTACTTTCTCATTTCTAAGCAGTTCTCTTGTCTTTGTGGACAAGCTGGTGTGTTTATTTCTATTTCCTGTGCTTTTTTACACATTCCTAAACTGAGCTGTCCTTCTACTTGTTTTTCTGTGAAAGCTTTTTGAAGCTTCTTAAAAATGGAAAATTCCTGTTGCATCTTCAGCTACTGTTTCCTGTTTTCTGAGCTCGTTTCTGCATTATTTTCCCTTTCACAGGCTTCTTATGCACTCATAGAAAGGTAGTGATTTAATTTTTAATTTTTTTTTAATTTAGTAAAAAGACAAGATGAAGACTATGATGAGCAAGTTGAAGAGTCACTACAAGATGAAGTAAGTTAATTTGAAGAGTTTTTCCACTCATCAAGCACCAGGATGGAAATATTGCACAAATATGCTTTCTACTCAGAGCATAGTGCATCCTCAGAATTATTTCATCATAGAAGAATATTGTTGCCATAGTCCTTCAAAACTTTCAGTATGAAATGGGTGACACTACATGTGTGAATTAGAAAATGTGAAAGGTTTCCTTGTCTGGTATACTGAAGAAAGAAATTCAGGATATAGCCTTTTATTTTCATCATCCTCTCAATTCTTGCGTGACATTAACACTGACACTGGTCACCACAGAGGAGAGGTCAGTGCCTGCCCCTCCTCTTCCCCTCGTGAGGAAGTTGTAGACTGCACTGAAGTCACCCCTTGCTCTAGCCCTGCTGACTTGCTTTTTCTTTGAGTCTTGCAAGCTAGGTGGCTCTTAAACTTGAGCCTCTATACCTCTGTTTCCAAGACATCTGGTATGTCATGTCAGGAGCCTGTCTCAAAAAGAATAGCCCAAAAACAGCTATCAAGAAGGACAGAAGGATAAACAGCTGCCATAATGTGTTTGCTTATGAGAGAATACCAAAGTAACTACTTACACATGAAGGTACCTAAGTGAGTTAATAGTTTAAAGTGGAGGTGATTGTAGAAGAGATACAATAGTTTTATTACATCATTATTAGTATGGAGAGAGAGAGTAATAATGAATGACTGCTGCTTATAACATGAGACAAAGAATGTTCAGTAACTTTAAGAAATTTTTTTACTGCACAATGGTGCTTGATCACATGAGTTTAACCTGTATGCAGACTCCAGAAATCATGCACCCATATGTAAATACTGTCTTAAATAACAGTGCAGTTCTTGAGCCCTGTTCCTTTGGTAACATCAGGCCAATATTCAAGAGGATACATTTTTGTTGCCTCCAACACCCTTTTATTTCCTGTGTGCCACTCTGTACTGATAATGAGAGAAAATGCAAGCAGGCAGCAGTTTAGAAAAGCTGAGTCCATATTCCGCAACAGAGTTGCAAGGCATTTTTTAAAATGTTCTAATGTTTGCTGATTTTTCTGTAAAGTCTGAAGAAAGACTTATCTGCATTACCCTGTGAAAGGAGGAGTGGGACCAGAATGCCACTTGCCATATGGACAGAATTAACATATGGTAATGAGTAACATTTGGATATATACCTTTAGTCCCAGAGTACATTTATGTAGCCCTTACCTCAAGGCAGCAGAAATGTAAGAAGTACAGAAGTCATGAAAGTTACTCAAACAGTAGTTTCAGATACAGCCTTCAGTTCAGCAATAACTAAACTGCTGATTTGGTAGAGAGCAGAAGGCGTACACCAAGCAAGAGTTACACTCTTCTCAAGCATTTGTTAGCAACTATTGGTCAACAGACAGAACCAGACTAGGTGGACCTTGTGGTGTGCTGCAGCAGTTCTCTACCTCTTAATTTCATTGTTTATATGTTCCAGGGTTTCTGCTTGAATTGTGCCTTGATGATGCAGGAATTGTCTCACCAGGAAGGGTTTAAATATCCAGTTGTGGGAAGCTGCCTGTTGCACGAGAAATAGTTACTAGTTTCTCACCAGAAGGTGAGAAAGGTGAACGTCACTAGGGACCAAAAACTAGCTGTACTGTTTTCCCTTCCTGTTAAAGTATAAACTGGTTAAAGGGACCATACTGAGTACAACAGAAGTTGCTGTAAAAGAAAGTTAGAGTTTTCCCAGCATAACTGTGTCCAGGGAATAATTCTTGCCTGTAGATACAATTTGAATTGATATCTCTGAGGCAAGGATCATCACTTGACCAGTTTGATGTATTAACTGGGCTGGGCAAGATGAAAATTAAATGACAAAATTTAAACGACAAGAGGAGGAGAATAATATTTCTTGTATTTGCCACAATCTTTATCACAAAGGCAGTTATCCATTTACTTTTCTGTGAAAGCTTCTTATACCATCTATAAGGTACAGAAGAGGAAAACGGCCTTTTGTCTTCTGTAAAGGGAACCCATAGGAGTAAATTTGCACAAGACTGTTTTTGCCTTGATCTGATTTTTCAGTCCCTGAAACAAACCTGCAAGTTCTAGGCAACTGAGTTCTAGCAATTGACTTACATTTTTAAGAAGGGTGAAAAAGATGACCCCAGGAACTAGCAGTCAGTCAGTCTCACTCTGTGCCCAATAAGATCACTGAACAGCTTTTCCTAGCAGGTTGTGGAAGACAGGGAGGTGATTAGAGATAGCTGCTATAGCTTCCAAAATGTAAATTATGCCTGATTAATTTGGTGGGTTCTGTAATAGTGATTGTTTTAGTGGATTAAGGAAGAACGACTGGTGTCATCTGTCTTGACTTCTTAAGGCCTTTGACAGGGACCCCCACAAGATCCGTGTCACTAAATTGAGGACATCCGCATTTGATGAATTGTCTGTTCAGCAGATAAGGAATTGACTGGATGGCCGTATTAAAAAAATTCCATTCAGTGCCTCAGTATCCACATGAAAATCAGTTACAAGTGATGTTCCTCGAGACAGTGGAACATGTTGCCTAGAGAAAGATGTGGATGCCCCTTCCCTGGTAATGTTCAAGGCCAGGTTGGATGGAGCTCTGAGCAACCTGGTCTAGTGGGAAGTGTCCCTGGCTAGTGGGATGTGTCCCTGCCCATGGCAGGGAGTTTGGAACTAGATGACTTTTAAGGTGCCTTCCAACCCAAATCATTCTGTTATTCTATCATTCTGTAATTAGACAAAGAGTTGAAATTTAGTGAACTTACAAAAAACTGGTTTTACAAGAAAGTGATAAACCAACTTTATTCTATTAGTTTAGATGCCTTAGCACTTCATGCAAGTTCCAGTCTGTTAAAGATTGTTAGTCTTCATATGAATTGTATCCTTGCTTTTTCAGGATGACAGTGACGTTTATATTCTGACTAAAGTATCAGACATTTTGCACTCAATATTCAGTAGTTACAAGGAGAAGGTACTGCCGTGGTTTGAAAGGTTACTTCCACTAATTGTCAACCTAATTGTAAGTACCTAGCTTTCCATTAATTTATTTAATTATTTTTCCTGATGCTTTAATATGCCTTCCATGCTGAAATCTTAGAGAACTTGATAGATAGAATGTAGCAATTACTGTTTTACAAAATAGAAGTTTCATTCTAGATCAAGAATGAAGTTGTTATCCTGTGCTTTTTGAGCAGGTTTACTACTATGCTACTTAAAATTTCTGTGTTACAAGACCCAGGATCATTGACATACACAATTGTTTTGAGAAATTTAATTTCCTTGAGACTGTCTAGTATCTCTAAAATGAGTTTCAAGAGGGGGGCCAAAAAAGCGTTGCAGATTCGTGGGGAAGAACTGAGACTAATATATGTAATGGAGTGTGAAATAGAGGTGCAAAGATAAGTCACCTGGATTTTGTTTTGTTCTTGGTATTGCTGGAAGTATCACTACTGAAAATTACGTGGTTTTAAGACTGAATTTAATCCATGAAGATTTGAACAAAAGTATTAGACCACTATTCCTGTGGTGGTTGTTGATAAAATCATTGGCTGTACAAAAATTTCAAGGCATGTTAACTGTGGCGTGCTTGTGCTGCAGTGTCCGCATCGGCCGTGGCCTGACCGGCAGTGGGGGCTGTGCATTTTTGATGATATCGTGGAGCACTGCAGCCCCTCCTCGTTCAAGTTCGCTGAGTACTTCCTGAGGCCCATGCTGGAGTCTGTGTGTGACAACAGCCCCGAGGTTCGGCAGGCAGCTGCCTACGGAGTGGGAGTTATGGCACAATTCGGCGGGGACAACTACCGGCCCTTCTGCCCAGGTATGGGACCCGTGGCTGATGGAACTCTTTCATTGTGGGGGAAGAAACAAAAATGGCTCACCTCTTGGTTGATGAGGTCTCTTCCCCTTGGCAGTGAAACAGACTTCCAGTATAACCTGTGTGGTAGACTCGTGATGGACTAATAAAGTACCTGAGTTCCTCAGGTTTTTATTGTTCTGCTTAGTAGCATTTCTGTTCCAGCACTTACTGCTTAGCCAACGTGATTTACATATTCTTTTTTTGAAATATGCTCTGACATGCAAATGTTAATTTCATAAAAACCATCTTTCTGATACACAGCTGTCTCAGATTTTTTATTAATGTTAATGTGGTTACATATTAGTGCAAAAGCCTTTGGATGTCTAGAAAACTACACAAGAGACCTATATTAAGGAATAGCCTAGAATATAACAAGTGTGGCTCTCTGCTTTCCTCTTATACAAAAAGGAGCCTGATTTCTTTAAAGTAAAAAATGAAATGAGTGTAATTATACTTATCAGAAACACTGTCTCTTTCTGAAGGTTTCTAATTTCTCTGAAACTTCAAATGCATCTTAAGTTTAAAGAATGGATTGTCAGTTTGCACTCTTCTTGCCGGTCACCAAAGTTAATTTTGCACACTAGGTAGCACACCTTATCAAAGCTTTTTTCTTTCTTTTTTAAGAAAATATTTAATCATCTAAGTGTGTATGTAAAATACTTATTTCACATGAATCTTAAATGAAAGCTGAATTAGATGATGTAAGAAAATAAGTATCATGTGATAGGGATTAACACAAATCTCTCCTACATCAATCTGAGTTGTAATTTTCATTGTTAATGTAACTGTTACATGGTAACAATCAGGATGAGTTGTCTTTTTACAAAGAAAAGAAGAAAAGCAGTGTGGGAAGCCTTGTTGTGAATCATTACGAGCATGAAAATTAAGAATTGTCTAGACAGTTCTAATTTTGAAATTTTTTGAGCTTTTTAGCATGTGTTGAACTCTAATTTTATTTTTCATTAATTATATTTTATCTTACCCCACTTAAAGTTTGTAACATCTTTGATCCTCTTCTTGGTATTTGGACAAATAATCCTTGATTATACCCAGACACTTGGCCTCTCCTTAAGTAAAATTTTAGATAAAATAAACTTTCTACTTTACATCATACAGTTTATTAGCAGATACCTCAAAAGTATTCTAAATCCTTTTGTACATATGTGAAAGAACTTTGTGATTTATTTTAATAGATGAAGATATGCTGTGATTAGAAACAAAGTAAATCCATGGCATGAGACATTATCTACCCCACAGGCTTTGCTATTTATCTGAAAAACATCATGTTTGTGAGCTTGTATTTGTAACTTACTTTCTTTACTGATATGTAGCACTGGCATGTTGTTCTTTTGCAAGTTTGAAGCGTATGTAAAGACTCTTCAGAAAAATCAGAGGTGTTGATATGAGCATTTTTGGCAGTCAGTTAAAAAAGGTCCAGGAATATAGGGATAACTTGTAAATGGTACTTAAGCTATACTGATGAAACAAACAGCACTAAAACCAGATTTAGTAAAGAGCAAAGAAATAAGATGGAAGGAAAAACTACAACAAATCAAGTAACTTTCTAAACAGGGATACAAGGTTGAACTTGATGCACCTGTCAAGGTTGTTCCTGTTGTGTTGGCGGAAGAATATAATTAGCTGTTTCTGTGAAAATTGTATCAATCAACTGCATGGACTTCTGCTAAATCACATCAGTGGCCCCAAAACTGGGTGGTGCCAGATGTCTGAGCAGTCAGTCCTTGGGAAAAAGCTTAACATCACAGAATATAGGTCTTTTATCATCAGAAGGCTTTTTTAAGGTTTATCTAACACAAAATCTATGTGAGAAGGGATCTGTTTTTATAGACAAGAAGAAAACTTGTCTGGTAGGCTGTAGGAAGAAAATTGCACTGATTCATTTTGATGCCGTCCTAATTTTAGAGCTGCAAGGACACACATACCTACAGAGTCATCCATTAGTATTAATGAGTGAGATACAGATGAGATTTAGCTTCAGCAGCCATGAAAACCTGAGGTATAAAACGCAGACTCAGTTGGCCTGGGCATTGTAGACTTCTGTGAAACAAATTCGGCTTTGCAGAATAGTCCAGCATTATTATCCTGCATTCGATACAGAAGCTAGTGGGTCTGATGATCAGTGTTTCTGTAGTTCTGTAATGTTTAGCAGTTTTTTCCATGGCTGCGTAATTCTTCAAAAATCTAATTCAGTGGACTTTATATAGAAAGCATGATTGTATACTCTCTAACTGCAAAGCTGCTACTTACTCATCAAAATGCAGAAGTGTGAGATCTCACTCTTCCTCAGTAATTAGTTATTTTGAAGTGTGCTTTCTGTACAATGCCACAACCTGTTTACTGTGCTGATACAGACTTTCACAGCTTTAGCATTTTATTTTTAGCAGAAGAACACAAGGACAGTTGTTCCTGCTTGCATGTAGTGGGCTTGGAAGTCTGCATGGACACTAATAGCTGAAAACGTGACATTAATGTTCATTTAGAAGTGTGTGTGTGGTTACCCACGTGACCATTAAAACTATATAATTGCTATAACATAGCAAGAAAACTGGCATTTTTCCTCCGTTGAAAGACATTTCCTTTCCTTGATTTTTATGATCTAAACTATGCCAAGTTGATTCACCAGATGAGATTACTCCTATGAGCTTTTCCTAGGGCACCTTTTAGTCGTGGGAGGTGTGTACATACATACATATTTTTATATACAGGTGTGCCCACAAGCAGTAGATACACAGCAGGCATACACTGAGGACATGCACTATAGTTCACATCATTGTGAATGTCACTATAGCACTGCTTTTCCTCATCCTGTGTTTATAGAGCATATTGGATTAAACAGATAATGCTTGCTAACTACAGTGTCTTGCGTGTTTTAGATTGTATAACTCCAACTGAGAGACATGGGAAGATTATTTTCTTCTGAACTTCTAAAGCAAATTCAAACTTTTGCAGTAGCTGTTTTCTTCTGTTTCCTTGCAGAGCTTTATCTGTTTGGTTTTCATATGATAATTACTGGGCAGAAAGGAACCTAGAAGTACTGGAACATTGTAATGACTGGATTTTAGTGCTTCAGACACAAAAAATCCTGAAAACATGCAGTTATCTCATGTAGAATTTGTGATGTTAAAGTATAACTTGATCGTGCGTTAAACTTTATTCTTGTGTTTTTAACAATTAGAGGCGCTTCCATTGTTGGTGAGAGTCATTCAGTCACCAGATGCCAAAGCCAAAGAGAATGTTAATGCAACAGAAAACTGCATTTCAGCAATCGGAAAGATAATGAAGTTTAAACCTGACTGTATAAATGTTGAAGAAGTCCTTCCACATTGGTTATCATGGCTTCCACTTCATGAAGACAAAGAGGAAGCTGTTCATACTTTCAATTATCTGTGTGACTTACTTGAGAGGTAAGTCAAAGTCTTCACACTAATGCAGAAAGTAAGCCTATTTACATGCTATTTCCTTGCACTCTTTTTCCAAAACTGAGAAACATATGGTTTGGAGAAGATATTTTGTAATTTCAGAACTGAGCCTTCCCTGCTGTTATTGCTGCTTTTTAAAAACAGTTACTGTTCTTGTCCTAAATAGTATCTGTATTGCTGAAAAAAAAATTCTGGCTGCTTTATATGTACATATTGGGAAAGGATCAACAGAAAACTTCTACAGGAAATTTCAGGAAAAGTTTTTGAAACTGCTTACATATCAACACTAGTAACTGATCATGTCTTTTATCTTAAAAGCAGCACACATGCTCTTGCAGCCTTCTTTTTGAAAGCTTTTGAAGTAGCTTTGCACCTTTTTGCTTCCCAATAAAGTGAAGCATAAAGTAGAGAAATAAGGTGGAAAAATTCATGGTACAGTACTATCTCCCTTAATAATTATTTCAGTTATTATTGATAGCATCTTGTCCTACAGCTTGTTCTTTGGATTTGTGCTCCCTGCTATAGGTAAATAGAGAAAAAAAAAAAATACAGTTACTCTGGTGTAGGTACAAGTTGCACTTCATAAATGAGTGATAAAAATGTCGCCTCTGAGGCGTTATATAGTAAGCACATTCTGGCTGGCATAGTTTTACATCTTAGGAGAAAAATATAGAGGAAATAACTTAGATTTCTTACAGTCTTTTCTTTTTTTTTGTGAATACATTGTATCTCTTGGTGCTTTATTAAGGCAAAGTCTCAAAATGGCAGCTGAGGTCCCTAGACTGATAATAGAACAGTTGTGTAGAGAAACCATAATAGTACTGCCAGGTGTGCATGTAAACACAGGAATATAGAAATTGGAAGTTGCAGTACCAGCACACTTCTGTACCCAGCTCTGTGCAGGTGGCTCAGCCTGGCTACGTGCTTCTCTGGAGCTCTGCCAGTCGTACGTTCACAGCCTCTGCATTCCAGCAGTGGTAGGTGGCAGGGCTGGAAGTAGATCATGTGTTCCACACAGATTCCTGATTGCTAATACTCCTTCACTCCAGCATTTGGCTGGGAAGGAGGGAGCAGAACTGCTTGCTTGCTGTGTCATTGAGAGTGCTGGCAGAGAGCTGTAGTTACCAGCGCTCCTGACACAATGTCCTGGGAGACACAGAGAGAGGACTAAGTCCTTTTAGGCAGGGTATTTCTGTCACACTATTTACAGTTCCATCTGCATGGAACTCAGCCATTCTGTAAAGTTCAGGACTTCTTCCTGATAAAGTTTAGGCTGAGTAAAGAATCAACTGGTTAAATATTAGCAGGAGGGGGAACATTCTGTCAGCGGGCAACAAAGCTGTGCATACTTATTCAGCTGTGTGAAACTTGAAAGCAAATAAGCAGCTTTAGAATAAGGTCATTCAAAATGACTTCACTTACATGTAAAGTGTTTATATTATTTTTAGTTAAACATTAATTCCTTTGTGATATGTATTTTGTAACAGCAATAACCCAGTTGTCCTCGGTCCCAACAATTCCAACCTTCCCAGAATACTTGGTATAATTGCGGATGGTGAAATCCATGAAGCTATCAAACATGAAGATCCATGTACCAAGCGGCTGGCTAATGTTGTTCGCCAAGTGCAGGTAAATAAATGCTTGCTTAAGTGTAAAGGGAACGTTTAGAATCTGTTTGCAGAAGTAACTAAACTGTTAAACCGGTTTTGAGAGCCTTATCTCCTTACAGAATAATGGTTCAACCAGTGATCATGGAGATCCTTGGACGTGTCTTGAACAGTTAATGATAGAACTTAGTGACATTTGCACTTAAATAAATAACTGTAACTAACTTACATGCAGCAAGGTGGTTAACCAGTATTAGTTTTTCATGGGGTTTTTTTCTGAGTCAAAAGTTAGAATCTGGAGAGAAACCTGCATGTCGTTTTATTAGTGAACTGTACTGCAGGATTTGATCCAATGTGTGGTTCTTGTAAGAGTTGCCAGCATCCTGTGGTGACTTTCTAATACTGCAGCAGCTTGGGTTCTTTGTTAGAGAATGAGTGCAAACCGCAAGTTACTTTACTACTGCCCTTATTAATCCAGTGCAAATATAGGGGGCTGTTCAATGTTTTCCCTGCCTTTGGGGAACTGCCTTAAGGTTCACTTCCTTTCTGCCATAATGAGTCACTTAATGACGATGAGGATGTCCTAGTACTTAAACTGCACTTCTCTACAGTGCTGTGATAGTGCTCATAGTGCAGATCTGCTCCAGGGCCCAATGTTGTTGGGTGGATGTCCACTAATTATAGAAAGGAATGTACCTGGTAAGCATCTCGCTCATAAAAAAGCATGAAGGATTTTGAGCAGCAGATCTTCAATTATTGACCTTTCTACCTGACCTGCTTTGGGAAAATTCAGGTCATGAATTTTAGGAACACTTGATGTTGGAAAGGATTCACCTGTGTGAGTGTATCAACCTGAGAGATCCATTATGGTTGTTAAAATTTTGAATTCTTAATGAAGTTGAGCCAAGTTTTACAGTGAAAGTGGTGTAAGTGGCTGCTCGAGATTCTGCCTGACAGATACAAATTCTTGCTGTTGGCACTTAAAGTCTAGGAATGGAACTTTCTATTAGGGTTTACTGATACATTTGTTCACTTTACCTCAAATCATCAAGGTCAGATGATTTTATTTTTTTAACAATACAATATCACATACATGTTTAGGTTAGTTGTGTACAGCAACGTCTGGTTTTGGCCAGGATTAATAGGAACATTAATATTCTTGAGACAAGACCTTCAGCATTGGTTGAATGATTTACCTTCAGATTGGGGAGGAAAAATATCTTTGAAGTCATATCTTAAAAAATGCAATTTTAGCACAGTGTTACCAATCCTATTTCTCTTCACATGTAGTATTTTGACTTTAGTAAAGCACTGTAAGAGTTTTATACTCTGATAGGAATTTTCAAGGCTATGTAGTTGCTCCTTAGATTCCTTAGCTCCTTAGAAGCTCCTGCTTCCCAGATTCCAGGAGCCTTTTTTCTTTTTTAATGATCTCAGTGAACTGTTTCACTGCAAGCATCTGATATGAGCAACATGGTCATAATTGGGAATTGAATATAAACTTCTTTGCTTAGGTATTCTCAGGCCAGAAATATTTCAGTGTAAAGTATCAATTTAAATGTGCATCAGAAATTATGGAAGAGCACATTTTAATTCTGCAATATTTCATCAAACATTGAGAGTCTAAAATGCCTAATGTTATTTAAAACTAAAACCACAAACTTTAACTCAACTTGAGAGCATTTATTTTTTAATTTTGTGAATCCATTTTCATATTTTTTTAATTTTTTAGGTTTTGAGAACAGGTCATTAGAATAGAACTGAACGTAAAATATACCAAATATAAATTAAACTTTTCTTAAAATTTACTTAAAGTATTCTGTTACTGCAAAAGCCAACCTAAAGACCTAAAGTCAGTCACCTCCAATTTTTTTCCTTGTCACAGTCCTAAAGAAAGCAGGGTGCCAGTTGCTTCCAGTTTCTATTGATAAGTGAATATATGCTTCTTCCCCAGTGTTGATTAATATTCAGCACTTTCAGGTGCCATTAGAACCGTGCTTACTGACGCGTACTTTAAAAGCTGACATCTCAGCTGAGGGCTGTGGTAGCAGAGATGATGGGTTTATATTTACCCAGATAGCTGTTACGCAGTTCTCTCTGGGAAATAATTGACCATTCCTTGCACTAAACAGCCACACCCTGTGTTGACAGCAGAATTTTGCACACCTACATGCAGCACGTTGTGCTGTAATCCCAGTGCTTAGCTCGAAGCTCTGACTGTGTTACCGCTGCACCAGTGCCAAAAACACCTACGTGGAAGAGTCATGGTTCAGTTTTGCTGACCATTGGTCTTCTAACTTAAGTGCAAAATGGAGCAAATGTGTTTAACATGGCTGTGCTTAACCCGGGAGTGTCAGTTGTCAACCCACTTAGTTGTTACAGGGAGTTCCAAGGAGTTCTGAATCAATTACTCTGCTGCTGTTTAGCCTCTTGGAGTATCCCAAGTTGAACCTCTGTAGCACTGTGTGTAACTGAAGATTTCAGTCTCTTTGGCATATATATTACAGGAATAAGCTGAGTGAATGTTTGGCTTTGTAAACATAGCAAAGTTTAGGATGTGTATTGGACACTTTCACCCTGCGTAAAGACCGCTTCTCATTTTTTTTCTAGACATCCGGAGGACTGTGGACAGAATGCATATCACAGCTCAATGCAGATCAACAGGCAGCCATACAGGAGCTCCTGAACTCTGCTTGAAGGGCCTTAATTATCATCTGCAAGAAAACTAACTCCGAATAAACGTTTACCCTATTGTTTAGGTTTCTTTTGTTTCTTTTCTGAGTAAAACCAGAACTGTAGTGCGTGTAGGCCATTCTTCTGCAACCTACAGGCAGTGGCAGCAGGAAGAAGCATTCTTTCAGAACAGTGTTTAAATCGGTTTCTATCCCACAACATGGAAGAAGTTTCCTGTAAACCCTACAATAGCACTGAAGAGTATTTTTCTAACGGTATCAGCCATCCATACGATGGTGAAAGGGAAACAAGTTGAATTTTCTCATTAGACATAAGACCTTCAGCAGTAGATGTACGTTATAACAGATAAACGTTTCTCTACATCTAGTGTTAATTGTATTAATTGGAGTGTGAGTCTTTGTAGGGTAGAAAGTGTCCTTCTGCCCAACAAGGTAGTAGATCAGAAGATGAAAACCTGAAGACAAACATCGAGCATGAAGACCTCATTGATCGCACTTTTGATTCCCAAAAACAACTTGTACAGTGACTCAATGAGGAAAGCTGTTCAGCTTCCAGCCCTTGAATGTGAAGTCTCTTTGGCATGTCTGACAGTATCTCATTCACTCCTCAATAAATGACATTGAAACACAAGAAGCTTGTGTAGAAGTTCAGTGATGTGTGGTTCTTTTAATTTACTCTTGTGAAAAGATGAAAATAACAAACTCTACAAGTCACGATTTTCTATTTGAAACTTTGTATATTGTTGCCTATTACAGATTTTATGCTTTTTTGTTTCTTGACTTTTTAACAAATTTTTCACCTGAGTTTGTAGAAAGGAAACTTAATGGCATTCCTTGTGTGACAGTAAATTTACATATCTTGACTTTAAAATGTTTTTCATGTTCAGGTGCAGTTTCATTTCTTAACTTATAAAATGTAGTGTTGTTCCAGCTGCAAATGTGCAACGTGATCTGGTAGGCAGCAAACCTGTTGTAGTAGTCTGTGTTTTGTTTAAAACAATCATGCAGAGTTGACAGCTTGACTGAAAGAACGAAAAAACCTTCTTACGTCTTTCTGGTACTTCAAGAGCAATACATCGTCTACCAGCAAATACAGGCATAGAGTATCTGACTTCTAACAAAGATGAGTGAGGTTTTTGCACTCTGTTACTTCAAAGCTGTTAATATATGCATTGATCTTTAAAAACTTAAGTTCTTACTAAAGTGTTCTTCAAGTTGATCTCAATTCTCTCTTGAAACAGATATTTTCACAAAGAGGGTGTAAGTTTTCTTCCTTTATAATAAGAAAAGGTAGAACTTTACGTGTAATAAATGCCTCTCATACTGAAGAATAAATTTAGTTTTGCCTTTGAAAGTTTTCAGAAAAGAAAATACAGAAGGAAGTATACCAAAAACAGCCCAGGACCATTATACCCGAATGTTTGTGACACAAACTGCCTTAACCATTTGACAGTGTAGTTTGTTTAGAGGCATCTGAAACAGTGTGCAACAAAGGACAGTTCCAGTTTTCATTTTGATCAGTATTGTTAATATCTTATTTACAAAAATTCAAGCATTCATGCATCTGGAAGATGAATGCTAAGGATTGGATACCAATACTGTGAGAGAACTAGTAAGTCGTGTCAGTTATCTCAAGCACTGTTCCTGACAATAACTGTGCTATAGTATATCCATCATCATTCTTTGTTGGGTTTGGTTTTTAAAGTATTTATTTCAATTTTCCCTCAGTCCAAAATACGTTAATTTTTCCCTGCAGCAAACTTTTTGTACTTTTTCTCAGAGCATCCGGCTTAAATTTTTTTCCCCATTTCTTTGGACTGTGTGGTGAGAATCGTAGCACATTTGGCATTTCCCAGAAACTGTGTCAGCTGTGGCTCTCTAACTTAAGCAGCATTTGAATTGCTCTCCTGATGGACCAACTGTAATCCTCTTTCCTTCCCTTCAGTTCAAGTAACTGAGAACAAATAGAACCAGGAGATGGTGTTGCTCTGAGTGCCAGAGGTAGTATAGAGCAACTTTGTGCAGTTGCTTCTACCTTGTTAATCATTTTATCAAAGCAAAGGGCACTGAGTGAGTCACTGTCAGCCTGACAGGTAGGTTGGTTCCGGGTCCTGCCTGGAGATCTGTTCTTGCCGGTCCGCACTTTGTCAGGGTTGATCCAAAAGCTTCTGTAGCATTTTCTCAATTTACACAAGCTTTGGAAACTACACTCCCTTTCTACCTATTTAAAAGCTGCCTGAATTACTAATCTTGGTTTTTCTGGTTCCTTCATGCAGAATTTTTAGGCAGCCAACCATTCCTGTTCATTGCACTTAAGTACTGTTGCCCAAAGTATAGTAGTATAACAGTAGCTTTATCTGCAGCTATCAAAAAAGTCATCCTTATGAAGGAGCCAAAGTAATCTTAAGGTGTGGTACTGATAAGGGAAAGGTTGTAGTTTTGATTCAACCATTTTTCCTGGGTATAACTGCAGTCTTGCTTTAACAAACTGCTCAGTTATTGTGTGAGCTGGGGAGCATACCTGTTGTAGCGTAAAAAGCACAGCAAACAGTAGCAGTACTTTGCTTTGCCCAAACAAAGAGGTACCCAATCCATCCTAGACATCCATGCAGAAGTGCTCCAAGTTGTACTTGGTAACAAAGCACAACTAGAAAATGCTATGCAGGTGTTCCGGTACTGGAGTTCCATCAGCCTATTTAATAAGCATATGATAGTGACTACTGTTCATGAGCTTCCAACAGTAGCTCATCTCCCTGAACTGTCGGTGAGTTCCTATCTAAACTCTCATCTGTTCTTACTGTTCTGAAGGTGAAGCTACTTGCTTTGTGTTTGCAGCTCTAGGTTGTTCATGACAGATAATAATGCAGATAAATGTCAAGTCTCCTTTGCCTGGCTTTGTCTACAA
Source organism: Dasyornis broadbenti (assembly GCA_013397935.1). NCBI lineage: Eukaryota > Metazoa > Chordata > Aves > Passeriformes > Dasyornithidae > Dasyornis > Dasyornis broadbenti. The sequence goes on from VZRN01003026.1 coordinate 2,387,558, forward strand.
GATCCCCCCCCAGAGAATCCTGTGCAAAATCTATGTAAGAAAGTGACTTGTAGCCTCCATGCTTTCCACATGGGCTTTGTGTACTGCTGAGGCATTCTGTCATTGCTTTTTCTCTGCAGAGACTTCAAAGTAGTGCTGAGTGTAAGGGCTGCTATTCCCCAGCATAGAACAGTTGTTGTTATGCCAAATGTTGTCTGTTATTCTCTACACATCTAGATCTATCAGTCTCATGTACAGAGTACGTGCATGAGAGTAAGGCGTGTTGCACAGTTGGAATTTTTGATGAAATAAAGAATTAAGGAAGGTGAATTTCCTATTGACTCTGTGTATGTTTGTATGTATTGGCTATACAGCTGCCTCAGGCTCTTGTACTGGAGCTTTATTTTTGCCTTAGTGGTTTCTGTAGGGGTGCACACATACACTGAGTCTTACAAATACAATGAGGGTGCTATTAAAAATAATACAGAAGTCAAGTACTTGCCACCACATGCTTTTGCAACTTTGAAGTATTTTGTTGTGCATTTTTGGGGAGGAGGCTTATCCTTTGCTATTCAATGATTTGGTTTGCTCTTCCTTTGCTAAGTTAGACAATGCTACTTCCTTGTATGGAGCTCGATGGTATCTTAAATTCTAAGAAATGCATTTGCTGTCTTCCAAGAAGCAGTAAACAGGATCTAAGTGTCCATCTAGTACAGGTCCTGTCCCTTGGTTATCATGAAGATTTTTGTGTTGTTTGAAGGAAGAACGTCTCTCAGGACAGCGTAACGTCTGTTGAGACTTGGAGGTATGGGCTCAATATTGAATAGAATTGATAGGATTTGTTCAGGAAGAGGCTTCTACAGCATCTTCTCTGATGGAAAAGAAACACGAGGAAGGGAGGCCTACTCAGAATATGAAAGCTGTGTTTCCTATCTTTGAATACAAAATGCTAACCTCAGCCACAATACGGTTATTTCAGTAGAAATTTGGGTTTGTCTCTTGAGTTTTCAACCATTTTTATGTATCAGAGTATTTGCTTTTCAAAGGCACTAACTTGTTTCTCACAGCCCATGCGGCCTAAATGTTTGGTCTTTACATTCATCACAAGCTCACAGATTTTGCTCACCGAATTGATTCTGATCTTTTAAATTACTTGATAGAGAAGCCACATCACCTCTCCGCTCTCCTGAGCCTATTTAGGAAATCAGCATGGGAGTGGCAGTCTGGGATGATACCTCCTCCTGATGAGCAAACAGATGATGCGCAGTGCAATTGCACACAAACTTGCTGAGGGATGCCTGCTTCCCAAACTCAGATCAGCTACCCTTCCAGGTAACTCCCCCCAGATTATATACTGGGCATGGCATTCTGTGGTGTGGAATATTCCTTTGATTGTTTCGGGTCACCTGTCCCAGCTGTGCTCCCAGTTTCTTTTGCATACCTCTTCAGACCATGAGACGAGGGGGAAAAAGTCCTTGACTTAGGATAAACACAACTTAGCAAAAACCAAAACAGCAGTGTGTTATTAACACCGTTCACATTCCAAATCCAAAATACAGCACTGTAACAGCTACTGAGAAGAAATTTACGCTAACCTAGCTGAAACCAGGACATCCTGCAAGGCTAGAGTTAGTGTGAAATGAATTTCTTTGGTTTGGAGATAAGGAATTGCAGTTTCTGCTCTGGGGAGACTGTTTCTACAACCTCTGCAAAAGATCTTTTCCTATCATTCTGGTTCAGACCAGTGATTAACTTTCTGTGCGTTTTCAGGAAGGAAAGGTAGGATCTAGGAGGTATAAGTCAGTTTTGACTTTTATGATTTTGCTTTATCACTCCAAAGGCTGCCCATGACCTCAGTTCAGGTGCAGGGAATTTTTGTGGCTGCTAAACCATTAAATCAGAATGTCTTGAGTTTAGTATTATTACCACTCTAGGCTTAAGAATAACTTGTGCTGATGTAACACTAGATGCACACAAGTACGTGTAGTGGAGTTTCACTTACTTAGCAATAGATAATAATTTAACAGTAAGCAGCAAATGCCTTAAGGAGGTTTGGTTTTTTGGGGTTTTTTTTGTGTATGTGTGTGTTATTGCTAGCAGAAGACGTTCAAAGCTCCCCTGAGGTACCAGATGAGCCATACTCCTTGATGGAATGCAATTTTCTTCCAGAAGAGTGGGAATGGTAGCTGTTGGCAGAAATTCCTCAAGGGACCACAACCTAGGAGTGTATAGTGAAGAATTCCCAACTTAATGGTGACTGATGGAAATTACAACTTCAGTCAGTTTTGCTCTGAAGGTTGTTACTTGTCTCTCATTTTGCCAACACCATTATCACTGCTTGCTACCTATTGCAGATGCCAATGTGTTCTGACAGTGGGTTGCAAAAACGAAAGGGGATATTTCTTCAGCTTACTATTTCTGCATTAAATGTGTGGCTGCTTTTTTTCCTATGAAGCAACAAAAGTTTTATTTTAAATATATCTGAGATACAGTTTTTCATGTAATGTGTGCTGTTAACAAAATGCTGTTCCTTAATAACTGCACAGTTCTATCTTGCATCTGGTGGTGATAGGATTTGCTGTAAATTAACTAAAATGTTTAATATTAAATTCATATACTTATCTTAAAAACTAATGCTAATCTTTCAACCAAAAAAAGAAAACCAACTTGGAATAAAATTCACATTTTGGATTCAAAATGGTGAGAAATAATGTAATACAGGATATTGAATCAGGGAAGCTAACCTTGCCTAAATTACTTGAACAAAATTATGCAACATCACCATTTTTAAATATCTGAGAATAAAATGCCGAGGCATTTTTACTGTGAAGTTTTGTCTGTTTAGGAATTGGTATGCCTGGAAAACAAACCCAAAAAACCACCAACCCCCCCCCCAAAAATTGCCAAGTTTTGTCAATAGCACAAAGAAGTGTGTGGATGCAGTGGTTGTATTGCAGCCATTCAGTGCTCCAGCTAAAGCTTCTTCTGGCCAGTAGATGGAGATAATGCAATTGACTATCAGAATGCCATGTACGGGTACTCGGGAAGTTTGCTACTTCACAGTCCCTGGTTTTTTGGGAGGCTATTTCTTAATAGGAGTATTTTATAGGCAGAGTGTTTGACATCTGTTTACTGGAAACTTGTGCACAGAGCAGATAGTCTGCCTCGAGAACTGCCTATTACAACCCTACAAGAAAACAAAGAGGAAGGGGAGTGTTAAATCAGTACAAGTTTAGCCAGGTCTTCTCCCTATCCTTGTTTCTCTCATCATTAAAGAGTGTGACTAAAGTACATGCCCATGAATAAATGCCTTCCTGTAAAATGAGACAACCATTGCAACTTTCTCCTTGCAGCTACAAAAGCAAACTGTGTTTGGAACCTGCCACCTCTCCTCGTCCTCAGGGTAAGGAGGAAATAAGTTTCATTTGGAATGTCTGACAGTCTCTGGGAGCAAGTGAAAGGTAGCTCTGTAGATGAGCTCCTGAGGCTCTGTATTAACATCAGTAAGTGTGGATTCCTGCCCTGAAAACACGTAAAAGCTTAAAGACGTAGCTGGAAGTGGGAGTGTGGTGAGAAAACACATTTCAAGTGCAAAGCTAAAAAGGGTTAACTCATAAAGAAGCTATATTAAATTTTAAAAGAGAAGGATCTTCATCTGCCCTTGTTGCTATTGAAATACTGTCCCATGGTATTTATTTTAACATTGAGGGAAAGCAAACAAACAGAAGACCCCCGCAACCCAAACCTCCCAGTTGTTGGAATTGGACTCTTGTCATCATTCTTATGACTGAGCACAAAACTGAACTCTGAGTGGTTGCCCACTGTAACTTCTATTTTCAAATGTATTTTTACAAATGTAAAACATTTAGTAATGTTTTACAGCTCCTTACGTAAGTGTAGTATATAATTTTTGTTCTGTTTCATTTTTCAGCCATCTGAGTTTTGGTTTGCTGGAAACTGAGTCCCTTGCTAGTCTTATAGAAAAGATGGTCAGGTGTCATCTGGTATGTTCTGTAGGTCTATTTTTCTTCTTTGACACAACTGGTAGTGTTGTTTCTTTTGAAAAGAGCAATGGAAGTTCAAACAAACTTTTAAAATAAATAATTTCTTGACAACAAATCACCTGGACTTTGTGTCTAAAGTGTGAGACTTAGGCACCTGAATTATTTTATCTTGCCTTTTAGTTGAATTACCATTCCCAACTTAAAAAAAAAAACCAACCAAAACCAAACAACACAAGCAAGCTTCTATCAGATCATCTAAAAAAAGAATAATAATTAATTTTCCCCCTAATCCTAAATTTTTCTGGTACTATAATTATGGTGGAAGTGAATGATTGCTTCGCTTGGGAAAAGGGCAGCACTGAATGACTTTTGGCTGTTTTTTCTTGTAAGAATTCCTATTTGTTCCTCAGAAGGGAACTGAGCAGCAGGTGCTGCAGTAGCCAGGAGTGTTCTGCATAAACATCTGTGCACCTCTGCCATGACTTCACATGCAGTCCCGATGGCGGTGCCAGAAACAGGATATAGCAGAACTGGAAAGGTTGAGAAAGAGGTGGTAAGTTTAAGAACTAGGCCATGCACTGATGATGTGAGGTGAAACTGAAGAGGTTCAGGTCTTCAGACTGGAAAAAGGTCATGGCTCCAAGGGAAGCAGGACAGACATCTACACAGTTAATGAACGTAGGGGAGTAGGTGAATCAGGAACAATTCACTGTTACCCATAACACAAGACTGCCCAAATAAAGTATTAAATAGGATCTTTAAAACCAACAAATCTTTTTTTCATACACTGTAATTTCTAATGGATGTGTCTAGAAGTAAAAAGTAGATTATTAAAACCAATTATTTAAGGGTGTGTGAATGGTTAATAAGCAAGCTCCCGAGGAAACTACTTGCTCAAGAAGTCCATAAATCATTGGCTGTCAGAAGCTGGGAGAGTAGGCTGGGAAAAGGATCACTCTATCTTTTCCCCATTCGTTATTTTCTTTCCCTAAGGCTCCCTTACTCTATCTCCTGTTAGACACTCAGTTCTCTGATCAGGCTTCACATGGCCCTTCATACACATCCTTTACAGCACTCCTTACTTTGCCCTCACTGATTTTGTTTATGCAGATCAAAAATCACTATGTTTGCATGGGGCTTTGGGAGATACAAATAATTCTTCACCCAGGTCATACAGGATCAACTAGAGCAGGCATCAAACATATAAAACTTATCTCAGTGCTAATACTCACGTAGACACTTGCTCTGGGGCCTGAGAAGGAAAAAAAAGTTTTCTTACCTTGACACTATTACATGTTACATGGACTCTAAATAAAAGACAAAAGAGAAATCTATAATCAAGCACAAACAATAAAATTTCTATCCTTTATTCTCCGCACCATTTTGAAGGAGAAAATGGATTTATTTGTGTATTCAAATGTGGCAAATCTGAAATGCTGAACATTTGTAGCTTACACAAAGGATCAAAGTGCAGTAGAAACTAAGGCATGTGGTGAGACTCTCTGGCTTTCCCTAGTAGAAGATTAAACCATTTTAATATTTGGGCAGTTTTATGAGAACTGCAGCTCCTTTGTTACTGATCTGCCTCTTAGGATGAAAGATGACAGCAGGAAATAGGGATTAAGATTTCCTCTCGAAATGCCAGAGGGAGATATGGCACAGTATCGATGTGTGATACCCAATGTTGTTATCAACTGCAGAGAAAATGTGAAGGGAACAAACTAAACAGGCAGGGGTGAAGCAATTGGAAATATCAAAGAAGAGACTGCATTTCAGAATTTAAAAGCATGAGATAATAGGCAACTTTTTTTCTTATAAAGAACCAGTTAAATGAAGTATGGACTATTATTACAACTCCTGGTGCTTTAATACAGTTCCTGGGAACTATTCTGGTTAAGCCTGTCCCATTTCAGCAGAGTGAGTTAATCCAATTCTATATTAAGCCTATGTCCATTTTAAAATATAGTATTTAAAAAAAAAAAAAATTGTTTTTCTTTTGGTTCACTTGCAAGTATCAAATGGTCACTAGGGAAATATTTTTAAAGGACAATTGTATCCTAAATATTACTGATAAACCAGAAATGATTGCTTTCTGTATTTCATTGTCAGAGTAAAACCATGAATCTCATGTTCAAAATATTTATGGAGTGGAAAATCGCACAATAAACTGGAATACTATGGAACACCAAAATGCTGAGGGGAATGAGACATACATGGCATGCAGGCCACTAACTGAGAATATAGAAAAATGTACTAGCACACATAAGGGAATTTTTTCTTTTGAGTGGGAAAATTATCTAATTGGAAGTAGTGGCAATGAATTCTGAATGATTATATTAGGTGGGAAAAAACAGGCATGAGAAAAATTCATACCCCCTTTGCCTGTGACCTGCATCTCAGAAAATTAAGCTGTTGTAAACAAAAACTGTTCCCTGTCTGCCTTCAGCATCAGAATCCAGGGAAGGGCACAGCACTCATCACTCACATTTAAAAGCTATAGGCAGAGCCCAAGTTGCTACAGACACAGGACAGGTTAAAGAGGATCTCTGACAGTGACACACCAGCACAGGAGGAACATGACCAACAGTTCTGGGCATCTTTGCCAGCAAGTTGATGGGAGGTGACGGGAGAAAAAGTGTACGCTTAGTCTACCTGACCTTTCAGGAAAAGATTCCATCCTGATTTGAAAGTAGACTGTAGTATAAAATAGACCATGTCATCGTAGACTATTTTTCTCATCGGTAAAATGGAAATGATGGAAATATTTAGATGAAATATTTTTTCATCTAAATTCCACTTTCTAGAGCAGTTGTTTTGTTTACAGTCCTTGAAATTTTATTTCTGAGAAAAAAATTTAAAAAGATAATAAGAAGGAAAATAAATGCTTTTCAAGTCTCTAATGATTTGATTTTATTAAATGTAAATTATGCAGTTCTAGCTAAGCTTTCTACAGTGAAACGTTATTTCTGTAAATTATTTAATGCTTTTCACTTTCAGAACAGAGAGTTTCACAGATCCTTTTTGAAGAAGGCATTTTGTTAATTATGTTAAGCACAGATAGAAAATTGATGGTCTTGTTTCTCTTCATTCTGTTATGTTTTTCATATGGGATGCATAAAAATTACCACCCTGAGAAGACCTAGCTTTTGGTCTGACATTTAGGAATGGGCTAATTTCAGAGGCTGCTTTCTGAAATAGCAAAATCATATGCTGAATTGATGTTTGCTTTGACAGGTTTTATAGTTTCTCCCCACAGCCAGATTTAGATGTTCTAAACATTAAAACAGGAGAATATGACAATGGAGAAGACAATAACTAAGGCACCTGTTGTAACTAGCTGTTGTAAAAATAAAACGTCTGTCATCCAGCATGAAATTAGAAAGGACCCATGGGAGATTCTGAATGCAGCAGAGCACCAGAAAAGGCTCCTGCACCACCACTTTAAAGGGGAGATTATCCCAGAAGGATCTATTCAAACACGCTGATATGTTCCAGATGTATTCCCTTGCAGAAGGTCACAGCAAAAATATCGGCAGGGGGTGTTGAGGAGAGCAAGAGATTTATTGTTTTCATGGGAATCTTTAAGCTGATAATGCTAAAAGCCATGTTTAATGTTCTATATTGTTCTCATTTTCATATTTGCAAGGGGACTCTTCAGCTGTGTTTACTCACGGCATAAATTCTAAGGGGCTGCAAAAATGGCTTTTCTTTTTTGGTTTAAAACCATATTTACTGTTATCAGTCCAGGCAGTTAAAAGGTTCTTCTTCATCATAGAGTTAAATGGTTTCAAAATAATTTAATAAATTTAGTTGCACTCTCCTCCTAGAAAGAATCACCTTTTTTCTTTCTCCTTTGTTTGTTTGTTTCATTGTTTCTTTAAACAGATAAACAGTTTGCTCTGTCCCAAATTACAAAATGAACTATGGTGCTGGGAGTTCTACTCTAGACTCTGAATTCTAAGGACACATTTCTATTTCAAATAACAGATTTAGTTTTCTTCTCCAAAGTAGTACTGAAAGATTAACGTGGTTGGTTGGATGTCTATATGAAATCTTTTCAGCTCTGCAAATATCTTCTCTTTCCCTTATCACTTCTCTCTCCTCACCATGGTAGAATTTCTGATGAAAATACTGGTATAGAATATGTATTTTGTCTTGATATTCAGTGTTCTTCCTTTCTTTGGGAGGAAAGGTGAAAGTGGATTGTAGGAGAGAAAGCCTGAATATGAACAGCAAAATTATTATTTTTTTTTTTTAATTTAAGAAACCTCTGTATTTTTTCTTGCTTTTCTTTTTTTTCTTGAATGTTATGGTATTTATTATTTCATAGATGATGATTTTAAGGATAATTACAATAAATTATTACTTTTTCATTTACACTGCAGTAGCTGACAGTTTTGTCCATTAATGAACACTTTGGAGATGTTGGTGTCCTTTAAAAACAAACATTTTTTTTCTACTTGGATTTGCAGATGGGAAAAAGCAAGCATCAAAAAAGTATAAGACGATGCAATCTGTGTGGTTTTGAGGAGTATGAATTGTCCTCGAATTTCAAATGCACTTTCTAGTTCTGAAGCTTCAGGGATGATTCCTCTATTAACTGGTGCACTGTTGATGATCTGAGCACAGATATGCAGCTAAAGTAACACACATTAATCTGAAACAGGCAAACGCACTGGGCAACACAAGGTAAATATGATGAGATGTAACTGAGGTGATGTTGTGTGGTGTTGTGCTGAGGCTGGGGAGAGGAGCCTGTTCCAACTGCTTCATACACTGAATTCTCTTCATATAAATTCTTAAGGACTTGGGAAACTTTTGCAAACACCATTAAAAGGCTCTCTCTTAATTCATGATATTATACCCTTTGAGCAGGCAGTAAACAAAATCTATTAATTAGCTGGCTCTAAATGCTTGAATGGTTTCTTTTCAATGGCTGGGTTATTCCTTTCACATGGAAATCCTGAAGTTTGAGAATAGAAATCCACTCCTTTGCTAACTGGCTAAATACTTGGGTTTTTTCTCAGAAATTAACACATGGTCTACTGATAGTATTATACACTATTATGAAAACTGTAAATGACCACTGCCCCTAGCTTTAAGTTGGACATCGCCTTCCAGTGTGGAAACAAGAAAGACACATTGGTTCAACATTATTAATCTTAAGAGAATAGCCAGGGGTAATCTTAGCAACCAATGACTCTAATAATATCTTGGGAAGACATGGGCAAAAATATATTGCAAATAAAGGGTAGTGGGAATCCCGAATGCTACAAAATGTGTAATAAAAATAATGGTGAAAGATAGACAGTTCTGTCATGTTCTTGCTTTGAAATTAGCAAAAACTGATGAGTTAACATACGTTAACATTAAGACACATGAGAGCCTAAAACTGACCAATCAAATGCCATAGGTTTGCAAGACTGAGCCCCAAACCACATTTATACAAGAACACATTGATAAATCTAGCATGGAAGTATTTGCTGAAAGCGTCTTCGAAACAAAATTTCAGGCTCCAGGGAAAACATCATTCTCCAGGGAATGTTTTATGAAAAATAATTACTAGACTGTAGCATCTTAGCTTCTCATCTTAAGGAAACATCGCAAAACATGAACTGAACACATATTTTAAAGTAGTTAAGAAAAGAGGCATAGATTTTAAGGACAGAAGGACCACTGAAGAATCCAGTATGACCTTAGTGTAATCCAGACTAAAGAACTTAATCCAAATACTTGGTGTTTGAGTCCAATAATTTAGTTAGACAAAGCACACAGACAGGCAAACAAGTTCCCACATGGGAGGTGAAAATGGGAAATTGCAGGTGCTCTGCCTTAACTGCCTGCATACACACATGCCTCCTGGAACCTCACAACAAATAGGAGAAAGTGTCAATGAAAAAATAACTGCAATTCATCCCAGGATATGAGAGCTGTGAAAAAGTGAAGGCTTTCCAGAGATCTGTATTTGTATTGTTGTAGCCATTGCTATTTCTTTCCTAATGAGAAGGCAGAAGGTGCAGAGATGCAGTCTCTCAAGAAGACAGAACCCTTTCAACATACTTCTCTCCTACCCTTCTTTTTCCTTGGGTTCTCCTTTATCTGGTAAAGCAGAAATTAATAATCTGAAATGTACTTCTAGCTCTTCTCTTCTTTGTCAGTGGATGCAGACAAAGCTTATCTGCTTTCTTTCAGAAACATGAACTAATTAGAACCATTTTTCTAATTTCAGTGACTTTTCAAAAACAAATGCCATTTCTCTCAAATCCTGTTTATTTGATGTGACAACAAATTCCCCATCTTACTCAACTGGGAAGAAATGTAACCCATTGTACTACAGGAAACTAACAGCAGCAGTGGGTGCTTTTCTCAGCTATCATATCAGAAGAGTGCCAGATGCTGCCATTTACAATTTACAAGACACAAATCCGTTTTAGAGAAAAACTGCTGTCTGTTTAGATGTCAGTCCCTAGTTGTCATTGATATCCTTCAGAAGACCCAAGAGTCAAAGCGTTAACTAAATAAACACATGCAAACTTGTCCATGGCTCTTAGAGAAATGCCCAACACTTTACCATCTTTAAGGTACACCATTCAAGACAGTATTTCACTGTTGCTCTTTGGAGTTTGGTAAGAAATGATCAACAGCTTCAGGGAAACCTGTAACTTTTGTTCAGTACTTTTGTTCAGAACTTTTGTTCAGAAATGTTACTCCAACTTGGAAGGCATTGAAGATGACATCACACATTTGATGCAGATTACAACAACTGTTTTGTTAGGTGTGAATGAGGCATTAGTGATCTGGAAGTGTAGATAAAAAGCACCAGGAAATTCTAAGTGTTAAGTGTTGCCACGTTAAGTAAGAGATAAAGCTGCTGGTAAAGTAAGTATTTGGAAAAAGGCAATCTTTTTGTTATGTCAGTGTTTTTAGCCACGGTTCATATGGTCGGGCATCTGGACTACTTGGTCCTCATAGGTCCGTTCCAACTGAAATACTCTCTCCTCTTACGCTATTTCTATTCTATTTCCCTTCTACACTGTCAGAATGAGAATGTATTCCTCCCGGATCTTCTACAGACCGTGGACTTTGCATGGAAGAAGTTTTGGAGGAAATAACAATAATTTATTTATCTAGAATTGACAGCTAAGGGCAGTTTCCAGCTTTTCAGTCAGGAATGTATGTATTTTTGGTTTCAGGGTTGACTAGAGAAATTAAGTTCTCTTGATCTCAGGAGGTTGGATGGCATATGCATTGAGGTATTTGTAGTGAGGTGTTTGTGCACAGAGAGGCATTGCTGTTGACAGGCAGAGGAATTTGTCTTTTGGGGACTAAGCAAGGTCAAGGCTTGGACAAAAAAAATACAGAGTTTGCATATAATTTTTCTTTCCTCATGTGATTAAAAACTAGATATAGTAGTATGGTTCCTCAAATGGCCTTTAAATGCTGGTTGCTCAGAAGGCTTATGTTATAAATTCATTCCTAATTTACTGCACACTCCTGGGTCACTGAGAGGACTTCAAAGACCTGAAGGATCTTCCCTGCATCACTTATTTTTGTGCACCACCCCGTCTTCTTCCTGAAAAAATCTCGGGTAAAAGACCGGAAAAGGCTCAAAGAGATGCACACCCTAACCCTTCAGGTATGCAAATATAAAGGGATGACTTAAGAGCTGCTGTAAGCAGACAACTCTGCTGGCCCTAGGTGTGACAGCCTTTTTGTTATAATTCCAAATCTTGTCTGAGGGAATGTAGTCTCTGCAAAAGGCACGCACCCAGCCCTGCCCTCTGCCTGCTGGGCTCCTTTCTACTGGTGTACTGCAGTGATGTGAGAGACAGAGCCTGAAGCCCAGATTGTTACTACTGGTTAAACTTTACTGATCTGTGTTTGTCTAACGAGGACGAAAATAGAGTTTATGACAAACTAGTAACCATAAATGTGAATACGGTACACACACACCCAGTCCTGTGGTTTCTCTGGCATCTCAGCAAGCACTTGGGAGTATGAGTGTGAAAAGACTCCCGACACATGAGCACCGCTCTGTTCTATGCTGAAGCCTCCCTCCTAAAGCAGAAGAGCTGGGGTAGCCATTAATGCACAGCCCCCCGAGACAGTGTCCTGGTTCCTCCTGAAGGGCCCGCCTACTTTAATAGCCTCAGAACTATGGGCGAGCGAACCAGTTCCCAGTCCCAGGAAGGGCGGCAGGGGACTGCCCTCCTGCGGGGTGCCCCACTGGGCGCCTACGCCCGACAGTCCCCAAAATCCGCAGGAAGGGGCAGGGACCCTGCGGGGCCTCCCGCTCCCCTTGCTCCGGGGCTGCAGCCGCGTTTAACCCTTCCCTTACACCGCGGCCACCTGGGCGCTGCCCGTCCCTTCTGGTGCCCGGGAGGAGGAGGAGGAGATGGTAGATACAGATCCAGAACGGGGGTATCTGGAGCACTCCCGGCACCGCAGCGGCGTAGGGTGGTGGTCGCTGCGCCCCCGCCCCTCTCCGGCTCAGGCTGCCCGGGTACCACGGCCGGGGCGGGCACGCCGCCGGCAGCGCTGATCCCAGCGGCCGCCGCCGNCTCTCGCCCCCCTCCCCCCGCCAGCGGCTCCCCCTCCGGGAGGGGGCAGGGTTAGGGGAGGGAGGTGCAGCCGCGGCAGAGCGGCGGCGAGCGGCGTCCAGTTCCCGCTCCCCCTGTCCGCGGGCGGCAGCAGAACCGCCCCTCCGCCGCTATCTGCCTCCCTTCTCCTCCGGGCCGGCCCGGTGGGCTCCCCCCGCTGCCAAGCCGGACATGG
>VZRN01003026.1:2403027-2489665 GCA_013397935.1 Dasyornis broadbenti
AAATTTTGACATTGATGAATATGAGGCTGCCAGTTCTGGCAGCTTTTTAGATTATCTGTGCTTCATGATGGAGCTGTGGAAAAGAAGTGCTTCTCTGGTTTGAAATATCCTTACATTAAGCCTTTACTTGCTCTTGGGCATGCTTTTTTTAAAGGTACTGGCTGCTGTGGAGACTCCCAAACTGGGATGTGTTAGGGCATGAAGCTGGGGAAGATGGTCCACAGGACCATATTGTTTTCATAGTGTTTGCAGTGACAAGTTGGTTGTTGGGCAGAGAAGTCCCAGGGCTGACCGTGGACTAGACAATCAAGTGCTCATCGCCAGCTCAGTGCGTTGCCTCAGGTTTTACTTGGTGGAAAATTGTGCAGGGAACAATTTTGGCTGCTCCCTGTTTGTTACTGGTTGTCCGTCCCTCTTTCCCCAGACTGGAATTTGAAGTGCAGGTTGGTGCTCTGACCTCGTCCTCGCCTCTGCTCCATTTGGGGAAATGCAGATATGCATCTTGCTGATTGCAGTGGGGATCCGGATCCAGAACTTCCAGAGGATTGACTCAACTCATCTTTTTAAGCTTACATCCATATTTAGGAAGTACTTTTCACAACTATAGGATTGGGTTGCAAACCCTGATTATATACATAAATAAAGCTCTTAGTGGATGTTTTCAGCAGTTAAACCTCTGTGTTACTAATCTTGGTTAAATTCTAGTGCTGAATCAATGTATTAGCATTGTACTTTCCGTGCTGTGCTGTTACCGATATGGACCAAACTTACTGGGTTTGGTTTCTGGTTTGATTTTATTCCCCTGACTGTTTTTTCATGGTTCTTGTCTGTGCCAGTGCCCTTATTTTATACTGTCTTTTTTAGAAAAGCATGATAAAAATGCTGTTTATTGAATTTGGGTCCACCAACTTGTTCTGCTTTTTCTGTTTCTTCTTTTAGAAATTGGCATGTTTATCTTTAAAGGCCCTTTCCAGGCTCAGTTTCATGACTTTGAAAGGTTGCAGCTTATGCATTTTCTTTCTTTATATTTTTTCATTTTTTGTGTACTTTTTTGACTGGCTAAGTAGATAGTGAAGTTTCTAGTTTAGAGATGGACTGCTGAACTTGGGAGAATAAAGGAATAGCTTGTTTTTCTGGTCATAAAGGCACAGAAAACTAATTACAGAGGTATAAAAGGTCATAAGGCTGAAGTCAGCTTTGAATTTGTGCAAAATGTCAGTAAATTTGGCCTGCAGAAATGTAGGCAAATCAGACAATTGGGTCAATCTGTATTGGCTGTGGGCATTATCTTGTTTGTCATCAATTGCAGCATGATGAGCTTTCTGACCTTGTCTATAATGAAGTAGACTTGATTAAATATTATGAGAAATGAAAATACAATATGCCTTTTGGGGGATTTGAGAAGCAGGGATGATCTTTTGCAACTACTTTTTTTTTTTTAATAGTGGAAATATAAATGGAGGAAATTGTCTCTAACATTTGGTTGTCAAAAAAGACTTAAAGACAAAAAGAATGGTGTCTCTGTTAGCTGGTACTCGAATAAAATGAAGCTTTGTTGGTGAAGTTCAGGAAGGTGCTAAAGTTCTGTTCTCTGTTGATCTCGTGTGGGAACTGATTTTTGTAATGTGCCCTTCAGTGTTACACAGTAAAGTCCATACAGCAAAACCTGGTTTTGTGTCACTGTAAAATATGGAGAACTTTCTGAAGCCATGAAATCTGGTTACTGAGGCTTACAGGAGAAGATTTTTGTACAGTACGCATTTGTTACTAGGCATGAGGAAAATCAGGGGATTGGGTGATATTTTAGTATAAGTCAGGGATGGTATTTCCAGACCATGTTTTCTTTCCGAGTTTACAAATCAGATGTAGTGGTAAAAGCTCACTGGAAAGTGGGAGGCTGTGTCCCCGAGACACTGTTGCTGCATCCCTTACTGGTGATGCCTTGCCTATGCTCTGTTCTGCTGCTTACTATTAAAATCAGGTTTTTGGCTACCAGCACTGGAGGTTGCTGACCCATGGCACAAGATGTATCAAATGAGTAGTAATGTTAACAATGACTTCAGTCCCCGTTTCCTTCCAAATATGTTGTCTTGGGGTGGGGGAAGAGTAATGGTTTGGATCTTGCAGGGTGACTGAATTTGCCGTAATGAAAGTATGTTAAGAAACTATTACAGTCCCATTTGACATGTGATCCTGCATTCTTGTGAGGCTCTCTAAATTGCTGTTCCCAACTCTCTCCCTTGTTGGGGTTAACACAGAAGTGAAAAGGCTAAGCTGTGCAACCAAAGGGGACCTTCCTCTCCTCCCCT
The DNA here is from genome assembly GCA_013397935.1 of Dasyornis broadbenti. Lineage (NCBI taxonomy): Eukaryota > Metazoa > Chordata > Aves > Passeriformes > Dasyornithidae > Dasyornis > Dasyornis broadbenti. Next base: position 2,405,337 of record VZRN01003026.1, read on the forward strand.
TGGTATAGGTCTCCCCAGAGCATCTATTTCTATAACACAAGGTATTTAGGTGTATAATACACAAAGTATTACAGAAATTCAGCAGTGGGAGATGTGTCACATGGACAGTTTTATCTGAGGAAAAGCTGTGGCTTTCTGAACAGAGAAACCAGTATCAAGCCATCCTTGCTTGAAACAACAATGTTTGAGTGCAGGCTCTGTGCTCTGTATACAGAGGGAATATGGGATCACTGTCTCAGGGGCAAGCTACTCGGGCACCTGAGTTGTCTCGCAAAAAACATTGCTGGGGAAGAGCACACATTTTTGTAGGTCAAAAAATGACTTGCTGGTAAACTGGAAACCCTAGCAGTAATTGGAGGGAGTTGGTATTGTTGGATGCTTCCTTTTCTGATCTGGGGCTGCTGCGTCTGCTGGCCACCACTGGCCTTTCTGCATCTTTCACGCTTGATTATTGCAGGCCCAGTAGTTTGATCGCTGGTCACTAATAATACTGACTACTGCATCTCCTTAATCAAGGGCCCTTATTTTTGGTCACCTGCACCACAGGCACAGGTCAAGAAGACGTTTATCTGTGTATTCCAATAGCACGAAGGGTCTATCTGCTCAGTAACCTGAGTGTGTTTAATTGGCTCTTTCTGTGCCACATTGGGCATTCTTCTGTTGGTTACGCTGTTTAAAATAATTTATTTTTTTGCCTGGATTAAGAACTTGAGCTGCAGATGCTACGTGTTCACTCTTTCAGTCTCTTGAGCGCTATTTTTGGACGTGTCCCAGCCTCTGTCTCTCCACTGAACAATACCAAAGGTGTTCCACGGGGACCTTTGCTAGCCCAGCAATGGAGCACTGGCAGGCTGCTCATTAGTCTTTTATGTCTCTCCTTATCAGTTTTACTGAGAAACTCCCTATCACTTTGGTTGCACATGTTAGAATAATTAGGCTTCCAGTTCCGCAGGTTTGTGTGACATTGATTTTGGCCTGAAAGTTCAGGGGAGGGGAAGGATATCATTAAATTATATAAAATGGCAAGTATGTCTTCCATAGTTGCCCTTTTCCATTATGAGTTGGGTTTAAAACACATTCTTGCACAAAGAGAGGCAGAAATCCCAAGCAGACTTTAATGCTACTTATAAAGGAGGTTTATTCCTTTGCATTAATAAATAAGTGGAAACAAATCTTAAATTTCTAAGAGGAAAAGAGGATGTGATGATAGCATTAATCAGTTGGAACAGAGCTTCACATAATTCAGAGACTTTGGGATCACAGCAAGTATCAGACAGACTTCGAGCATTTCCCTGGCTACGCTGGTCTTCCTATGATTATGGGAAGGGAGGATGGGATGTAGTTTGGGGATTAACTATTTTTTTCTGTCCATCTCTCTCATTTTTCCAGTTATTCTGGCGTTTGCTGCCGCTTGTGGCTTACCATCAAAGTGAACTTAATTTGATTTGGTTTTATTTTGTTAATTCCCTGCAGTCTTATGTTTGCAATAACAGTGATTACAACTGAGAAGTCTCTGGCCAGCTATTTGCTGTGGTGTATAACAGCAGTGTCCTTTTCAGATTAAGGAAAAGTAGGATTTGTTTAGTTTGTCCTGCCTGAGGTTATTTTTTCCAAACATCCAGGGTAAAAAGGAAGGTAAATCTCTTGTAAAAGTAAGAATCTGCAGAAACTGTGCTGGTTTTTTCCTTTTTTTTTTTTTTTCTCGGGAGTTTCTTGTTTTCCAGGGAATGGTTTGTATTCAGGTGCTTAAAAATATGGAAAAGATTAAAGGGAGAAATAGGAAGGGTGTATTCAGTTGCTGTACCTTTTAGAGAACTAAGAGTGTATATAATTTTATGAACCAAATAGTCCCAGTGCATTTTAGAAGTTAAACTTACTTTGTGTGAATCTGATTAGCCTCCTTGGCTTTCAGTCTTTTTCAATTTGAAGAGCTCAGCTCCTATCTTATCATTGCGGGAATTTCTCATGAAAATCTCTGTTTTGCATTGTGTTTATAAGACCTAAAGCCATTCAGTTTGCCTTTAACACATTAAACATTCAACAGTGCTTTTTAAACAGAGGCGTCAGTTTGTGCATGTGGGAGGAACAACTGTGTGGTTATGCCATTGTAACCTGTGTTGTTCATTAGCTTTTTTTGGCGGAATTGATTGGTGTAATGTGGAAAATAACACTGTTTAATGTTCTGGTGCAGAGTGCCATTTTTCCCTCCTGTGTCCTTCAAAATGTTGAGTATAATTTTCAGTATTAGGAAATAGAAAAATATTAGAAACCATTAAAAGAAACATAAAATAAGCAAAAAGGAAAGTATACCTACAATGTGTGGTCAATAAATATTAAACTTGAAGCTAGCAGAAAATACCCTCAAAATGCTTCAATAGCAAATAAAAAATAGATAAAAGACAAAGCAGATGGTGTGATAGTATTGCAGTGGAGAGAAGGGCAAGTGTCTCTGCCATTTGAATGTAAAAAGGATTTTAAAAGACATTCTAATGAAGTGCTGTTCACAGCTCTGCCTTTAATAGTAATATTTGAACATTGATATAAGTCACAAATGGCACAATTCCAAGGGTGTAGGATCCATTTGCTTAAAACATGAGTCGGAAGTGAACCTCTAAGAGAAGAATTTTTAAACAGACCTGTGGGAGAGGAGAATCTGTTGGTGGTAACTTTACGGGGCAGACTTTTCCATCTCTTCTTTCATATTGTTTACAATTAAGGCTTGAATGGTAGTGCTGTGCCTTTGTTTCTGAGTGTTCTCTGCACCGCAATAAACTGGTAGGCAACTTTAGCCATGCTAGGCAAACAATGAAGCTTAATTAAAAACTAAGCGGTGGATAGAGGAGAGACTCAAATCACTGCAGCTGTTGCTGGAGGTCATGGCTTTGCCTGCCAGCTGTCCCTTCAGCTCGTGTGTGGCTGGGTGCTCACACAGGTACTGCTTGGAGCAAATGCAGCCCCATGCCATCTCATTAGCAGGGAGTATATAGGGCAGTGTCAGGAGAGGGGTCGGGAAGTCTGGCAGGACAGGGGGTGTGTGGTGGAGCCAGCCGTGCAGCTGCTGGCTTTTTGCTGTGCTGGGGTTGAGGGAAGAGTATCACTTGGGTGGAAACCAATTTTTATTTGCTCTGTTGGTCACCGCACGTGAGCTCTTTTACATAGTGGGTCTCGGGAGGAAATCAACGTGGCACTAATGAAGCCAGTTGAGAAAGTGAAATCTTTATCAAAAACCTTGTCCATATTGACATCAAGCACAATTTCCCAGAGTTATCTGGAAATGCTTCCTGTAGCCATGAAATAGTGTGCCTTTATCTAATGAAGTACCGAAGTGATGATGCAAGAGCAGGATATCTGCATGATTTTTAACTCCAGCTGTCTAGCTTTTAAAATGCAAATCAAGAACTATTTCAGATTCTGAAGCAAGAAATTACACATTGGGCAATGCCCTGGACTCAAACATTTCTCCCTTAATTTTGTGTGCAGTGGCTGCACACTGAGGCACCAGAGGAATCATTGGAGCAGTTTCTAGTTGTAATAATGCTTCAAGGATCATTTGAAGCAATGGACAAGCAAATGACACTTGATGGTAACTCTCTGCTTGAGAGAACCCAACACAGGAAAGCCATTCCTGTCTTCCTGAATGAAGAGAAAGTACATGATAGAGGCGAGCTAGGGACTAATAGCAGCATACTGCAAGTGTATGACTGAAAAATTAGATCACCGTTGTGATGGAGTAGAGTGTGTGTATGTTTTTCTATATCTGATGAGAAGAGGGAGCTCAGAGGAATTTTCTTTCTCCAGAACCAAGATATGGAGACTTTTCATTTTCTCTGCTTTAAAAAAACCCTAACAAACCCAACAGTCTACATAGTCAAGAAAATTCAGACATGTATCTGAAAGCATTAAAACTGAAGGCAATATCGTTCTTAATTGGGTATTTGCTAGGGTTGCTTTGACTCCCTTAAATCTGTTGGTGGAATTTCTTTGGGCAGTACATAAAACTATTAAATATCCTTTCAAAGTTCTTTTCCTCAAAAGTGAGAATAATGTTTGAACATACATGAGTTATGTTGTTATTTGGAATACTTAAAGTAGAAAGTAGGTGATATAACAAGAACAACTAATACACAGAGAAAGAATAACCTGTTTAAAGCTGGAATAGTTAGCTGTAGAGATGGTGAGCTGTTTGAGCATGTACCACAATAGATGGATATAAGTAAGAGAACTACATTTTTCCCTTCCTGTGTCATGTAAAGAAAATAACAGAGAGACCAAGGTATGCCTCTTCATCTTTGTATTTGAATTTTCTGCAAGATCAATGTGATATGAGGATATTTATAGCTGCAGGGTGAGATAATGTCTGTCCTTCAAGAAAGCTCAAAAAATTTTAATTCTGGTGTAAACAATAGAAAAAGTCCTGAAGAAGGATATGTATTGTACTTTCCTGCCTGGTTTTGTCAAAACAAGATGCCTCCTTTAACCTGAACAAAGTTCTTTCCACTTAAAAGCACCCCAGGATTGGAACTGAGGCTTGGAAGTATGCCATGAAGGGAAGATGGTAGCTATACATCTAAAAAATGTCTACAGAAAAATGTAAAATGTGTCTAGAAGTTTTAAAGCCTTGTATCTGTGGCAGTTTTGTGCTAACCTCAGAGAAGAAAGAATTTCAGAAAAAAGATGATCTGAGAATGGTTCCAGCTTGGCAAGGAGAATGTGATTTGGAGACATGGAAGAGAAAATTAATCAGAATAATAGCTCTAGCTCTTACAAGGAGATCGAGTCTATTAATGAAATTAATATCTGAAAATTAATTATAAACCCAATCTAATGATATATATGTATATCTCAGTACCTTAGAGGATGTTTTAAAATCTGCAGGTAACTCCAGAATTTTTCTGCAGAGGAGTTTCCAGGAGTGGAATAAGAATATCTGCTGTTGTTTTCTCATGGAATATTGGTATCGCAGTAAGCAAACCCACTTCACTCGTATGCATATGTTTGCTGTTGCAATGAAGTGACAACTTGGCTCAAGTCAGAAAAGGCTGCAATGCCCGAGAGCTGGATTGTACTGAATCAGCTGGGTAAAAGTTTCCTGAAGTCTTTTGGCAGTGTCTTACTTCTGTGAAATCAAATATGCTGCAGCAATTTCTGGTTTGTATGTATGTATATTAACCAGTGAGTGAGTTTATTCTAAGCATTAACTTGCTTGTTTATGGCAAATCCTGGAATAGCCTGGTTTTTTCACTAGACTTCCAGGTTTAATTTAATTGGAATTTTGTCAGGAGGACAAGCTAGTCTGGTTGCTTTTGAATGTGTTTAAAGACAGTTTCATAACTCCTTCTTTGGTATTCCTCCAGTAAGGCCTGATCCTTTTTTTATCTACAAAGTTTAAAGCTTGAGGGAACAATAAAGACTCAAATCAATTGGAAGTAATTGCAGCTAGATCATCAGCATAGTTTTGTTTAATTTACAGTGTTTATTTAGTGCTCTCCTGTTGAGGAAGTTTAATCAAATTGCTCGTGCTCTAGAGGACTGCAGGGAGCAATAGCAATGGCCCAGGTGCTTGTTTTGAGGGCTCTATCTTATGTATATAGGTATACATACACACAGATATATATTTGTGTTGGAGAAACAAAGAATTCTAGTGTCTGGTGCAATGGCTGGAGTGGTTCCTCTGTAGCTGAGCATGGGACACAGGGGTCCCACTTGGCTGGGTGCTTTTCCAGTGGTGCCAGTCCTGTCTTCCATGAATGCTCTTAAAGCACCAAGAGAGAAGTGCTCAGCTGTTAAAGTCACACAACAACATAGGTGAAAAGAGTACTTTAAATACAGTGAATAAGATTGTGTTAGTAGCATGTCTCTGCTATTTTGGAATAGACTTTGGAATAGTCTTTAGAAGCTCTTGGCTCTGTGTTTATTGTTTGTACTTGTTTAATTGTGCTGTGTGCTCATCTGCTCTTTCAGAGGGCTGTGGTGTGCCTGGTGCAATATTTCACTGTGCAGGCCTAGAGTCCTTAACCCTCACGTTTGAGTGTCTGTGCTATGGGACAGCTTCCGACTGCTTTCTTCAGGGAATAACATGTGATGGGGACAGTTGAAAAGCAAAAGTCTTGACCTTTGAATGCATGGAATGTCATGGGGGATTATCCTTACCCAGTATGCAATTAGTTCATGTTAGAGGGAAAAGCAGTAACCCATTTTTTTGTGCCAGTTTCTTTTGTACACTCTTTATTTCCCCTTCTTCCCCCATCCATGAAATTCCTATATGCATAGACTCTTAGTGTTTTAGCAGTATTTATGGGATTTTTCTTCTGAATCATTAATAAGGCTGAATTTCTTTCAGGATAAAAGAAAAACTTGATGTAAACTGAGGTTCTGTGATTCTCTTTCTGTATATCATGTGTGCTGCTGTTGGTATACCTGGGAAGAACAATCCCACTTATCTTGGTTTTAAAAACAAGTTTGTTAAACTCGGTTTGTTAAAAAAAAGTCAACCAAAACCAACCATTACTGTTGCCATTACAAGACGGATTAGGGAAATGTGTTTGATCACTAGAAATTAATGAGTCTATGGCTTTTCTACTATAAGTAGAGAGAGGAGTCTGCAATCTGAGTAATTCCTTTAGTGAAGGTGAGATGTTACTGATGCTACTGATGCTTTAGGTTTTCAGGTAGTAAGGATTAGTTGGTGTTCTCCAAATCTAGCTATATTATTTGTTCAGTATTTACTTGTTTTCCTTCTTGAATACTATTAATGCTTTTATTTCTCAACTCCTTTTTTTAAATGCAGTTACTATCTATGACTGCATTCTATCATATTTATCCGTAATATCCATAGTATTCATCTTTTCCATTGATAAGGTAAATGTAATGGAAAGACACGCTGTGTATGATTTTTAATGTTTCACTAAGCTCGTAGCCAAAACTCTTTCTGGCATAGAGTCCTTGAAGTTGTTAGCTGTTTGTTTATATCTTCAACAAAAGTGTAAGTTTTGAGTAATACTCTTTTTCCATTAGTCCTACAGCTTTTTTAACAGTAAGGAAGGAATGCACATCCTTGGAGGCTCATCTGGTATTTTGATGGCCCAATAAAACTTCAGGTTTTTTGGCATGAAGTCTTTAAATGTAACAGGTCTTGTATGTGATTGGTGTGATTTAGACTGCAAATGGCAAGCCCAGATCTGGGCAGTTATCTTAATGGATGTTTTAAAGGCTTTTTTTTCTCCCCTGTGGCTGAATACAGCCAGTGAAAAATTTTCTTTGTCATCATCACAAGATTAAAATTTAAATTTTTAAAAAATTCTGTTCTTCGTCTCGTAAGTTCTACATACACTTTGTTCTGTAAGTACAATTTTAAAATGCACTAATTTTGAGACTGTTACCAACTATTAAAAGAATATGACTATTAATGATCTGATTTGTCTAGATATTTATTTTATTCAGTAGTTTTTTCCACAGAGAGAAATAATCTCTTTTTCTTTTCCGATGGATTTACAACTCAGTATCTTTTTCTGTTATTTAGCGTATGAGACACCTCGATCAGTAAACACTTACCTTTTACTCTGTAATGGACAGGCCCTTACATTCTGACTGGCAATTACCCTTGATGCTACCTGCTTAATTTTTTTTCAATGATTTGTAGGATGAGCTTCCTGTTGTTTCCATTGCCTACAAAGTTGTACTTTCAGTGATTGACTAAAGGACAATCTAAAGTTTTAGGTAACTACAGCCTTCAGCCAGTGTTAGTCAGAATCTTGGCAGCGGTCTTTTCTGTATCCATAATCTGATTCAAGGGTGCTCCCTATAAGGACTCAAGTTTTTGTTCAGGCATCTTTCAGATGTCTTAAATACCACTACTTCCATTAAAAGGAAAAGAAAAGCTACTTCATAGTTTGTGATCTTACTGCTGGGGGTTTTTCCTGCTGGTAAACTGGTCTGTTTAAAACTGCTCTAGTTCTTCCTAAATCTTTAAACTTCCCACTCAACTTGCAGACCACATTCCTTATGTGCTCCCACACTTTATTATTATGCAGACAGTTTGCTCTTTTGCTGCTCAGCTGTGTCAGTCTCCTCTGTTCCGCGGCAAGCTTTTTCTCTGCCTTGGGGTGTCCATTTCTAGAACAGGGAATCGTTACCTATGGGACAGATGACTTCAGGAGGACTCACTGTGCAGAGATTTGTCTTCCAGGCAGCTGGCTTTCCAGAAAGATCATGAGTAACCTACTTACTGGACCACTGGCATTAGATTACTCAGTCTCTCTTCTGAATTTTAATAATTTTTATCAAACTGCTATCCTCCATGATACAGGAAATATTAAATGCATTTGTTTTCTTGAAGTGTAATTACTCATTATTTTTATGCCAAGCTGAAGCAGTTTGTGATTAATAACCTCAAGGTTCACTTTTGTTACCATATGCTTAGTCATTTTATCTGTGTTAGTAAGGCATGGTGACCTATTTTGGTTAGAATGTCTGGATTTTGAGCTGCAGGATGATAGCAGAAGCATATCTTGGATTTTCTTGGGTATGCTAGTGACAAAATAGGGGAGGGGGGGTAAATACCAAAAATGTTAGTTGAGCATGGTTTCTGTTCTGTAAGATGTTAGAAGCCTGTTAGACTGTGAAAGCTTTAAAGTGTCACCCTTGTTTTTAAAAGCTGTCTTTAATAAGGACTTCATTTATATACTATAGATCGTTCCAAGACCCTTGAAGCAAGCCTGACTTTACCATAGGAATTCAGTAAGGTGTCACTGTTCCTTATATCCATTAACAGAGGTTCTCTGATTCCTGGCAGTACTGAGTTAGTGAGACAGCCACTCAATTTTTTTTTGTTATTAGATGAATGCAGCTTTGAAGGCTCCTCACTGAACAAATCCATTAAGAGAGCTGCCTAAAGGGTATCTTATTTTTGCAGAACATGCAAAAAGTCAGAGTCACTTTGCAAGCTGAGGGCTGTGGTAACATACTATTTATTTCCCTTAAAGCAATATTGCATTTGGCTGCTCTACTGGTTCTTCATGCTTAGAATTTACTAATTGGGGGGAAAAGACTTTAAAAAGATTGAATAATCATACCCATACTTTTTTTCCCCCATGACATTGTCTTCCACTAAAAAAAAAATCCTACTATTTTTTTCCTTAACTTACAAGAATTAATGCCTTCAGAGGTAGTTGGTTTTTATCCATTTTCCCATCTTAGGCACTTCAGAGAGATGAGAACTGAGCCATAAGCCTCCTAAATTGTACACATAGTATATACCCTAACTGTCTACTAACTAGTCCTAGTAATTGCAAGACTCACACTTCATTGTAAGAAGGATGAAAATGTCAAGTTCGTGACTGTGTGCCTGCTTTGGTTAGTAACAACCTTAATGCTTTTTCTGGAAGTTTCATTGAAAATTGAATTGGTGAACAAAGAAGTGTAATTCACTTAGAGGCTGAACTTTTTGAGGCAGTGAAACAGGAAAAATTGTATGGGCTTGATAAATGGGGATGAAACCCAGGATCCATCAGAGCAAGGCCAGGAGATAATGTGGGTGATGAAACTGCAGGGTTTGGCCTTGAACACAGCTGATAACTGAAGGGTAGGAACAGTTTATCTGCTGTCCATGGGATGCTCCCGCTGACCTTGGTACATTCCATATGCTGACAATAGTGTGGTTCACCTAAGCATGCCAGAGGTGATCCAGGGAAATCTTTCTGAGAGAAGGGGGGAATTAGGGCTTGCGAGACACCAGCATATAGTGTTCACATGGCATTTTTCTCTACATTTTTATTTCTTGCCTATATCTATCATCCCTTATGGCAAAGATGAAGTGTGTTGGTAGTTTTTCAGTAATGTTGTACAGTTGCTGAGGAAAAGGAGGTCTAGTTCTGTAATCTCTTAGCAGCAAGTAGAGCTTATCAAAATTATTGAAGGCTAGACAACAGTCTGGTTTGTATGTAGAGTCTGTTTTAATATAGCAAAGACTTCAGGTCCTTTCTGGTGTGAACTTTTTATTCTACATATGAGCTGCTGTGTGCAGTTTGGCTGCTTGCACACCTTCCAGGGTTTGCTCACACCTCCCCTGAAGAGTCGACCTGAACCGGTCAGTTCAGACTTGCAGTTGGTACCACAATCATTGTTTCCTCCTTGGTACCATTCCATAAGTACTTGAAAAGTTGACATAACTTGCCTCTGTATAGCCTTCCCTTGATTTCCCAGAAGCATCACTTCTTCCATGCAGAAATAGTCCAGGTGGCATTTCTTGGAGGGGCGTGAGGAAGAGCTTCCATGCCTCTCATTAGGTAAATGGGCTCTCTTCCAACACCTGCTACTTCTCTGCTTTATTCCTGGATAATCATCTCCGTGTTCCAGCATTCTTGCTGCCTATTTTTGCAGAGTTGGGAGAAAATGAGGATTATGTGCATTAAAACTTGAAGCATACAAAGAATTTCAGGTATCTAACTGAAGACATCAGACAAATGAGGTATCTTACAAGCTTAGTGGCTTTTAGATAATTAAGGAACTGTTTGGTATTTCAGTAAATTTGAATATTAGTGAATCGAAAAATTAATTATGGTCCTGAAATCTTAATCTCTTTATTGTATAATCAATCATTCTGTTTTAAATAGCAGTCTTGTTCATGGTGAAGTTTTGTGGTTAGTTTTTTTTTCCCCTGATGCATTTTTAGAGCTGACTTTTAAGGCATCTTAGTGATTTAAGTTTAGTTCCTTCCAAGTGCTGTAGTAAAATTGGCATTTTGGTATAAAGAAATGAGTCCTCTGCTAATATCTAAGACAAAAGGTTTAAGAGCAGCAAGTGTAAACAAGATGATACAACCTTAAAAAAGTGTAAATGTTGTTTAACCAACTGGGTGTGGAAAAAGAGATATTGAACTAAAGAGAAACATTGTATTTAATTGCAAATTAACCTTTGAGATTTATCAGCTGATGGAAATGGACTTCTACAGGAAAATGGCAACAGCAGTTTTAATGTAAGGTTTTGATTTTACCTAATGTGATTAGTTTTCAGTAATGATTTATGTCATTTGAACCAAAAAACTATCTAAAAATATTTTAAAAGATAGTCTTATGTTATCTTTTTAAAATTTTTTTTTTACTTGACAAAGTTTCATGTCTTATTAGTAGAGCATATATTAAGTCATGGAGAGGAATGGAAAGGAACTCTGCCAAGGGACAGACTACAATATAAAGTTATCTTTCCTAACTGATGAACAACACATGAATAAAAAGTTTGGCTTCATTGTGTTTTTTTGGTTTTATTTTGTGGAGTGTTTTTATTTGTTTGGGTTTTGGGTTTTTTTTTTTTGTTATTACATGTGCTGTGCTACAGAAAAATAACCAGTTCTTTCCAATCAAGCTCATGATACCACTGTTACTAGTGCTAGTCTGGAAAGTTTAACATTTTACGAGATGTATGAGTCTCAGATACACTTTCAATATGCTTGTCTCTGAGAGGTTTTCACATTATTTTCCCCTGGAGATTGCTTTGTGCGCGGCTGGTTGTGTATTCAGAAGATACTTGTCCCCTACACATGGGAACTTGAATTTCCTGCCATTTCACATGTTGGGGGGAGAATGAAATAATCTACAAGCAGATTCTCCTCCCAGCCACAATTCCTGGAAACTGTATGATGTTGTGGGCATGTTTATTTTCTGCTTTTCTTCCTTGCTGTGATAATCTCAGCCTTTTGAGGAAGGGAGCAGACAGTTTATTTAAAAACCTGTTATAGTAAAATGTCATTTACATAAGCTACAGTAGATGCCTTCATACTTCTGAACTCTCTTTTCCTTTGCAGAGACTAGGAAGATTTTTTTATGAGTCTAATCAAAGGAAACCCTGTAATGTTAGAGATACTTCTTCAGAAGGCAAGACTGAAAACTCAAACATTCTCACATATGAGTAAAGAAAGGCTGTACTTGAGCTTTCCTTTTCAGAGTGATCAGGAGCTCAGGACAGTGCTCAGATGCCACTTTTGTGTGTAGTCCAAGGCTGTTTTGCCTTCAGATCCTAGTGAAGTTGGAGGATAAAGAAATGTTCTTGGTGATGTGATGGGCATTTGCAGTATTTTTTCACGCCCTTCTTCTCTTCCCTTCACCCAGTTGCTTCCCTTGTGGTTACAGCCAGGCGTTATCTTTACCTTACTGAGACCTTTGTAGTTTTTGTTTGGATACTACTTGGTACTTATTTCCATTTCTTTGTAGGGTTTTTTTGAAAGATACAAGCATCATAAGCTGCTGAAATTGGAAACATGAAAGCAATTTCAGCTGGTGAAAGAAACCAAGGTGGATGAATGTATTTTAACTACAGCTACAAAGGATTTCTAATACAGATTTGTAATACAGGCTGATTTCTGACTATATGTTTTGTACAGAAGGAGAAGAGTTAATGTTGAAAGCATAAGAACATGGAACACAGTAATAGTGGCCTGAGAGGTTAAAGCTGGCATCTTCCTTTTATAAGATAGTTTTCAAATATCTTCTGTTTGAACTAAACAGTTGACTGCACTAATGAGGTCTGGTTTTCCAGAAGACGTTATGCTTGCCATAGAAGTCCCAGGTGGTGGCATGACTGAATCAACATGATTCTGGGTGTGTATAGGAAAGTACAAGTCACACATTCTAATGGCCTATTTCTGTCCTGTTCAACTGGTTGTCTAAGAGTGGCTCCAGAATTAAATTTACTTGCTACTAAATGATCTGGAGTCATATATTCTGATCTGTATCTAGCACTGGTAACTTACTAAGTAGTACCAGTGAAACAAACATTCTTGGAGACTTGCTTCTTGTTTATTTGAAAACAAAGCGATGCTGCTTTTATTTAAGAAATAGTCTCAGAGTTAGTGGTAGTTCAGAGTTATGCAAAGAGAAATGAGGTACAAAGAGCTGGACTAGAGCTGTAGCCCAAACACTTTTATGGTTTTGCATAATCTCTAGATAAGGCAGAGTGTCGTGGGAACACAGTGTCACCAGAAGAGGTAGGGAAGCAGTTGTGTGATGTTGATGCTCTTGGATGGAGCTGCACTTCGGTGAGCTAAGTGGCACTGCTTTGAAATCACAGTGGAGAAGTAGGAGTGAGTCACTGAATCAGTCATTTTAGTGCCAGTATTGAAATTTTTGGGATAATCACTGGGTGGAGACAAGTAAGCCCAAGAACATTATAAAATAAGCAGTAACAGACTTCCTGTCATCTGACAAGTGGTGCTAATATCTCCATGAAGAGTTGACCTCTTCACGCAGCAGCATAAGGCATGTTGGTGACTGAGATATGTTGTTTAACAAGCAGCTCAGATGTATTCCATATCATGCCTGAGTTATTGTTAGTGTTATCTTTGGTGCAGGAAGGAAAATGTGGGCAGCTGTTCCATTGCAAGCCTATCATGGGAGCCACTAGGAACTGGCTGTGGTTTTATGTGGTTCACCTAACCAGCACTGTTCAGCTGAGTCTGTATAGTGGATGAAGGGGATCTCCAGTCACCCTGGCTTCAAATGGTTTGTGCGGAACAGGAAAGCCACCACACACTGTAGAATTATGGGCAGCTGAAATGGCAGCCCAATACAGTGTTGGAACAGATTGGTTTATTGGTTGGGCTTTGATTTTTTTTTTTTTTTTTTTAATTTTTTTTGTTTTTTAAGTTCTGTGTGCCTGCATGGAGAACATAGCAGAAAAGTGTAAGAGGGCGGTGTGTGAAAGCAGAGCAAGAATGCACAAAGCAAGAGAGAGCTTGTTGATCAGGCTGCTATCTGGAAAGAGATTTCAAGTTGGGATTTCTGCATGACTGATTCCTCCTTCCCAAGGGAAGGATTTTCTCTGGGTTTCAGCTCAATCAGTTTCTCCCAAGAGAAATAACATACATAAGGTCTAAATATTTTCTAGTTACTTGAGCTAAAAATGGGTGGTGATACTGAAAAATGCAAATTTACTTCTCACTGGAAGCTCGCTTAGTATTTCTGCAAGGGAACCAAAGTTTTTATATACTTTTTTAAAAGGCACTTTTATCAACAGGTGAGAAATGCAACAGGGTAGCTGCTCTGCACAAACTATAATTGTATTTATAATGTGGTGGGTAAGGCTGTGCAAGTGGGCAAATATCTCAGGAGTAGGTGCGTAAATCTGTTAGAGCCTCATAAATCTCATCAAGAGGTCATTTTCTTGACATCTCCCAGATTCATAGTTTCCCTGACAGCCATTTTAAGGAGGAGAGCTACAGGCATGGCAGCAGCCTTGAAGGTAGAACAAGCTTTAATGTTCTTTTGTAGTGCTTTCAGTTTCTGAATCCCTGCAGAAGTAGAGTGGCCTCTTTCTTCTTCCTCCTTTATCTTCCTCATCTCCTTCTGCTACTGGCTTTTGGGAACTGTGCAACTTCTCAAATGACTTTCAAATTCACCAGCACAGCATAGTAATTGAGCTCAGCCACCTGAAATGGGAAACAGAAGCTCCTCTTGTATAACTCAGCTCTAATGAGGTTTTTAGTACCAGGCCACAAAACAGAAGTAGGTAAATCTGATTATTTGATGTAGGCAAAAGTACAGACTTTCTACACCTAAGCCAGTCCAGAAACATGTAGCATAGCTGTGTTCATGTAAGAGGAACATGTTAAACAATTGCAGCTCTCCAATAGGAAGCTTGTCTGTCTGACTTGTGGCTTCAGCAGGTGCTGCTTATACATGTTTCCTCTCAAAAGATGGGGTTTCCCAGCACTGCATATCTTGCTGAAACTTCCTGGGTCTGTAACGTGGGATTTAGCCCTGATATTTCCAGGCAGAGGTCTGACTTAGCCCAGCATTCCACCTCTAATAATAGTCAGTAGTAATGGTTATGGGGAAAAGTGTTAGTAAAACAGTGATCCCTCCCAGCTTTTGGCAGGCTGTCGTTCAAGGACTTTGAGCGAGAAAGTCATGTTTGCTCCTTTGTTTAACAATCCTTTACAGGCTTTCTTTTGTGAATACATCTAACTATGTATTAATCTATTTTAAATTTTTGCCTTCATAACATCCTGTGACAATGAGTTCTGCCATTAATTGCAGTATGGAAAAAGTACCTCCTTTTCCTCTTGTTTTTAAATAAGCTGTCTGATAAACTTTGTATTATACTGCCTAATTCATTTATTCCGAGACATGACTTCCTATTTGCATTCTCTGAAATACCGTTCATGTTTTTATGTCTGTCATTTTATCCATCTTTCCTCCCAATCTATATGCACTTGTTTGCTTAGTTCTCCCAAGGTTAAAGTGGCTTCAAACCTCCCATTGTTGTCACTCTTTGAATCTTTTCTTGCTCTGCAAAATGCTTCTCTGAAAATTGCTCGGTGCAGCAGCCGCAGGTGCTGAGCTACTGTGGTGCTCCCTGTCAGGTATCCCTGAGATGCTCACTCCTGGTGTTCCCTTTGCTCTCCCAACCAGCACTGAACTTTGTCATGTGTGAGTGTGTAGTTCCTGACTTTAATTAAATTGTGGTGTCTCCAAGGTTTCCGTTTGCTATATTGGCTGTTACTTTGTGGTATGTATGAATAAATATCTGACAAAGCTATCTGCAGCTCAGCGCAGTTTATAATCTTGCTCCTTGCTCCATTTTTCACATAAATAATGAATATATTGCGTCGCACAAATGCAAAACCAGGGCTTTTGCGAAAATTTGGTATATATTCTTGTGCTGTTTCTTTTAATCTAACAAATCATTCATTCACAGGAAAACCTTTCATTTTATCCCATGACAGTTCAATTTCTTTAAAAGCCTGTGGTGAGAGACGTTGTCAAAGGTTTGTTAGAGATCCAAGCATGCTCTATGTATCATATATACCACATTTACTGAGATATGTCGTGGCAAGTTTGTGAAAGAAATGCCATGATGACCTTCCTGTCATCTTTATTTGCATACCTGCTAATCTCTTCTACAATTTCTATCAACTTTCTCAGTGTGAAAGTGAGCCTGTAGCTACCAGACTGTTGTTCCCTGGAGTCCTTTTGTTGAAACTGGCAGCACACCCTCAGCTTTTCATATCTTGTTTTTTAAGTTTGTCTTAGAGGAAAGCTGGGCAACATAGGTAACAGTGGTGCTATGTTGAAGTGCCTTTAAAATTTCTGGGTGAGTAGCATCTAAATCTGGTAACCTGCTGGTGGTCCTAAAGTCTGATCTAATGATGCTGTGGTTTTGACAGTCTTGTGCCTGTACCATCTTCTTGCTCCCATACACACCTTTCATTTTCCTGAGCTGGGAGGCTGGTGGTCAGTTTGTCTCCATTGGCCCTGCTCTGTAGGTGAGCAGAATTTCCTTCTGTGCCCTGAGCACTTCTGATGTGTGAAACGGGAGCTGGAAGGGAGCAGTATACAGCCATGGGAGAGCACATCTTTCTCCCTCAGTCCTAGTTTATGTTGGCTTAAGCAGGTCTAGAAGCCATGGCAATAGTAATACATAGATAGGTATAAATTGGCATTTATTGCATGAAATATTTGCATGGACATTGTTGAATGTAATTGTTTACAGTTCTCATCACTCAGAACAAATCTGTTTCAATTTAAAAACTTACACAAATGGCCTTTTTCAAATTTTTGCATTGATAATGGATTTATTTGGTGTAAACTGTTCTGTTTTGGATTCTATTCATAACAGGATTTAAATGCAACTCTTCAAATGTATATGACATGAATAGAATTTAGGATGATAATTAAGGGGAGAATGTTTATTGTTCAGAAAAGTTAATATGTGATTTTGAAGCCATTCACAATTCGATGTTTCATCTTAATTCCTGCCATTTGATCTTCAGTATTTGTAACAAAGATTCTCAGTCATGTGCAAGCTCTGTTTCTGATGAGGATCAGACTTACACTGCCATGCCTTTAATGGCTTTCTGGCTGTTTTACTGCTTTTTACTCCCTGTAAAGAAAGAGGTAATTCATTGTTCTAGTCTTAGAATACTTGAGGTGAGACAGCAGTGCTCTTTCTCTTTTACCTACTTCATTTCCCCCTTTCTTTTGTCTTTAGGTATGTGGCTATTTTTTGTTGTTCTTCAGTTTGTGTGTGTCCCCATGGTTTTCCTTAATTGCTTTTTGCTCTGACTGCAGGATCCTGGCTTCTGTGTGTGTGAGGTTTGTGCTGCCGTTTTTATCTAGATTCTGCCTTTTTCAGTGGCTCCTGAATCAACTTCCCTCCCTTGAATCAATTGAGGTAATGTGGCGTGGTGTTGCTTAGCAATGCTGGAAGCTGATACCGCCTGGGTGATGTGTGTGCTGTAACAGCACAGAGCAGAAGAGACTACCTGTCCTCTGTGGTCTGTGCAGAGAAGAAATCTTGCATTTTCTAATGTTTTCAGCATTCTTACCTTTATGTGTTTGGGTGGGGTTTTTTTCCTTTACTGTTGCCAAGTAACAATTTTTACGGGCTTGGAGATGTTCCTCCCTGCTCCTGATACATGCAGAAAACTGGATAGCCTGTAGAATCAAAATATAATTGGGATGCCAGTCTTTAAAGAACTGGGTATCTAATTAATTGTCTTGAGATAGGTATGTTTTCTGTCTTCCTCCCCCACATACTAAGCAAGGTGTTGTGAAGGCAGAGCTGAGCTTTGTACAATGTTTCAGTCCTCCAAAGCAGCATACATTGGCAGCCAATCTGGTGTGCATGGCAGAGGATTAAAAGCCAGGATGAATTTAATACCACTAACCACATAAGAATATAGAATAAGCTATTTTGGCAGTAGATGTAAAGGTGTTAATGGATATTATTAGCTCTGAAATATTTCTTTAAAATTGTTGCAATCTCTAAATTTTCAGCTGCAGGTAGATTTTTTTACTCTCATTTAAATGTCAAAAGAGCAAAGTATTGTTTCTTCCAGATTTCTTGTTTTGTTGTTTTTTTACAAAGCCACAAGAGTATATATCAAAAAAATTTAAACTATTTGCTTGTTTTCATTTTTTTTCTTTCTTTTAAATGGGAAGCACTAGAAAAATTACATATATAGGAAACAAGTATCCTTGAGGCATGTTTTTACCAGGTGGTTGCTCTCATTTTCACATAACACTGAATAGCATGCAAGATAACCCCATGTTTAAGTTGTAGGGTAGGATAACTGTGAAGGTGTTATTTTTCTCTTTTAAACCAATCAGAATACAAACCAAAGTTTTTACTTGCAGTCCTGGGTGGAAGACAGAGAGGGTGTTCTCCATCAGCCTGGCAGGAGTGTGGACCCTGATATCTTTCTCTGATGGCAATTATATTGAGTATATCTGAATAGCAGGGATAAAATCGTGGTCAGACTTGATTTCTTTGTTTGTTTCATGCAATAATGTTTGTGCTTCAGTAAGCACAAACCCACCATTCTTTTGCAGAAACTCTGCCTTGGAGTTGGAAGGCATGCAAAATCCTTACAAAGTTCTTACAAATTTTATGTACAGTTAGCCAAAGTAACTGGGTAAGCAACTGCAGCCCTCAGGTGCTGGGTACGTACTGTCTTAGTGCTGCTGCCAGATCACATGTTTCTACGAGCCCTAACCTCAGCACTGGACTGCTGATGGGGTGGAAGAAAGGTAATGTTGGGATGGGGACATGGACTTCCACAGCTGGATCATGGGGGCCCAGCCTGAAGACTGAACCATGGGCACTGAGGGTGTCCTTGATAATGTCAAAATACACCCAGAAGTCAAGGATGGTGGAGGTGGAGAATTGCAGTCTGGAGGCTGATCCCACCTCACTGCTGTTTGTTGAGGCTATAAAGGATTGCTTATGAGGCATGGGATTGTTCAATAGGTTGGTCTCTCTGATTAGCTGCTCCTGCCTCTCTTAACTAGTAGTTTTCATAACCAACAAATGCACTTCCAGTAGCCTGATAGTTTATTCATTTCTGGTTTAGACCATTTAATCCATAGCATGTACTCATTTATCCTTGTCCGTAAGGAAACAAAACATCGAGCTGGCGAGGGGATTTTATAGCAGGTTCATTGCCATGGTTTCAGACAGCCTTACATAGCCTAAAAATAGATTCAGGAAAGAATATTCTCTTCTCTTCCCTCCCCCAGCTTTAACTAATTGGAATTTCCTTTTTTGTTTGTATATTTTTGTTGTTGTGGCTTTACTGACTGACAGGTCAGGCAAATTTGTTTGATGTTTTGTTTTAAAGAGGAAAGTTCATGGTAGTAACTAATACATTGGGGAGTGACTTCCCTGGTATTGTGCCAAGGCTATTACCTCCTGCTCCTGTCTCCTACACTTCAGTAGTGCCACTCTGGTAGACTGCAGCTCATTACAAACTGGTGCAATAGTCCGAGATGTGTGAGAGGCCATCCTGGGGATACCTTTGGTAATTATAACCTTGACATTGCCTTGTGCTGAGCAGGGGAAATGTAGAGAGTACATAACGATGTGCCTTTAGCAGCCTGCACTGCTGCCTGAACAGCATCCTCCTCCAGAGTCTGGCAGCTTTACTGTGTCTCCTGCAACCCCTCAGCTAGGATGTTGCAGATAGGTTAAGGATCATGGATGTAACTAGCAGGACAAATTTTAAAATAGTGCTTTGTGTACAGCAATGCCTGAGCTGCAGCTGCAAGGAGTAGGGGAGGCAAACTGAATGACCTCTGCTTCCCCTTCTCGGTGTCCTTGCTGAGACAGCATCAGAGCTACACAGCCTTGGCTGGTGTGCCTAGAGCTTGCTTGGACATGGCTTCACTACCTCCAGATTGCAGTGTTGTTTGTCTTTGAACAGAAGAAGAAAAGAGGTGGAACACAGCTTGGCAATTAATATGATCTCTTCTGATGTGTACTGGCCAAACTATGTTTAGCTTCGGGTTGGGCAGTTGAAATTCTCCCCCCCACCGCCTTTAATAGAGGTGTTGACCACTTCTGTTAGTGGGAGTCCTAGATGCTTTTAGATCTGTTTCCCCAGACAGGAAGGGCATGGGTTGGAATCACAGTGATGCCTTGGATTTCCTGCATTGCTTCCTGTTGAATTGCTGGGCCAAAAGCTAATGGGGGGAGATACTGTACTCAGCATTCAATTCCTGAGGTTCACAGCATGCCAATTTATTTGGAAAGTAAGTAAATAGCCCCACAGCAGCCTTATCAACTCATATCTTTTAGTGTCAGGTTTTGGAGCAAAGGGAAAGTTGCTCACTGGGTTGAATTGCAAAGGGGAAAAATCCCATGTGGTCTCTTAGTAGGTTATTTGGTGAACAAGGTGTTGGTTCTGCTGATCTATTATTCATCACTCTTATTTTTCTTTGGCTGCCTACAAGAAACTGCAGTAAGTTTATTTGTTTGTACGTGTTGCTGCTGGTACTGGGCCTTTTCTTTCTTCCTGCTGTTGCTTTTGTGGTCAGGGTGCCCTGATCTACCTCAGTAGGGACTGAATGGAGAAGGGCTGATGTGATGTCAGGGTGCAAATATGTTAGTGAATGGGCTGCAGTGTATTGCTAATTCCTTCTCTTCTTGCTTTATTTACCGGTTGTAATACTTTCAGACTACCCCATGTTTCTGAATTGATCAGAGTTATGTCTTCTTTTTCCATATGCCGTGTTGGACAAAATACCAGATACTTGGTACCAGATAGATAGGACTTGTTAGTAGGACTGCTGTTCAGAAGAGATTAAACCTTTTGAAGTCGTTACTTTTGCTTGTATGCTGTGCTGCTCTGCATTTGGTAGCTACAACATCTACCTGTGCTTCTCTACTCTTCCCTGTGATACTCTACAGTATTTATCTGCTTTCTTTGGCAAATGGAGAGCAGAAGAAGAGGAGCCCCCAAGTACAGATGAGGGAAATGTGCCTTCTCAGCCTTCCACAAAGGCAGGAACCTGCCTTGACTTGTTCATGACCAGTACAGGGCACAGGGGCTGGGCTGGGGCACTAGTAGGTCAGGTTGGCTGTTACTTTGTTCCAAAAAAACCTCTGTATTCTTCCTGAAGGGGAGGTGAGTTTGTCATCCTTTTGGAGGCTGCACATTGGGATTTTCACAAAATACAGGGGTTCCTGGTTCTAAGGGGTGGCAATGCTTTTTTTTTTTTTTCACATTTTTGTGAATTTTTTTTTCAATTTCCCAATCCAAACTTAAGCTGAAGGAGTTTGTCCAAGGATGAGAGCATGACTATCATCTGTGTTCAGTTGTGTGCTCCCTGGGGAGAAGTGCAGACTGCTTTATGCAGGCCAGCCCAGATTGCAGAACCAGGCCGTGTTAGTGACCCTATGAAAATATAATCCTATCTGATGCTAGAGGGGAAAATCTTCCATTCCTGGGAGGTGCTTGCATATTCTTTAAGTGGACTGCCTTTCTGCTGTAGTGATTTAAACCCTTGAAAATATTCTATGTATGAATTTACATAAAATAAAACAAGCTGCATAATATTACATCAATGCATGTAATCTCCTTTCCCTCCCATCTATCCAACACTTATGTCATTTTACATCTATTTTTTTTTTTCCCCTCCAACACTTCTAGCCACTTCCTTGTTTTGCTCACTGGGCACCAGTGTGCTCCACATGGAAAAGCTTCTGTGTGTGCATGCTCCTGAAGTGTTCTGAGCTTTGGATGAGTGCTTACCTCCTCCATTGAAACATGGAGAGACTGGGGTGTGTGTGTGACTGGGAGTGGTGGATGGCTGGAATAAGAGGCAGAGGGGTGTCTATGTTTGGAGGAGCTCTCAGGTTGCTGGTGCATATACAGGAGTAGAGAAGTTGAGGGTGAGGTGAAAGCAATGCTAACAGCAGCAAATCCTATACTGTTCGTTTTGTCTGGATAATGAGGTGTAATTTGAAATCAGATGCTTTACTTGTAGACCTTGTAGGAATTGGAATATTCATATTCAAGAGTTTTGAAAATTAAGGATACTGTTTTCTGGCCTCTCAAGGTAATGCCGGTCATGTGATTTGCTTTCTTTAAAGTTCATGTAAGAAGCTAACACATCTTAATATTTGGAATATCATTATAGATCAGTTGCTGTTTAAAGAACATGATTAATGTTCCAAAACAGAAGTTCGTAATGAAAAGGTGCAATTCTCCCATTTTGTGACTTATGACACAGATTTAATTAATTAGTTGTATTTTCCCCATGTAGCAATCTTTATGTTATTTGTTGGGTGTGGTGGTAATTCTCCTTCCACAGGGCACTGTTGTCCGTTACACTGTCTGTGAGAAAGCTCTCATTCCTTGCCTTTTGCAGGTGTTGAAAGGGAGGGGTGGCTCAAGATAGCTGATGGCCTCCTGCTTATAAGGAACTAGACTCAGTTCTCAACCAGAATTCCTTGCATTGTTAGAAGTGATTTAAACACTCGGAAAACTTATTAAACTCTTGATAAGCTTGAGATTCAAGAGCTAATTTTCAGAAGGCCTCATGTACCTGGATGTAGCCTGTAATTGTGTCTAAACCAAGCTGTGGGCTGTGTAATACTTGAAGCATGATTTGGCCCTAAGAGTCTCACTTTGGGAGTACAGAATCAGTGGGTTTTCATTCTGTTTGACCTAGATCAATATATGGATTTAGACTCCAGACTCCTAGTGCAGCCAATATCTATATGTCTTGGGGACGTGGATTTTCTGTCTGTAATTTCCCATATAGGAAGTAAGGATATTGTGATGCCTCCTCCTCAAACAGTAATGCAGTATGTACTTTTTGAGAGAGTAATTCAGCCTTCTCTACAGAAAGCACAGAAAGATAATTGTTAATTCTGTCTTAACAGTAGAGTTCAAGTAGTTAATAAGCCTTAAGGATAGATCAGGATGGAAAAAAGAAATCCTGAGTGCCTTCCCATAACTGGCTGTGCTCCCTTGTGCAGTGAAATAGGCAGAGTGGTCTTTGGTAGGTCCAAGGAGGGAAATTTGTAAAGATTATGATGTACAAGAACAGGAAAGTGTAGCTTGTAGTTTGACAGCATGCTTAAATGTAAACAATTCCTGATACTCATTTCCTCCTGTAAGTTGTGCAGTTTTCCCTTAGTTAAAGAAGAAAATGAGAATCTGTTCCGTTTGAAAATGAAAGCTGCCATAGCATCTGTAAAGTTTACACCCTTTAGTGGGGTTTTCTGGCACTGCGGTGAGAGATGAGAGCAGCAGACAGTCATGCTCCTCTGCGCCGCATTCACCCAGAGGGGGGAGACCTCTGAGTTGTTGTGTACATGCAGAACAGGGCTGTTGGCTTCGGCTACCACCTCTGGAAGGAAATCATAGAATCACAGAGTATCCTGAGTTGGAAGGGACCCACAAGGGTCACTGAGTCCAACTCGTGGCCCTGCACAGAACAGCCCTGAAAATCATGCCATGTGCCTCCTGAGAATGTTGTCCAAACGCTTCTTGACCTCTGACAGGCTTGGAATCAATCCTGAGGAATCTGTCAGGAATAAAACTGATGTCATTGTTCATACACAAGGAAATAAGCTATTTTCTATCAGATGTGACATACTTTCCCCTCCCCCTCATTTGTCTTGCCCTTCCTGACAATCCTTTTGCACTTTTTGGGATCCTTCTTCCGTTTTGGCTTCTTATTCTCTTATCTTTCACCTGCAATTTCACCTCCCTTGCAGAGTCATTGTCACACACCAGACATCTTGCCTGTCCCAGCCCCCCTTCCGCATCCTTGTCCAGTTTTTCTTTTGCATTTAGTCAACTTTTTCCTTTTTCCTGCCTTGTTTTGTGCACTGCCTAGAGATCCCTGGCTCCCTTCCCTGCCTGTTGCTCTTGCTCTCCCTCCTGTTTTGGGCCCTTGTCCCGGTCTGCTCCTTCATCTCTCTCAGGCCTGGCATTTGGCCCTGCTGCACTCCAGATGCACTCCCTTCACTTCCTTGCTGCCCGGGTGCCGGCAGCCCGGCCGTGGCCAGCACAGGAAAGATGGGCTCCCTCTGCTCCAGGGCCTGGACCTGCTTCAGGGCCTGGACCCCCTCCAGAGGCTGGATGTGCTCCAGTTGGGCAGCCACGGAAATGAAAGGCATCTTGGGCTCCTCTGTTCCCAGGCTGGCGCGTGCTTGCCCGCTCTGTGGGTAGTCATTGAGTTGCCACTGGGAAAGTGTTCGAATTTCAAGCATGCTCAGCAAGGAAACACTCCTGGCAGATCCTGGTTATTGACTCCCTAAAGGTCTTTGCCTGCCATGAATGTGCTGTATGCTACCATTGGATATGGGTATAAAAAGTGATTTCCGTGTTCAGCATAATCTAAAGTTACTTGAGGCTCAGGAGCCAAGAAAGGAATATGAGGAGTATAGGATGTTTTCCAAGGGAAGGAAGAGCAATCTAATACCCAGTGTGTCTGCCTTGCCCAGCACAGCAGTGTCCTCTGCCATACTACTTTACTGGGAGCCTTGTATTGAGTGAGAAGACCTGTTAAAATCTTCCAGGCAGCATTCACGTTGGATTATTTCAAATGTATTATTTATTATGTCCCTCTTTCTGCTTGATCTTTCACTATCAGCTTCTGCTTCTTGATACCTGAATTTTAAAAAGTATCTGAGTCCTATGTCTCTGTATGTTGCTTGGATTGTAAAGGCTGTTTTGGAGAGTTGCTTCCAGTGACCTTCTGAGGAGGTCAGTGCAGACTGGTAGGCCGATTTTGGCAGTATTTGTGCTTTCTCTCCTTGCCAACACTGCAAGGAAGAGAACTGAACAAGAGAATTGGTGCTTTCCACTGTCCCTTTTAGTAGTAAAAAGTACAGATTCCACAGATAATGCTTTTTCACACCTCCAAGTAAGTGAGTAATTAGTTTTGAGATGTAACAAGAAACCACAGGGATGTAATCTGTACTGAAACAGGTTTGTTGATAAAGAGACAATGTGGTGTGGTTGAACAGGCAAGCTCTTCTCTAGGCACAGCTTCTAATAGTGATGTGCTTTGGAGTGACGTGTTTTCACTGTGAAGTGAGTTACATTGGGAGAAGATATTTGTGCTGCAGACACAGCAGCACCTAATACAGCTGCATCTGTCTTGTGTGAAAACCCACCCTTGTCTGTCTTCATGCAGTGTGTATAATACTTACATTTTAGCCAAATGTAAAATGAGGATGTACTTTTGACAACAGCATATCTGTGTATGTGTCTCACAGTATCTCTGATAGCGGTTCACAGAATAAATGCAGTGTTACCAATTATCTAAAGACACAAAAGTACCGTATCTTGAAAGATCAGGAGAGCTGTCACAGGACGGACAGTGATTGGACTGTGATGCTCAGCACAGGTGGTCTTTCACTGATTGAAATATTTGCTCAAAGAGAAATGGGTTAGAAGCTTAAGGAAGTTTGAAAATTTTGCAGGAATTTTTAAAAGAATTTTTGAAGGAAGAATAATGGTATAATTTTAAAACACTCTAGGGTATTTGAACTGAGTATTATCCAATGAAGCATCATGACCCATTTTATCTCCAACAGGATGCAAATGAATATATTAAGTTGTGTTCTAAACAACAGTACATAAAGCAATTTTTTTCTTCATGGTACAAGTATTACTTGCTGAGTGTACTGTGTCATTATTATTCCTTAGTCAAGAATGATAAAGGCTGCTATAAAAAGACCCAAACAAAACAATCATTGTGTATTCAATTATATCAAGCAGTTTTACAAACTTATAAAAGGTCTCTTTTGGGAACAGACATTTAAATATTTAAAAACTTCAGGAATTCTTTTCTGATTTTTTTAGTGGGTTATATACTGAGTGTAGAACTTTGACCATAAATATGTTTTTCTTAGTGTGCAAGCTGTGTAATAATTTTGTGGGAATCTGATCACAAGCTTTGGGCATAAAGGAAACTAGTCAAGGCCATTATGGCCTCAATTTAACATGTTTGAATAGGCATGATCTGTGGCAGTCCAATACTGAACACTGATGTCATCGCCCTCTGTGGTTTGGAGCCACTGAGCCGTAGGGGTACCTACCCCTTGAGTGAGCACAGCATGTGTGCTGCAGCTCCTGGGCTTCTGCTGCCTGCTCGTGCAGCACACCATCACAAGTGTGGGGCTACCTGATGGCTCTCAGCAGGAGAGAGAGTGGGATTAGGCACATTGACCACAGTGTTTTGGCCCTCTGGTAGGGGTCTGTGTGCTCAGGGCAGGGAGAAGTTCCTCTGAAGGGCCACTGAATGCCCCAATTAGTCTCTGGTGCTCAGCAGTTCTCTAGAGGATCTGGCTTGCATTTAGGCAGTGTGAATATCTCTACTGTATTTTCATACTTGGTTCAGAGAAATAGCATTTCCCCTGAGCTGTTTTATTTCTCAATACCAGGACTGTATCAGATTTTTCCCCAACTACTGAGCAGTAGTATTAATGTAGTGTGTTGTTTATTCTTTTGACATGTTTTTATTTCATGGAAAACGTCTACATTGTGCTTGAAGCTGGGTATGAGTTGCTGGATCCCTTTCAGAATTCTGTTAAATCTGGACGTAAATCAGATTACTTTGTTCTACTATAAGCACATTCGACTTGGCTTTCACATGAGGTGTTGTATGGGTGAATGAGCCCAGAGCACTCCAGCTGGTGCAACAGCTTTATTTATGCAGAGTGATGGCATGAAAGGGTTTTGGAAAATGCTTTTAATGGCTTCAGGATTGATTTGTACCACTATTGAACCACCAAACTGCTTTAAGTTCTTACCCACTTTGCTTGTGTTTTCTAGTGACAAACTGTGGGCTCAGGTGATGACCCAGTTAATCAGGAAACTCTGCTGGTTGGAAACACAAGACATTGAGGTTTTCTTAGACTCTCTTTATATGTTCCTAGCATTTACCATGTGACAGTAAAGCTTCCACAGTCTTTCTGTTAGTAATATGAAACAGTTTTTTGCCCACATGATGATGCTTTTATATCTCAACTTCAAAATGCTTTAGGTCTTCATAAAATGGTAACATGTACTTTCTCAATTCTACAATGCATTTTATCATCAGTGAAGGATTAGCATGGTGATTTTAGCATGTATTTCATGCACTCTTTACTCTAAATATTTTTTCCCTCTTTTTTTTTTGATAACATTTTGTTACTTGTTCAAGCATGTTGAATTTTACGTTTTCATAGGTTTTAGTGGCAGAATTGGCAGGTTATGCAAAATGGAAGGGGTGTCAATAAAATCGAGTATCTAAGTGTATGATATGTAGTTTACAGCTTCTTCCTAAGCACAGTTTCTTATGCAAGCAGTTTTGTCAATGAGTTGAAAAACATCTCAGAAAGCAGGTTGAGAGTTCACAGTGAGGAAGAAATATCATCCCCCTCGCCCAAGATAAAACAGAAATTTTGTAGCAAAGGTGTGGTCTTGTCTAATTGTGAAAGTAAAGTATCAGTAAAATATTTTCAATAGCAAATGGTGTTGAACTTCATGTACAAGTAAGTATAAACACATACATGGTAGTTAAATGGTGATGCAGTAAGTGCAAAGCAAGTGGGCAATATTTAATTCAAATTTTAACTTGTCTAATAGCAAATGAAGCATTTGTGTGGAAATACCTCCCTCTGGTCTATTAAGGGATTCATGGCTCCACAAGATCCTTGCTTTGCTCAGACTGTGCCTTTGAATGTGAAGTGAAAACATAGTTGTTGGGTAAGAGTCACTAATTGAGCGATTGAAGCTAATCATCCCCTTGGCTTATTAGATGAAACACTAATTTTCCTTCCAGGAATAGCCAGAATTACCTGTTTGTACAGTGCCTTCAAGCTGGCTGATTTAAAACCTGAATTAAAAAATTTAAAATTGGATATGTTGGTTTGAATATGGTGGTGGCATTCTTGATTCAAGTAGGTGATGTTGATCATGATCCAAGGGTGCCAGGAAGGCGTAGTGAAGAGCAAAGTGAAGACAAGTCTCTGGAGGATGGTAAACAGTAACAATTAGTCCAAAGAGTAACTTGGATGAAGAGGTTTCCAAAGACTTCCTTTGGGCGGGTGAGTGTATGAAGCTTTGCTTACATAATTGCTCACTTAAAAATATACAATGGCTTTGCTTGCTTGTGTGAGATTCAAGGAAGAAAAAATGTTTCTTGCCTGCAATCAGTTTCTAATGCAACCTTGTCCAGAAACATAACACATAGTGAATCAATATGTGTACTGACTTGTTAAATATCATTGATGGCCATCAAAAGTAATTGTAATGTTGTGAGTTAAAATAAAGTGTTTGTAGACTAGATTGGCTTGATTCACCGAGCAATCTGTGTTTGTGCTTAAGGGATGAGCTTTTTCACAGAGGCAATTGGAAAAGCATAGATAAATCTATTGCTTCACTTGTTGATAGATCTACTGACAGGCTGAGGGAAAAAGATAGCACACATCAGATTTGTGCGGGATGGGACATTTCTTTGCTGACATCTGGCAGAAGAAGTGGAATCTGGGACAGCTGCTAGTGACACAGAATTGCAGACAGTTTTAGGACCTGAATGCAATGAAGATAAATGAGCTCCAGTTGGAAGCTGAATGGTCCTAAAGTCAGAAATTAATGTGGGCACTCTGAATGCTGTACTGATAGGCTTGCAAGAGGTGTTTTTTGTCCTGTACAGTCATAAATGCTCATTATTCTGGATTTCAGGCTACATTATTGGCATACGGAATAGTTTGGATTTTTAAAGCTTTGTATTACTGCTCAGGTCCCTAAATTTGACATTGGTTTCAGGCTCTAGCTGGTTTGGTGTTAACAACTAAGTGTACTCTATTGCTTTACAAACCTGAGCACTTATTCTGTCCATCTGCCTAACCATCCCATGGAAACTGGGTCAACGGATAAGACAGTGTTATTTAGAGGTTTTCAGAGTCTGACCAAGATACGCAGTTTTGTGGGCTCTCTTCATTTTCAGTACAGGTGATTAATTTTGTTCTTTAAGGGATAGTCTTGCATAGTTGAGGGCACATCTAATTGCTGCAAATTTTAGAAAGTCTGCAGAATGCTAAAGAATCCAATTCTGAGACTTACTTTTGCAAGTCTCTGTCTGATTTTTGATAGACAGCCATGGTGTTTTCTTGAGCAGGCAGGTTTTTCAAGGTTGTCTTTCTGTGTCTTTAGGGACAGGAAAAAGAAAAAAGAAATCTGTGTTTATAAATTAAGCCTAGTTAAGGATCTCACCTTCCATCCCCTTTTCCACTGACTGTACAGGGGAATAGACATGAGCTATCTTCTTGCTGATCTTCTTGACCATACCTGACCTTGAGCCTCCCTACTTCTGACTTCATGAAGCAGCCATCACAGTGTTAACTTTTCTTGTTTTGCGCTAGAAGACAGCCTAATGGTACAGAAAAATGGGCTTTTTATTGTCTCTCTTCTCTGACTATTGTGAATTTGAGCAGAAGGAGCAGACAAGAAAATGAACACAAATCCCTTTAGTTGCAAGGTTTCCTTTAGAGTCTGAGTCAAACTTAGTCTGCTGCGTGCAAGCAGAAAAACCCAGCACCTGTGTCTGTACTAGTGCCCTTTAAGTGTTAGCTATTTTTCCATTAAGAACTTTTCCCATCTCTTTGCTTCCACAAAAATACTGGCCTTTATCAAAGAAATTATACGTTCGGCTTCATTGATCCTTTTAGGTCCTTTCCAAGACAAGATATTCTGTGATTTACATGAATAACTTAAATATTTTTAATCATCATATTTGCTTTATAAAAGTCTGCCAGGGACTTGTGGAAATAACCCAGGATATTCTGACGCTGTATAAAACCCTGAACTGTATTGGCCCTCGGTCCGCTTCTCATCATTTCACGCTGAATTTTAGTTTCTGCCTTCCTGATCCTGTTGCCTTGTTATTTTATTATTATTTTTAATATGGGTTCAAGATACTCGATTTCATTTTTATGGTAATTCTGATGTATTAATGAAAAGGCAGTATCATCAACAATTTATGCTTCCTGTGTAGAATTTTCCCTTACTGAAGGTATGCAAGTCTGCTCTGTGCTTTTGGTAGGGCTATACTCACACCATCCCACTGTGCCTCAGGCCTCCCCACCTTTAAGAGGAGTGTACTGAGCACTGTGCTTCCTTCCGTTTCATGCTGTGAAAATGTGTCATAAAGGAAAGCAAAAGAAATGGAAAGGACCTAAATACGTGGTACCATTCTCCCGCATAACAGGGGTCTTCAGGCTTTGGGAACCTCTTGCATCAAATTCTGAGCCCTGGTCTGACCTAAAGAGCAGAGCAGTTGAGAGATCAGAGTGGCATCTATTCCATCATGAGGTCTGCTCTCATTTCAACCAGTGGCTTATTGTTTCTATTTTCTTCAGTATTTTTAAATTTTTGTAGCCCTTTATTCCTGTCCCGCTCTTCCCTGCCCCAGCCTCAACAGGTGCTGTTTATACTCCCAGCTCCCATTAGACTGAGTAAGTATGAAACTTTTTTCATCCTGCCAAAGAAAAATATTTGGAAAATTTGATTTGCCAGAACCTTTCCAATGCTATAAAATGTACCTGCTTTGAACATGGAGAACTGAGGTGGCTTTATACTGAACCACATTGTGGCCTTTGTCCAGCTACTGCGTAAGTATATACAGACCTTAAATTTTTAATCTAAGTGTTTAGTATCTGTATAAAAGGGTTGTTCATGTGTGATTAGAACAAAGCAGCATCTCCTAATCTATCTAATGGCAGTTGTAGGGGTTTTTTGTGCTTTCCAGGTGCTGTAAGTAGAGAAAGCTTGAGTCAGCCCAGTGGCCCGACAACAGCTGGCTGGTCTTAGCTCACCCTGGCCTTGGGTTTTCCAGCCTGCCAAGAGCTGATTTAATTTGCTGTCCCAGCCAAGAACAAAACATTGAATTGTTTTCTTTTGAGTTAGAGAGGTGCAGTGGCTCAGTCTGAGGAGGGTGAATCGGTGCATGGCATCAGGCAGGACTGTATGGGTGGGAGCTGGGAGGGAGCAGAAAGGGATGAGGCTCCCCCATGGGCAACTCTCTTATCTCAGTAACTTCTCCCCTCACACAGGTTAGGATGCAGGTTCGTTTTCTGCAGTGGACTCTCTCCATCTTGCAGGTGCTCTGGCGCTACTGAGAAGGGCACTGACATGCAGTGAACCTGCAGCAAAAACAAAGAACTTGATTTTGGCCCTTGGTTTCAACAGCTGCCAGAAGGAGCAGGCAGAAACTCCTAATTTTCAGAGTTCAGATGAGTCCTTTTTCTGTTTGCTGTTCTCTGCTCCTGTACTGATTGTCTGTATCCACACGTTTTACTCAGAGCTGCATATGTTGGAATCTGGTGGCTGCTGCTGTTTCTTCTTCATAAATACCCTCCCCAATTCACTGCTGTCTTTCTACGAGAGTGTCTTTGAATTTCTTTATCATTTCTTCATCATGGATCAAACCTGATCCATCTCTTCATCATGACTGCCATTAGGTATCCTAATCCCCTCAAGTTTGCTCAAAGTTTGCTTAATACTATTCTGTTGCCTTCTGTGACCTTAGTACATTGTCTCCTAGATCAGAGTGATTTTGAGAAAGGTATGCAGCTTGACTGATGTGCTGTGTTATTTTAGAGAGCATAATTTTTAAGGCCTCTTACATAAAAGTATAGTAAAAATATTATGCCAATGTTACGACAGCAGCATAGTGAGACTAGTGTCATGCAGAAAAAAACCCTTAAATAACTTCCAGTGCAGCATGCTGATGTTTAGACATATAGATGTAAAAATGAAAGCTCTGCTTTTAATTTTCTGAGTAGCAGATGCTTGTGATCAGGGTGGCCAGTAGTTTTTAGATCTTGCTTCCAATGGAAAATATGCGTGTATAACTGAATGGTTCAATATATATTTATGTAAAACAAGAAGTTCTATATTGCTAACTGGTAATAATAATAAAAAATGTCTCAGCTGTATATATGGAGTGGTTTCGCTTGTACCTGTCTGTCATGATTTTTTTTGGCTCCCAATTTTGAGTGCTTTTTATGTGTTTCATTAAGTTTATTGGCCTGTCTGAATGTGTGTGTGGGCCACTAGATCATCTAGTCAGAAGAACATTTATAGATGGGTTCAGTGTCTGTAATATTTCCTTTTGTTGATTATTTAATGGTACCACTTGAACTGACTGGATTGATTCTTATATTTATGATTTAATAGAAAGAACATAGCCAAAAACTTCTGTAGTAACACAGCAATCGTAGAGGTCTTGTCTGCCCTCTTGGTGCTTTCTGGGATATGTGGTGTCTTTGGAAGAGCTCTTAAAACAGCTTTTGAATTATTATGAACATGGACTAGAATCTTTGTGCACTTCTAGATTGTGTGCCTATGTTACCTTTTTAGGTGATCCTGTGTACTCCACACACAGGAAAATCAAATTTATTTGTAAAGGGGCCTGGAGTCTTTCTATGTAGAGCTTGGTGTCTTTTCTTCTGGAGTTCCTGCCCCCAACTGCAGCTTTCTTGTTGGCACTGCTTGTCTTGCAAAAATATTTAATTTAATTAATTTTAAAGGATAAGATAAATGTAATTGATTCTTCATAGATTTTTATATTACAATAATAATTGAGGAAAAATTTACCTCTCTGGTAGTGGTTGGCATGGACTTGGATAGGTTTCACTGCTATCTCTCCAATCTTGATGGGCAGGTTAGTGCCAAATCATTGCGAAAGCTTGCCTGCATTTTTTTCTTCTCCTTCACTTGTGCCTGTTGAGCTGATACTTAGAAGTGTGGGATCCATAATTTTTTATTCCCTTCCTTCTCAGCTAACATTTCTTTTAATCCAAGTGGTGGTTTAAAATTTTTTACGCCTGGATATTTGCTGTGTAAAAAATCTGTGGGAACAGATTAGTCAGGACATGGAAGAGTAATGTGTAGTAAATTGTAATGTGTAGTTTATCCTGCCAAAGACAGGGCTGTTTTTATCCTATCCTTATGGTGAGAACTGGTGTCTTATTACCTGTCACTGTTCTTTATAGTATCCTGTAGTACTGGTGATGCATTCACTATTACTGGGCTGTCCTGTGCTTCCTTTTTTCCCCATATAGGCCTCTTAGTAATTGCAACCTCAGAGTTAAAGCCAGGCAGCGATTGGCAGTACTCTTCTTATGCCTCTGTTCAGCTGGAAAGTTACATTTCCATTTATGCCCATCTGTGTGCTACATGTTTTGGTATTGATCACCATATAAAAGTCATGCAGAATGAAAATGCATTTACCAAGAAAGATAAATGGACAGTAGAAGTGGTTTTCATCAGTAACCCAGCTGGAGTGTCAAAAAGCAGGGCAGGAAAAGTGAAATAAAACTCTAATGTGATGTGTAACATTCAACAAGTAAAACTAGTGGTGCTAGAATTAAAAAAGAAGGTTCAAAGTTGTGCTGAGAAACAAAGAATTTCCTGATAAGTGTTGACTTTTTTTCTGGCCTTCCCAGTAATGTGTCCTCACAGTCCTTGGCTCATCAGTAGGATCAGACCTGGCCCAAGGTTTAGACTCTGGTCCCTAAAGTAAACAAAATATTTGGACTATGTAGTTGGTGTCATCTTGTCTTCCTTGGCTTTCCTGCTTCTCAGACCGTTATCAAACTGATGGCTGCAAAGGACCAGAGAAGGCTGGAAGGAAAAAGTGCAGATGTAGCCAAGAGGGAGTGATGGTCATTAAGCGGTGAATTGTCCCACCTTCCACCTGCCCTTCTCACCTTCCTACCTTCTCTGGGAATCCTCTCTGAGACTGATAACAACCTGATTCATAAATAAATAAAAATCTACATAATTAATTGAAATCTGGGTTCTGTTGTGCTCTATTTCCAATGTGGTCTTGTTTACTTTTCCAGGAGGAAAGGAATATTTTTCCCTTGTGCGGTACTATAACCTGTCTTTCAGCCTTACCACCGGGACGTGATTAGCCTGTGTATTTTGAAAAGTTTGCCTGATTTTCTTGTCTTCGTATGAGACATTAAGAAAAAATTGTAATGGCTCTTACTTTTTGATAATGGTCACACTAGCTGTAAGTATATATACCATAATGCTTATGTCCAAAACATCTTCTTTATGACTGATATGGTCTTCTTTGCCCTTATTCTTTTATCAGATATAAGAAACACATTTCCCTAAACATGGGTGAAACAGAGCAGAGACCAACAGCAGGATCCCGTTTAGGAGCTCAGGAAAATGCTGGGATCAGTACTTTGGAGCATGGACAGAAACCACCTATGACACCTCCAGGAAAACTTGTCTCTATCAAAATTCAGATGCTGGATGACACACAAGAAACTTTTGACATTCCGGTAAGGGTGTGGAGGTTGGGGTGGCTAAAGATTATTCAGGCATTTCTGAAAGTGCATGTTCTCAAACCAGTTCTCTTTTTATTTCAGCTGTGATTGTTTGGCTAATGAATTCATGTTGCAGAGAAAATGGCTGTTGTGTATATAAGCATTAAATAGATGATGGTGCAATAGAATAACATTAAACAGGGAAGTGAGCTGTAAATCACAGTTATTAATTCCGTTGCTGTTTGAACAGCTTCAGAAGAGGTGAAAGTGCTTGGTGGTTTTTTTTCTTCAAATATTGTATCAGTGGTTTCCTCTACTTTCTGAACAGTTGATGTGTTTCCTTGCTGCTGTTTTGTTCTTGATCCAGTAAACTGTAGATCTATAGGGATTTTTTTATCTTTTTCTCTGGCAAATCCTTAGGATAGTAACTCAAAATCATCAAAGTTTTCAGTATTTTAAATCACTCTTACATGCAATGAATGCTCTCACACAGTTGAGTGCAAGGAAAGAAGAAAAGCAGTCTCATCTAAAGTTTCTCTGTACCCTGTTGAAATTAATCTAGGTTTGTCCTTGCCAAGGAGACAGAGTTACTACTGCTTTTGTTGTGTTTGTGATCAGTAGAATCACTTTGAATTAGTTTTGATAGCAAGACCGGTCCAGTTTCACACAATCTATCTGTTAGTAGCCACTGATGATTTTAACATGCCATGCCTACACAATTAACATGTAAGGTGGTTTAACACTGTTGCTGTTATGGAAGTGTACTGGAGTGTGTATTTTTCAAAGTCTTCAGGGTTCAGTGAATAGGAAAGCAGAAACCTGAGTTCAAATTTCATCCTTTGTTACCTGCATTTTCTGTAGCTATGGTAATTTCCGTGCCTTCACTGGCTCAGTTTTCACTTCTGTAAAATGGAGGATCACCAGTGAGATACAGAGACCTTAGACATATAGCACCCTGGAAAAATGTTATCCCTGTACTAATCATGAAGGAATCCTGATTAGCAAAATTATCATTAAAAAATGATATCTGTTTATGAGGTTTTGTTTGTCTATTTTCTATGTGTACACACACACACTTTTTGATCTGCTCTCTGCTGTTTGTGATCTAACTACAACTGTGTGTTCAGTCTCAGATTTTATTTTAGTGGAAGGCAAATTCTCTGGACAGGCAGGTTATGTGTGAACTGAACTGCCATCAAGTGAAATGCCTGTGTATGTAGCAGCTGGGTATGCTTTTGTGCCTTTCAGAGTACCTATCAAATATTCATAGTCTTTAGGTAAAAGCAGTCTTCAGATAATTGTTGCTGTTCAAAAGTGTTGTTCTAGTTTAAATTATCAAACACTAATAAAATGTTGGTGCTCTTTTATGTGGTATAAATATCCCTGTTATTACAGAGACAAGTTTGGGGTTTTTTGACCCATTTGCAGACGCTAATTCACTGTACTTTGAAAATTGAAAACTATGTGCAAACACTTAGCAGAAACCATTTTGAGATCAGGTCCCATTCATGAAATTGTTTGGAAGAAAATATAACTAATATATGGATGCAATGAACCCTATAACTCCAGCTTTACTTCTGGGAGTTCAAGAAAACAGTATTTTTTGATCCTTAATATTAGAAGATATGAACATTTCATTTCTTTTTAAACTTCAGCAACATCTAGAAGACCTGGGGATTTAAACAACTCTCTGTTGAGATAATTTCAATGTAATTGTTTGTGGAGACTTTTATTTCATAACTATCACTACTCAAGGAAAGCCCAGTTGGTTTGAAAGTCAAATCTTGTGGTGAAATATGCAGGATGCTTAGATATGAAATCTTTTACAGCAGATTCCTAAAACCTTTTGTCCTTAAGCTATGCATAGTCAAATGGAGGAATACACATTGTTTTTGTCTGCTTTTAAAGACATTAATTGTTTTAGTCCCATCTCACAAAGCTGAATAAGTTTTAATACATCTAAATTGAGATGTTTGTTCATGTTGGAAACCCCATGTTCCCATTTATATGCTTAATGTTTTTAGCCAGATTGGTGCAGTATACACAGAAAAGGAAAGTGATACCATTTCAACAAAATATTTTAGGAGCAGCAAGTGTGGCCGTGGGCAGAAGATGTTAAACATACATGCCTAAGCACATCTGTGGGCTTGCTTTTCAGTGGAGAATTAAAGACTTTTTGCGTGGTTGAAGATCTGAACTACACTTTCTAAAACTTAAGCTGCTACAATTATGAAAATAACTTTGCAAATATGATACAAGTATAAACTGAGAAGGATTTGTGTTTCCTACAATTTCAGGAATTTTGCTGCACAAACTTCCATGTGTTAGCAAATGAGCCAAACTTTGGGTGGTTTTATTGAGGCTTATAGTGTGTCTTGTAGGATGATATGAAGTTTAATGATGCCACTTCATTATTTGCTCATGAAGTCTTAGTGAAAAATGGAAACAGATACATAAAAACAGTGCTACTTCTTCCTGAGTTTGGGGGAGCTAGTGAAGTAGTTGGGACTGTCCACTTGTCCAGTCCTACCTCTGTGCTACTCTTGTTACACCCTCACTGCCACCGCCCCATTAGCTATAAGACCTTATCTGTGTGGTATTTTTGTTGGATTTGTTATTGTTTTGTTTGAACATTGTCATGGTTTTGGGTTTTTATTGTGTGCCCTTTTTTTTTTCTTGTTTATTGAATTTTGTTTTGGTTTATTTTAAAATTATATTCCAGGAGACATGATTCAGTATCCTCGCTCTTGAGCAATCCCTTTTCTCACATTGCATACAGATGACATGTTACTATTAGTGCCAAATCCATCAGATTTTTATATCTGTTCTGTATATAACAAAACAGGAGGAAAATATGACCCACTTTCATAACGCCCCAGTAGTGCCGCTCTTTGGGCTGTTTAAAAGTAAAGTAACTGCAGTGTCATTTGAGTTTCTAAAGGAAAATTAATTCTTTTGGTGTTAGTGCTTTGATGCCATATAATCATACTGTATTTGGCTCATTGTATTACGTCTCACAAGAAAAAAAACCTAAACTAACGAAAAGAGGAGAGATCCACATGTTTTCATATGGGCCTGTAAATTATATTTTTTTCATAGGAAAACCCCCACAAAGTATGTGGAAGACTTTGTATGGGAGACTTCAAAAATAGAAGCCACAATGAAGGCCTTTCCATCAATTTTTGCAAATACAATGTTGTAAAAGAAAGGGATATATAAGAAAAATCTTCTATGCTGCATGCTGTTAACAAACAATATTTCATTACAGAATCTTCCAACACTACTATATTCCAGAAAGCTAGTGAAAACGTGAATAGATAATCCTGGATCTTTTACACATATCCAGTTAGCTTGGTTGTGTGCACGTGCTTGGAGGAGGGTGAAAGGTAGGCACTGCTGTTTTCACAAAAAAAGATTACATGACTTTCACTTCGTATTTTCTGCCTTTAACATATAAGGAAAATATAAAATTTATCAGTTACCTTTTTTGAGCATATTTTTGTCTCTTCAGCTATGAGAAGACAAATTATGTGGAACATCCATTCCACTTTTTTGTTATTCAGCATTTTAAGATTGAGTTTCTGTACCTTTAGTTTTTTGTCAGTCATAAACTCTCAGATGAACTAGATGTCAGCTACAGTTGCAGGTGATTAGTGCCTGAAAATCAGGCCGTGAGTCAAGAGTTCATGATCATTCAGTACTTGCAGCTGTTGATCATGATATTTGCTTTATGGAAGGAGTTACATGTAAGTGTGGAATATATTTTTTCCTTTGCTTTTTGTTTCTAATTTCCACTTTGGCTGTATTTACTGAAAGATAAGTTAGATATGCTAACTGGAGACTGCGGAGGTCCAAATACAGCATTCTGTTTCAGCTAGTGTTTGGCTGAGTTATGTCTATGTGATAGAATGAGCAAGTGTGTTTCCTTTCTGCTAGGTAAAAGGACAAAAGCTTTAGCTAAAATGTCTAATGTGAAGGAGGAAGCTAGGTGGAAGGACAACAGCTTTAGCTAAAATGTCTATTGTGAAGGAGGAAGAACATTTTTCCATCTGTGTACATATAATGATAATCATATATAGATAGATCTTGGGCATATTGAAAGGTTGACTCTTCAACTTGAGAAACCCAACACTTCCAAGCAGAGGTTGTGTATTATACAATAGAGGGTGGAAATGTACAGTTCTGTACTGCCTGGTTTTCCTCTGCTTTTATTTCTACTCACCTAAGTTAGCTGAAAGAGAATAGGATTGATTCCATGAAGCTGTAGCAAAACTTACAGATTTCCATATGTTTGTTGGTATGATCTCCCCTGTAGATTCAAAGCAGTTTAAGTGAAAATGAAATACAGTTTTGAAGGAGCAGTAAATATAGCTGATGGTTGCATCTACTTCAGATCCTTTTGGGAAAAAGAAAACCTTTCATGTTTAGTGTCAGTGCCATTTATTTTACATTTACTTTTATAGTTGTTTCATTGCCAGAAGTAATCTGGTTTAAAACTACTCCTAAATGTACAGTAAGTGTTGCTCCTTTCTAGGTAATGCTGAAGACAAGACATTCTCTTGTTAGACTGCCAGGATGATTTGGTGACTCAGACCAGGTTTAACCCTGACTGTTATGATGCTTGTCACTGATCATATTCTGCTCTCTGGGTGAATGTAGCTGATGTGACTGGAATGATACTATTGATGCTAAATGGCAAGTGAGAGCTGTTTCTTTCTTTTTGGGATCAAAAGTGAGATCAAAGTATGTCACAGGAGGGTAGAATTCCTCTTTTGGTTAGGATCTGATCTCTTTAATTAAAACCAAACCAAAGTCCTCTTTATTGTGTCTGCAAGAAAATAGTTGCTTCCTTTTTGTGGCTGTCTTTTGGAAAGACCTAAACATGCTTGCCTGTCAGATTACTCAAGTTTATTAAACATCTGGTTTTTGTATTGTGTCAACTTCCTTTCCCTTTGAATGTATTCAAGCTTTGTGAAACATGCAGGTTTGGGAAGTGGCATCTGCTTTGGGGGATTAACATGGGTTTCTTAAGCAACTGTTATGATCTGATTATTAGGGTTCTTAGAAATACCTCTGTCTGAATTAAGGTGCAAACGAGACCATATGCCAGTCAATAGCATGTGTTTTATTTGGTAGTAAATATGAGAGAAGTATAGAGAGAAAGGGAGAAGTAGGAAAAGGGGTGGGGGGGACAGAAAGAGAGTGACAGAGACAGAATAAAGAAAACATCACCATCCGTGGAACCCAGTGATGTTGTGTTGATCCTCTCCAGGTGGTCTTCTTGGTGGTGATGATGGTCCCCCCGAAAGCACAGAATCCCATGGGTTAATACACGCTTGGGCCAGGTGGCAATGTCCAGGCATGTCCCCCGGGAGGTGGGGTCAGTCTCTTGCAGCAGACTCTGGAACTGTTGCATCATGTGCAGTCCTGTGGTGCAAGGCACTTTGGGGGGGTCTTTGATGGATTATGACACCCCCTAAATTCCCTCTCATGTGAATGTCCCATAGATGTGGCCTGTGGGGTTGGAGGGTTCCACAGCTGGGCCAATTTGTAAACCTCCTCCTCCCCCTTCGGTGGGTGGGGGGAGTGTGTGTAAACCTGGCTTCTGTGGGCTGTGGTCTCCCTCACCCCAATACTCAGCCAGAGATGATTCTCAGCGCAGCTGGTGAGTTTGGCCTTTTGTGGATGCATTTCTTTCCTTCAGCCTGAGATGACTGAACAGTAAGTTTCCCTTTACCTAATCTCAGCAGTTTGACTTTCAGTCCAAAGTCCCAGTCAGGTGTCTTCAAGGGAGGCTTCTTTGGTTGTAGCTTCTTTTTACAGTTTTTGTTATAATGAGCAAACCTTTATATCAATGTCTGAGGCATGAACTATTTCAATCTCTGAAAACAAAAGGAGTCTCTTAATAGAAAGCAGAGTAAAGGTATAATCCTTCGTAAACATCACTTGTAAATATTTTATTTCAATTTGCTCTTATCTTGGAAGAGAAAAGCTTTAAGTTACATGGGAACAGAGAATAAAGACCAAATGGTCTTGATCTACAACTATTTCTCTTCCACTGGAGTTCAGATGTAGTACCTTGGCAGGGAATTTCTCTGCCTCAATCCCAAATTTGTCAGAGAGAAGGACTTCATAATACTGTAGGGGCTCTGTTTCTTAAGGATAATGTTCTCGGTGTTTTTGGTTTTTTCTTGCTTGGCTGGTTTTGTTTGTTCGTGCAGTTATATGATGGTGGTTCATATTCCCTTTGTGGGAAAAATGCTGTCTATTAACTCTGCTCCCCACCACCTTCAAGCCAGTATAAGTGGCTTGAAAAAGCTAAATATTAGTCTCAGTAGTTAATAACAAACAATACATGTGCCTTGTTATAAATTTCCACAAGTGCAGTGTTACCTATTACATTCAAAATTTCAGCCACAGTTTTATAAATGTTTAAATTATTTTCTGTTACATTTATGGGCTATGATAATTGCCTTGTCCTAGGTATTTACACCTCTCCTCAATATGCAATTATAACACTGAAGTAAACAATTTAATAAAAAGAGCATGAGACAGTAAGGCAATGCAGAAATGTAAAACAGTGTTTTATGCTTTCTTAGCCAGCTTCAACTTCAGTTCAATATGAATTGGTTTTTTTTTCCGGCTTAGGAAGTGAACAGCAGGTCAAATGTCAGTTATTCATCAGTGTCTGAGACTTTCTTTTCTTCTCGTGCCTGAAATTATTTGGCCATTGCTGTCAGACTATTTCCAGTGAATATCAAGCATTTAAATGTACACTAATTGTCACGCCAACTCTGCTGGGTCTTCTGAAATTACAAGAAAAGCATTTTTTTCTATAACTCTGAAATACATCAGTTGTATTTTTCTCAGGAGAATATTGTTAGTGGATACCCAGTAAACTGGTTTTTGTTGACAAATGCTTATAATGTCTTTATTGAAAGACAGGGTATTTTAGTGATGTGTGTTAATAATTTATGTGCTTTTCAAAATGGGAGAGAGAATAATCCACAGGCAAACTTCTGTAACCTGGGGTAGCAGACTGTTTAAACTGCTGATTTCTTTGTTAAGATTCTGTAGAATGAATAGAATAAGTGGCAATGTAGTTTTAAGTGCCAACGGATCCAGTCCGTTTTCAGACTAGATTGATGTATTTGAAGATAACTGGGAAATGCATGTAATTTTCTTGAATGAATTAGCCTAACTTGTAATCAGGGAAGGCTTCTCAAATATTGCCTTTTCACCCCTCTTGTTGAGCTGACTCACCAAGTCGTGCATCAATGTGTGAGCCAGCACAAAGCAGAGCATGGAGCTGGCACAGAAAGGGCAGCTGTGGATGCAGAGGCAGTGTGGGAGCATTTGTGAACTCTGCTGCCCTGACTGAAGGGGTCGGTGAAATCGTGCACAGTACTGGTGAGGCTGGATGGGGACCATGGGCACCCTCCTCAGTTATGGGATGTTTCCTGAGGCCACCTATTTGGAGGTGACAGATGTCCAAGGAGCGGTGGGAGGTGTTTGCCATCTCTCCTCTTCAAAATGTACATGTATGGGTGGCTAGTGGGACAAGTGGAGGCTGATTTTGCTGCCTGCGTTTGCTCTACATATTCCTGTTTCAGTGGTGATGGGAGGGGTGTTCTGCCTCTGTGAGAGTCAGGAGGAGAGCTGAACTGCCTGTTGTGCGCATCCTTCCCCTTGAGGCTTAGGTTCACCTCTTCAGTCCTTGAAGATTTTAAAAGCTAGATGTCAGAGCCTCAGCTAATCAATTTCATCCATAGTAGGGTGAAAGCATGGTACATTGAACAGGCTGCTCATCATGCCTGTCTTAAATGTGTATTTTAGGGTGAGATTAATTGCTCTCTGGAGGTGCTTGTATATCCCTACATGTTGCTTTTTTTCTGTTCCAGTAGTAACAGGGAATCATGGAATCATTTAGGTTGGAGAAGGCCTATAAGATCACTGAGACCAACTGTATTTAGTTAGCATTTAACTATAAAAATAGTATCATGCAGTTTAAAAAACTTTAAGGAAAAATGCTGTGATACATTATTTGTAGGTCCAGTGTAGATGTAGATCGTCCATACCTGAAACAGATCAACTGGGTATCAAGATAAGGAACATGCTCACCACCTGCATCCAGTCAAATGACATGCATATAGAGGTTATCATCATCTATAAATCCCAGCCAAATCAGCAGCCAGACAGGGTTGATTGTATAAGGGGAGAGGAAATTCCTCTTCTTTTTCTTCTGGCGGTTCCCGCTACGGGGGACGGGCTTCTCACTAGGCCTCCACTTATATCGCTTACCTTTGGGAGGAGTGTAAAAGTTGCAAAATAAAGTGTGCCACGGAGGAAGAGTGCATTGGTGCTGTGCTGCAGTGGTAAACATGCACAACATGATTTACTTAAGCCCATTCTTTGTTAACACAAGGTGGTCGAGCTCAAGTTCCTTTCCTTAAGCTCTTTATGAATAACAGTTGTCCATGCTTCTGGACATATGTTCTGGAGGGGCATAAAAAAAAAATGAACAGGATAAACTTCTGGGAGAAAATAGCTACCTTTCTTCACCTCCTGGATTAAAAAACTGTATATTGTCCACAGCTAAAGAAATGCAGTATAAGAGTGATGCTTTGCCAAGAGTACCGTCTCATGTTAGACTTGAGACATTTTAAAGCACACACAGTTGATAGTTCTGCACTGAGCAAAAGAAGAGAAAACTTGGGCTCATATGTAAAGTACTACTGGTATGTGATTGTCACACAGCATGGTTAATAGCCATTTTTGGTATCTTAAATTGCAAAAAGCAAATCTGTCTGTAACTTGTTCTCTTACCTGTTTGAGGGATGGAGGTATCTTTATTTTGAAATTGCTGTGCAGCCGCTTTTCACCATTATTGTGAGCAGAATGGAAAGCTATCTGTGCAAACAAAGGCTTATGTAGTACCGGATAAAAGAATAGTGAAATGTTCTAAAGTATCCATTCATTTCCTTTTCAGTTTATTCTCAGTTGATCGTGATCATCTATGAACAATTTTTGCCTGGTGATAACACAACCTGTTGACATTAATTTGTGTTTTAGCACTTCCTTGGTTTTCTCATTTGGTACCTCTTGTTCCTTCCTTGCTTGGCACTAGAACATGCCACCATATATTGCTCATCTTTTTTGTCCTCTCTGCATCTCTTTTGTAACTGCTGGTTCAATGCCTTGCTACTGGTATTCTCCAAAGAAACAGGAGATAACAGTGTAGAAAGATGCAGGAGTTCTGGGTGTATCTCCTGGGTCTTTAACCAGGTTCATTCTGTGATGCTGTCCTTCCTCAGCGCAGTATCAGGTCTTTGTTTTACAAGCCATGTGTTGTGCTGTATAGGGGAGAAAGTGCTCATCACTTGTAAGGGCTGTATCTAGAGTCAGGACTAGGGGTGCCTTCTGCAATGGCATAGTCACATTGTCATTCATACTCAAACTCTGAGAGTGGGAGGAAATATCCAAATTTTACCCAAGATAATTTGTGGTTTTAAAGTGAAATTTGATTAGCTTAAAAAAAGCCTAAAAAACCCTTTATAACTAAGAGGCAGTGATTAAAGCAGTGTCTCTTATCTTGGTACAGTCTAAAGGGGTTCCACCAGTTCTCAGATTCAAAAGCCTTCAGAAAGATTTAGTAATATTCTGCTTACCTGTAAGCTTATCTCCATAGCTCCAATAAGTTGCCTAGACAAGGCTGTGATTACAATACACACGCACAATTAAATGTTGTCTTTTGCATGCCAATGTATAAATCACATAAAATGCATGGCTGAAAATGTCTGCCAAAGCCTTTGTGCATATCTGAATAAGGCTACCGTGTTAAAATCATTCTTGGATAAATATGTCAATTTTTGAATAAAAAATGATGCATGAGGCACACATCAAGTGCCAGATAACTCAGCAAATACAAACAGCAGTTGCAGAAGTAGATTACAGTATCTCCTTTTCTTATCCCCATCCCTAAAATGGAGGCTTTGATAGAAATTGCACAAATATAATGCTGCCAAAATATAAATAGCAAATGGTGAATTATGACATAGGGCCAATTTGCTTTTTGATGGCCTGTTGACAAATGCAAATATTCATGCAGAGCACAGCAGCAGGGAGTTTTTCTTCTCATTTCTTTCACTGTTATCTTCTCACCTGGTTTTCTGGTTGAACCTGGAGTCATTCCTTCCTTTTTTTCTTCAGTTTGCCTTCCTTTTATAATTCTGGTCATGTTCTCATGCCATAATATTTTCATATGGTTCTTATTGAATTTAGAATTATCTCCATTTAGTAGATGCAGCTTGACATTCAGAGGCTAAGATGTTGCTTAGCATTCAGAGGCTAGTTCTTCGTGCATCAAGGGGGACCTTTTGCTCTTCACTGACTTTTCCCATTTCATTGCTTCTTTCCCTGGTGCAGATGCTCAATTTTATTCCCTACTGTCATCTCACCCCCATCTAGCATCTCAGTTTTGTCCTCTCTTAGAAAACATTCATCTTTGTATCCTCTGTATGGACAGGTTGCATAGCTCCTTGTAGAGCTCTCTGGTCTTTTGCAAGGAGCACATTTGGGCAGAGCAGCAGGTTCTGGATCTGGAGTGACTGTGAGTTAGGGGGGCACCTTGCCTTTCTGTTTACTGGCAAGGATAAGCCGGATCCTCAGCCACTTTACATTGTCTTCGGTTGACTGGAGTTACTGGACATAAGCTGGGTTACATTATACGATGATATCATCTAGGACTCTCCTCTGAGACTGCTGCCTTTTGAAATGAATCTCAGATGCAATCATTTTGGTGAACAGAATTGAAATAAAAGGGATTTTGCAGAATTAATTGAGGTAATACATGTAAACTGATGAAAAAGAGAATCCTTTGTCAAAATTTTTATATGAAGATATCTGTCAGCAAATAT
Organism: Dasyornis broadbenti; assembly: GCA_013397935.1. Lineage (NCBI taxonomy): Eukaryota > Metazoa > Chordata > Aves > Passeriformes > Dasyornithidae > Dasyornis > Dasyornis broadbenti. The sequence continues at coordinate 2,450,318 of VZRN01003026.1, forward strand.
AAAGGGACATTATCAAGTAGCTTTTATTACTGGATTCACACAGAGTAGCTCTGCAACCAGAAGTACATGTGGCCTAGTATTCTCTGCTCTTAGATGTTCCAGAGTAATTCAGAAACATCTCTGCAGTCAATGACAAACACTGGTGGCAGGCAAAAGAAAATGCGTTTCATGAAAGTACTTGTATAATCACTCATAGCATGGTACAGAGTGGTAAGGACTCTGCAAATAGTCTGGTCCAACTCTTGCCTCCAGACAGGGCCAGCAGTGAGCTGCTTGCTCAAAGTCCCTTAAAACACTTAATGGTAAGGATTCGGGACTAACGTATTCTAGAATTTTCTTTTCTTTGAGAGCCTTAGTTGACTTCAGAGTCACCAGTTTAAGATCTGTCACTTTCAAACCTGTGTCTCGCAGTTCTGATGTAGAAACCTTCAGGTTTTCTGTGTGGCAAATGAGTGTTTGCAGCCATATCTGTGGGCTTGTAAAAGAAATGAGGCAGTAATCATTTTATAAATGAGAGACATGTCATAAGCTTACTTATGTTCTCAAGTTTGTCAAACCCATCGGGTTTTCTTTGTAGTCTTTTACTTCATGTCAAAGTATGGGTATATGTTCTTTGAAAGACTATGGGAGATTCTAAAAATAAAATTCAAGTGGAAAGCAAATGCTTCAAATGGCTGATTGTGTCACAACATAATCAAGTCTGTGACTTTGGCAGTCTCTGGAAGAGCAAGGTAGAAATATCAAGCTGACGGAGAGAAGGCTTTGTGAACAGGAGAGACTTTCATAATTGCATGTGCTTTAAAAGGTCAACAGCCCCTTCCGAAAATCTCATTAAAACCTGAATTCACACCAACTTTCGAAGAGCTAAGTTTTCAGGCTTTTTTTTCCTGTCAAGCCATTGGATTGCCATTGTTAGAGAAATAGAATTAGGAGCAGTTCATCTTTTTGTTTCTCCTACATAGGCTGACAGTAGCTATAGCCATTTCTTTCTGTATCTTTCCATGAAACAAGTAACTTTGAGCAGATGTGTATGCATTTGTAACTTTGAACAGGTATGTATGCCTTTCAGTGGAAAGGTCACTCCTCTGCAGAGCACTTGAAATCCATTCTGAGAAGATTGTATACACACAACTTAGCCAAGAGGAGTGACAAAAGGTCACTGAGGAAACAGTTCAGCATTTCCTTGGGCTGAGGGAACAAGTCTTTGAGGGTCACTTAACGCTGTTGTTGCTTGTTTCACTGAAATGACGGATTTCCTGTATAGGTATAGCTGTGAAGTAAATTCCAGGTATATGTTTTGGATGTGGGTTGTTTGTGGTTTTTTTCTGTTTTGCATAGAACTTCTATTTAGGATGCTGTGGGGGAAGGAAAAAAGCAGAGCTCAAGTCCTCAACCTCTGAGGTAGTGTTTTACTGAGTATTAAACTGAAAGTTAACTCCTTCAGCACTCTCAGAATTCATTCACTAGCCACTGCCTGTTAAATATTTACTTGATAATGAAACTTGTTCACCTGGCAATAAAGTAGCATAAAAGGATTAAATAACTAAAATAATTAACACAAAGTGATTATTTTGAATCTGTTGATAGCTTAGATATTAACGTTTAAATTTCAAATTAGCTAGACATTTTAACAGAAGATGCCTGGCTAATTTGACTGTGAATTACAGTTATTTCTGAAGATAAATAACTTGTCCTCCTCTCTTGAAGACATCTCAGTACCACTCACAGTTAATCCATTTATCCTTCATAACCATCAGATCCTCACATAGATATTTCCCAGGTGAGCAGGTGTTACCAGTTGTCTCTGTTTTCCTCTGGGGGCGCTTGAAGGTCCCAAAAGACTGGCTAGTGGTGGTGCAAATTCCTTTGGAAAGGTCATGTGTGTGAAAGGCCATACCATGACAATGAACTCACTTCTTGTAGAAATGAACCATGGATTTCTGGGTGCTTGCTGCCATGGGCTGAAAACCACTGAAATGACATGAAGTGCTTGGGTGTGTGTATAGCCCTGTACCTCAGCATGTAAGCTGTTTTTAACACTCCTAACTCTGTCACAACTGTACAGCGTTATGGCCCTGAAAAGCACTATAGCAACAAGTGGAGCCCTCTCTGTAAAGAGAACGCCTTTGCCTTCACTTTCAGGCTTCAGTTCAGGAGTGGGTTTCTTTTGCATTGCTCTGCTGGTGTCTAAGAGGACGAGAGAGTGAGCTGGGGCCCTAGGCCCATGATTTTCCATGCACCCTAGTTGCTAGCTGGGTTTCTGGCTGTGTTTTAGGCTACTCCAAGGAGAGCTGTCTGAGATATGGCTAGCTTTGAGTGAGGACTCATCCTGACCTGTGAGTCAGTATGTCCATTTCTGGTCTTTGGGATTGGGGTGGTTCCGTGGTTCTCTTCTATGAGGATACAACTAACAACTGGAAAGATACAATTAAGGATAGCCCTGGGGTACAACTAAAGATGTTGCAATGTCTTCTAGCATGACAGATAGTAAACTTGTCAGCTTTGTTTTCTTCTTGCATTTTTTTCTGTTTCCCTGACCCTCTCTGATAAAATAAATTCATGGAAACATAAACACTGCACTGAGTAAGGCTGGCTTAACATTGTATCTCCCAACCAGGCACATGAGCTCACTCCTCTGCCTTTCCCTCCTTATTCCCCAGCACCCAAAGCCCCTTTTGGATCTGATGATGCCTCCTACCTCCACAATCTTCCTCTGGCCAGAAGTTCTAGCAGTTTGCTTCTTCTTTTCCTTCCTCTAAATTGATGAAAGTAATGCTAATCTCAGCTTTGTACGATTTGAACTATTCTATTTAGACTGCATCACAGAGGTGGGCCAATTATTATTATCTGTGACGATTGTGTTTTAGTGACAGGTAATCTCTTTGGTTGATTGACTGACTAGCAGAGGGTTAGGTGAAGGAGATAGTTTTGTTTAGGGAAGCACAAATCTGCTTTAGTGACAGATCAAGTGCAGATAAGAGAGTGATGGAAAAAGGGTAGGATAGGTGGGGAAAAAGGGGCCTCTGAAGATGCAGAAGTATAAGAAAGCTCACTAAGAGTAGGGGGAAGACATCGTTATGGACTTATATAAATTGCTAATGTACCTGAATTAAATTTTTTTTGTCTGTACTTAAAACACTGGAGGTCTGTTGCTTTTGTGTCTTAAACATCACAGCATGACACAGTCACATAAAAGAAGAGCACTAGAAATTACAGTGATTGCACAGTGCAGTCTGTCAGAATTGGAAGCAGAACCCCTCACTTGCTCTCTTTTTAATTGCAGCTCCTCTTTTTAATTGCCGCCTATCGATGCTTACATACAGCAGAAAGTTAATGATGCATCTCTTAAAAAATTACTGCAAATTGCAATTGTGTTACATTAATATGATTAATTTGAATTAAAAGCTGTACCTATGCTTCTGCTAAGGTACAGTTGCATATTAGAGCCATAAAGTTGTATGTGCAGCCATAACATAACAGCCTGTTCCTTTCTTTCCATGTTCTGTAAGGGCAGAAAGGGCCTAAACTGGTAATTATTTTCGGCATTATCAGTGTTGATGTCAGGAGAATGGTCTTTTAAGAAATATATTGAATCCACATTACTATAGTCTAAAATATAGTTGAGTGAAGAAAATACCTTCATTAAAAATACCCAAAGTAACCAACTCAGTGCAGGCCATTTCAGGTATCCCAAGACAGTGGACACTTGACTTCCAAAGTGAAACCTAAGGGTAAATGTAACAGTAAGGTGATGTAAATTGGTTTATGTCAGTTCCATGCTTTTAAATATTGCAAGCTGCAGCAGTTTAAAAAGAAACTCAGGCTTCTGAAAATGCAAGTGATTGACAAAAGAGTGATTTGGGGTTGTTTTAATTTTGGAATCTGTTTGTTTGAGAGGCAGTTTAATGTTTTGAGTTCTCAAAATGGAGGAAGATTGGGGGATTTCTATGGCACTTCCTGCCATAGCTGCTTGAGTGAGTTAATCTACTTGGCTTCACATCTGTTCATTGCCTCTCTCTGCTGCCCCCATCTTCACACCAGGGCAGGAGCCCTGTGGCTCTCCTGGCCCGTTTTACCCATTCCAGGGCTCAATTCCTCATTTCCTAGGTTTCTGCCCTTCTTTCAGCCTGTTGCCAGCTGCCAGGGAAGAGTTGCCATAGGATGCTGCATACTGCTTGCTGTGGGAGTGCTGACCCTTGGGCAGAAGAGGGAGGAGGGTACGGTCTGGCACCTGTAGGACAGGGTGTCTCTAGAAGGGCTGGGAAGTAAGGTAAGAGTGAGTAGCTGGAGCAAATTTTCCAGCATTTGACTGAAATGACCAACAAGGTACTTCCAAATTACTGGAAAGATAGGCTTCCTGCTTCTGTGACAACAGAAGTTCCATTGCTGACTGAATTTGTTATTCATGAAGAAAATAAGGTAACAATTGCCAGTGCTAGTCCTACTTACTCTTCCACGCTTTCATTTTCACTTTCTCGGTGATGCAGTATTTGAGATAGAGACATTGAAAGGGAATATTCATATTTAAAAGCAAAATTGGAAATATTTGGTTTTCTTGCATTCTTTTTAAGAGAATGGAAATGTTTTCACCCTTGATACAAGAAAGCTTTTTATTGAGCCAAAATTGAGCTAAGTATGATGAGAAGACAATAAAACTTGTAAGTAGCTTGAAGATTTTTCAAGTTTGCCTGAACTTTTGTCTGGCGAGCCTTTGTCCTAGAGAGAAAATGTTTGGCTTGAAGGTTAAGATGAATTAGGTGACTTTTGATTATCCACAGAATGAAGGCTGTGTTTGTGCCCTCATTCCTGTTTCTTTGCATATGGTTCTTTCATCCATTCAGGCTGTGCTAGTCAAGGAGGAGGACTGTTTGAAGAAGGCACTATAGAGCACTCTGTCTCTCATCCAGCAACAGCTGAATACTTTATGGAAGTATATTAAGTCCTTGACAGGAGAAGGTAGCCAGCTGGCTGTTGCAGCAGGATATTCTTGCTCTCCCTCACAGCTGAAAGGAGGAGTTGGCAGAGCGCCTGCTGAGCTTGCTGGGGAAGAGGGGAAGCACAGACTCTTGCAGTATTTTAACTAGGTGGGCTGTTAACCAAAAAAATAAGAGAAGAAAGCACACAGTTCAAGTCTGCCCAGGCCACCAACTGGAAAGTGGTAAAGGGCTGACTTTAATATGAATAATTACCACCCAAGAGCCTCCATGGTCTGGGATAGCTTAAGAATGTGGTTACTTAGAAGTTGCAAACAAGTGAAGTAACTACACTGGTGTTTGTTCTGCTTGAAACAGCATGCAGTATGGTGGTATTTCACTGGTTAGAATAGTGCTGTGACTAGTGTTCTACAGAATCTGGAGCTTGGAGATAATTTTATTGTCCTTTCTTGTCCTAATAAGTATAGCTCAAGTCAAGATGTCTGTCGGGGTCACCAAAAAAAGAGAAGAAAGGAATTCATATTAAAATTAGCAAGTTCAGAAAAGGGAGAGCGCAAGAACAGTGCTCACTATTTCGTTAAGCCAAATTTTGAGATAACATGAGACAGTATCCAGTCAATCATCCATTTGCAAAAAGCAAGCAGGTGAAAACAGCCTTAAGGCACAACCAACTAGTGCAAAAATAGATGTGTATTTTGGGTATGGATGACCAAATATGCTGAGGTATAAGTATTTGAAACAAAACAAGCCTCAGGTCATTATTTTATAGCCTGTTCTTCCTCATATGCTTCCTTTAATGAAATCTCCCAGGAAAAGCTGTATGGATACTCCATTGACTGATAAGTGAAGCTTCTCCTTTAAGCACTGAAACTGGTGGTCTAGGAGATGTTTTTAGTAATGTAATGAAGGAATCCTGACCTGTTATATAGACTCAAAGGACAAATCACATCTGGGTTCTGTGTAAATTCTCTTCAGTGACCTCCACTGTATTTTGGAACAGACCTTCTCTCAGTTTTTCTATGATTATTGAAGATAAAGATGATATTAACAATAATTACTGAGGCCTGTATGGATTTTTGGTGGTGCAGTTTTGTGTACTCAGAAGGTATTTGACACAAATGCCATAGAGGTTCAACATGCATTACAAACATGGATTGAGATTATGTAGTTCTTTGAATACACAGTCATACTAACCTTTGATGTCCAAGATCCAGGTCACCATTTATGAAGATAACTAAATGTTCCCATGGTCTGGACTGACCTTTCCAAAGGCAGGAAATACTCCTCTGAATTGCTTTCCCCTAATTTACTTTTGATTGATCTCATGGGTAGAGTTGGGAAAAATATACTAGGATCAGTTTACTCTCCTTTCCCAAACTGGCAGAATTAATGTAAGCTCTGACTCTGCTGTTCACAGTGAATCATATGTGTTAATTAAAAGAAAAAAACCAAACAACACGCTCTTTTGACCCCTAAATGAACTAGTAACAGCTCCAGTTTAAGATTACAGGTTATTATAATAGGTGCTGGCTTTAGTAGTATTTTATTGTCCACTTTACAGAATTAAAGGTTATCTGGCACAGTTTGATGCAAATAACCAGTCTGCCTTAAACATAGCAGAACCTTACAGAGCTGGGTGGACTGTGTTGGACATTCTTCTGAAGTCTGGTTTTCCTTAACTTTCATTAGCAGCAATCGTAGTCATGCTGGAAGTAATTAAAAATATGAGAATACTTTATATACAAATGTAGATGCATGATGTAGATGTAACTACTAATTGAGATGTTGAATGTAACTCTGACTTCTTGTCAAGCATCCTGGGTTTATTTTGCAGCTTGCATACCCGCTTCAGCTGCTTGTAGAGCTCCATGAGCAAAGGCTGAAAGGAGGGTTGGAAATTTATTGTGCTTTTTCAGTTGTTCAAAGAAGAGGCAATGGATACATCTCAGGTTTCTCTTAGCAAGTTGAAGGAATTTCAGTCCTTGTTTTTAGACTTGCATCTGCTTGAGGCTTCAAAGCCGTGTACATGTGAAAGAGGAAAAGAGGGAAGGAAGAATACATACCAGCGCTAATCTTACATCAATATAAACGTAAGGGTTGAAACCCCAGCTGTATGAAAGCAGTGGCAGTAGCAGAGGGGCCATTCAAAACACATTCATTCACTGCTCTCAGAAACAGGTACTCCATCATAAATACCTCTGTATCCTGTACAGCAGGATATTGATTGCTTATTCAATTTCTAAAAATTCTGTAGCTATTTTACAGTTTTGCTTCCAAGAAGACTAGTATACTTTTAGTTATAAAAATTGATCAGCAGTTTGCTACTGTGTATTATGTATTATCATCTGCAATAACGAAAACATTTTAAAGAATTTGTCATACATTGAAGAATCAGATATAATGAGAGAAGTTAACTTTAAAAAAATTATCTCTAGTTTCATTTAGAAGAAGAAAATAGGAAGCTTTAGTAGCTTATTTTTTTACTTCTGGTCCAAGTGTTGGGAGCACTTAAATGTCTCTCTCCTGCTTTTTTTTTGCTCTGTGTGTTGTCAGACTTCTAATGTCCCCAGCTGTAAAAGGAAATTAACCAGGAATCTCAGTTCTGTCTGTTCTTTTGTACAATGGCTCTTTTTCACAACAGGACAGCTACTTGAAGTGGAGCAGGAATGTTCTGCCAGTTTGTCTCAAACTCTTGCTAACCACATGGGAAAAGCTCAAGAGCAGAGAGAAGAATCTTGGCCTTAGTTTATTTTTTCCCCTTTGCATGGGGGCAGAGGAAGTCACAGACATGAAGAAGCACTCATTACTGAGTGCAGGGGCAAAAGCTCTTGATTGTTTTTGAGAGGGAGGTAGCTTTGCTGTAGACTTCTGCAATAAATCTAGCTCTGCAGGTTGCATTGAAAATACAGCTAATAGGCAAAATAAACCTGACAATTACTGAAATGTCTAATTTTTCTTCTACAGGTAGGTAACCTGTTTTGAATTCCAGATCACTGAGCATAGAATGGTTTGAGTTGAAAGGGACCTTAAAGATCACCTACTTCCAACCCCCCTTCCTTGGGGGGACACTTTTCATTAGACCAGGTTGCTCAAAGCCCCACTCAACTTGGCCTTGAACACTTCTGGGGATAGGGCATCCACAGCTTCTCTGGGCGGCCTGTGCTAGTGCCTCACCAGCCTCACAATAAAGAAGTTCTTGCTAATATCAAATCTGAATCTACTTTTCCTTCAGTGCAAAGCCATTCCCCCTTCTCCTATGACTACATACCCTTGTAAAAAGTCCCTCTCCAGCCTTCTTTCAGGCTCCCTTTACTTGGTGGAGGACTGCTCTAAGGTCTTCCCGGAGCTGTGTCTTTTCCAGGCTGAACAACACCAACTCTCTCAGCTATTTGTCCTCATAGGAGAGATGCTTCAGCTTCTAGACAAGTCCTCTGTATTCACCCTAATAGATCCTTCCTGTGCTGAGGACCCCAGAGCTGGATGCAGTGCTCCATGTGGGGGTCTCACAAGAGTAGAGCTGAGGGGGTGAATCACCTCCCTTAAATTGCTGTTCATGCTTCTTTTGAGCAGAAGTAGTTGGATTTTATATCAGTCAAACAGTTATATTAATATACTGTTTAAAGAGAAAGTGAGAGGCTGCGTGTGTATCAGTAGATGACATTATAGTGTAGTGTTAGTGTATGACAGAATCACAGACTGTCTGAGATTGGAAGAGGCCTGGTGTCATCTGGTCCAACCTTCCTTCTCAAGCAAGGCCACCCAGAACAGATTGCCCAGGACCACATCCAGATGGTTTTTAAAACCTCCAGGGATGGGGACTCCTCAGCCTCTTTTGGGCAGGCTGTACCAGTGCTTGGTCACCCCCAGAATTTCTAGCTGGTTGATGGCTGTACCAGCAGTCACTGCAGGGCCCCACATGAAGCAGGGTGCAGTAATCACAAAATAACTGTTTAATTTGAAAAATTGTGGTGGTTTTAGCCAAGTTCCTTGCCAAAGATTAAGCATTTGCATTCATTTCTAACAGTTAAAAGATATCTGGAAGCACTAGTGTAATCCTCTGGGATGAAGCTTCATAAGCTACAAAACCTTTTGATAAATAGATACTAGGCTTGGTTAGGACTTTGTCCCCTAGAGCTATACTAAGCTTGGGTTTATCTCATGCGCCATTTGTTTGGGATGCTTTTATTCAATAAACTGTGTCTGATTAATCATAACATTTACTCAGACCCACTCTATTTAATGTGCCTTTGTCTTCCCCTCCCTCCCCAGCTCGCAAGAATGCAGCACTACAGAGGGATGTAAGTGCCCCTTCACTGCAGAAATTCTTTTCTAAGGGTCCAAAATAGCTCAGGTCCAAGATTTTTATTGCAAACATTCCCAATAAGGGTTTTAGCAAGTCAGAAACGTTGGGTTACTAACTTCATTGATTGTTTTTGTCACATTAACCTTGACCTACTAAACCAGGCAGCAGTTGCTGTTTTGAATGCAAGCAGAACTGTAGCTGGCATCAGCAGCTATTGTGCTGTTCTGCATTCTCTGTATGTGTATATGAATTGTCTGTAGCCAGATTCTTCTGTTTCACTTTAGTACCTGCTGGCATCTACATACCTAAATTGTTGATTGGCAGATGCACAGTGACAGTCAAAAAATTTATGAAATGGAGATGATAGTTGAATACCTTAAGAAGGGAAGCGAACCCCAAATGCAAAGCCAAGACAAATTATCTGTATAACTTGATACTATTAGCAGCTGTTGGCAATGTCAGGAAAGTTATGAAAAGTTAAGTGTTTGTTAAGCATCCAGTATCCCTCTACCTGAATAATTTACTGTAAAAAATGTTAAGAAAGCGTAAGTATAATTCTTTTGAGATATCTGTGGAACATGGTAATAACGAATTCTCAGACTGCTTCTGTAATTTTTAAAAATGCCTTGAAATTTTTATAATATATACTCTGATGCAAATACGTTTTCTTTATATTAAAGGGATAGGCAAATCTTTTTCCTTGTCGTTTATCCACTACAAGGTTTTTTTTTGCAACTGGGCAAGAAACTGAATCTTCTGTTTTTAAAACATCTCTCTCTGGAAATATTCCACTGATTAACCTCCATATGAGACAATATTTGTTTCATTTTTAAGGGGGAGGAAAATACAGCCAAAACCAGGAATCTTTATAATTTTTTGTTCCACTGACTGCCAAACCATTGGTTTCCCATCACAGTTCTGATTTTTAATATCCATCAGTAACGATTTTATGAATTCTCACTGCTGGCAGTGACACACATGTTTTCATTTACTGCATTACGGGTATTCTCTAGACAGCCAGTCTGTTGAAAAGAAATTAATTCCAGCAGTGAACTAAGATACTGAATTCTCAGCAGTTTATGAATTCATGTTTTTACATTGAGGCTATTTATATCTGGATTGAATTAATTTGAATATGTAACCAGGTGGTTGTGGTTATGTCTTTTATTATCCACTGGATTTGAAAAACTAGCGGAATGCAACTGCAGAATGGGAAAACTCACTAATTGCAGTTGGTAAATATAGCATTGTATGGTTGAAATCTCAGCTTGTATTTCTCTCGTTTCTGTTCATGATTTCAGACATGATTAGCATGAAGGAATATAATATACCATAACTAGAATATGCTAAGACATACTATATACAGTTTTTAGATCTGACTCATTTTAAATTTGTACTGAAAATGAAAATCTAGTAACTTGTTTATATTTTATCCTATGGTCCCCGTTTCATCAACAGTGAAAAGTGGCAAAATATCCAGGCAATATCTTAAGACAAGATCTTCTAGAGGAGAGCAGAGACTTTACAGATAACTTACAGAGTTTGTCACTAAGCTGCAATTTCATACTCAGCAGGGTTATGCTTTTTATGTTTGTCTTCTCCAATGAATATTCAAAATTGTTGGCTCAAGGAAGAAATGGGCTTAGTCCTGAGCTGTGTTTTACATGGAACAAAGAAAGTGAAAACTGTAAGTTGTTAGATATGAAGCACTTCACCCCATCATTTTTTTTCAACTTGTTTCTTACTTTTAAGAGGACGCTTGCATAAAATGTAACTTATTCATCATCATCTCTATTTCAGTAAGATTGAAAGGATTTTTATCTTAATACCTGATTTGGTTTTGTGTAGTTTGAGAGAATTTCATAACAAAAACTGGAGGAAGTGACAAACTTGTAAGATTGTAAAGGCAAGTAAATTTCACTGGCATATTCTTTAGGATTACATTAAGCCCCAGTTAGGCATGTCCCCCTGATGTTGGTCTTGACTTGCTGTATGTTTGGTCATTCTTGCTAGAACTAAACAGCACAGGGTAGATAGTAGTGATTGCTGAAATCTTTGCTTCTCTCTGTCAGAGGAAGTACCTGTTTTGGAAGTTGCCTTTGGTAGGACACAGGTGATACACTTCCTAAGACTGAGCAGTTTCTGATCTTCGAACAAGAAGGGATTTAGGATGATAGATACCCTGGTCTTTTTTTCCCACCCCAGAGGTTGCATTGGAACTAGCCTTGCTTCCCTCTCAAAAGACCTGTACAGTAAATTCCGTGTTTATGATATATTACTTTTAGTAGCTCTCTCTGAACACGGCTTGCCTTTTTCAAGATGTTGTGTCTGGAATCAAAAAGTTTCTAAAGTGTTACTAAATAATCAGTTTGTTTGCAGAGAGGTACGCAGGCAGTGAATCTGGGTATATGCAGGTAGCTCAGCATTTTTAATAATAAGAGTATGCATAGCTAGAGGATTAGAAAATATCTGTTTTAGAAAGTGTTCTGTTGGTTTCTTTTTCACTGTATTGATTTTACAAATTCTTTTTATCTAGTGACTAATGTATGCATAAGGAATATTTTTGTAATCCCTTGTGTCTGAGGGGCAGCATCTCTATTGAAATGTTTTTCCCAGATCAATCTCAGTCAGAATATTCTTTTCTATCTTGAGTCAATATACCAAGGAGAGGAAAGATCATGCAGTTTTATTTTTTAAGTAGTAAAGAGAGTAGACGCTGTATGGTTGTTTTGATTTGGAAATACTATGATGACATTTTTCCTGATATGCATGGGTAGATACATATTGATAAAGCAATACTAATGATTTTGAGAATACCAGTCAGGCACTCTGTAATCTCACTGAAAACTTTGACATATATTTGCTTCAGAGAACATTGTAGTGTATCCTGACTTTCCTTCTGCAAATTGCTGTATTTGAATGCAATCATTTTCTTTGTTACTTATTCACCTGTTCCTGTGTCTGTCTTTCTTGACTTACATAATTTCCATGGGAACAGTTTAGGAATGCTGATTATATTTTCTTATACCTCAGCAAATAATATGTAATATAGGAAGTACATTGGAAGAAACTTTTAAAATGAGAATAGCCAGTATCTCTGTTGTAAAGACCTCTGTATACATTGTGGCAATGCAGAGAAGGACAGCTGACAGAGAAATCATGTGTTTTGAGGTTTAAGTTATTTGTGCTTCAGGGAGCAACCAAACCCCAGTGACTCTCAGTTGTGCTGCTGCCAGGCCTCCCAGAGTTTTCTCTCCATGAAGAGCAGCTCCCTGCCCTGGCTGGTGGGGAGTGCAGGTACAGAAGGTAGCTGCCAGGATATGGCCACTCCTTCCATGGAACATGCTAAATCAAGAGCCACAAGCCTCCATCATGGATTTAATACAAGCACTTAACAGCAACCCTGGAAACTGTGAGATGCAGAAGAGCATAGAGGAGTTATTATTTATATTTTCCTGGCATTGCCAGGAGGGAGGGCCATAACTGGAAGAGCTGTATTGGTTACAGTACATTTACTGAAACCAAAGCATCAGCTGATGTAGGGATGGGGAAATGTCAGCAAGCAGGCTTGGGGATGGCAGTTGGGCTATGGCAAGCACAATGTCTGTCCACGAGCTTCAGCTGCATTCCCCAGGAGCTCAGCAGTATTGAATGGCAAGTGCACATCCGGCATGCCCCAGTGGTTCAGGGGGATTGGGGGCAAATAAGGAGCTCCTTACTTGTGTCTAGTCCTTCTTTTCCTCTGCCCCTCACACAGTTGCAGCTTCACTCCTGGCGAAAAGAACAGCAAATTCTGTGAAATTATATACTGCCTTACGTGGTTCTGCAACCGTCATCTCTTTCTACTGTCATATTTAATGCAGTGACTTCTCAGACAGTATATCCAAGAGTTTAAGTAAATAAATAAGTTCTCTGCAATTCCAGAGGTTCTCTTTGGTTCTTCTAGTCTTGGCAGGAATGCCACTAGACTCTTACCTTCCCATTTTATCCACAAGAAAGTGTATGCAGGGCATACTAAAGCACTGCCTGGAAAAGCAGTACAATATAGAACATACATAGAGCAAAATTAGGTTGTTCAGAACAATCAGTTTTGGTTTTCTCCCAAAAAACTTACGGTTTTTGGGGTGAGACAGGGGAAGGCTCCCACAGTAAGTTGATAGACTTCACGTGTGGATACAATTCTGTAAGTGTCAAAACCAAATATAAATATTCTCTAATAGATACCTGTGAAATCTGAATCTGTGAGAGCTTCTGTATTCTTACAGTTTTCTAACTAATAGCCCTGCTTTGGGAAGGGAAAACGGTCTGGGAGAAATTGTTTGTTCATGAAACTGAAGAGTGACCCTAAGCAGCTCTGTGTAAAAGGCATCAATTGTTTGCACACCAATTAAAGACTGAACAGCCTATTTCTTATTAGCTAAGTCTAATTTTGTTTTTAATCAGGAAGCTAAATATCAAAGCAGAAAGGGTTTTTCTGATTTCTGTTTAGTGGCTATTACATCACATTTCATTTCAAAGCACCTGTCTGGGAAACGACACATGAATAGAGCAGTTCGGAATCCTTCAATTGTTGTTCAAGTCGGTCTTTTTTACGGCTACCACTGTGATTTAGAAAAGCTTCTAACTTCTGAAAAATGTTTAACAGATGTACCATCTAAGTAAAAACACTATTCAACATAGCTTTTTTTAAAAAAGCTCTGCTTTTTCCAGTACATTACTGCATTGTGTTTCTCTCCCAAAGTGAAAATTTCACCCTTCTAATGCTATCAGCAATGCCACTTTTTTTCTTCCAAATCAATCAAAACAAGCGTCCTTTAAGAAGAAAAATCAATTTATCCTATTAATTAGCTGAATTCAGTGTAGTGCCTGAAGGCCAGAATGTCATTTCCCATAAGATTTGCTTTCAAAATACAAACAAAATTGGAGCACTCGCAGGTTGTCATCACAAAGGGCTCTTAATACTTCAAAATACACTGGTAATCTTTATCCTACCTGATACAGACCTATTTAAATATTCTGATTAAATGTTGTTGTATTTGTTCTGGTTTTCTTTCTGCCATGTTAGTTATAAGAACCTTAGTCAGTCCGTATAGTCAGTGCCTGGGCAAAACATTAGTACAGCAAGCTACCAGAAGCTTGTATTTGATAATGGATTATTTTCCTGTGGTATAAGGCTCTTTATTTTCTCATCCATCAACAAAAGAGATTATAAAATTCAGATTACCAACTCGTAAATAAAGGAAAGGAAAATGAAAAAAGTTATTAAATGAAAGTGGGTGTCTTGTAACTGTTGCTGTATATTCATGGTTACCAGGGTTCCTGTCTATCAAAGCTGCCTGGAGAGAGTAATACTTTTTAGTGAAAATCTGCTTTACTGTTGTATCTTTTTGTTGACAGTGGTAAAGTGTATTGCAATGAACATTCAGAGCGATTTATCTTCTGAACCTGGTGGTTGGTACATGCAGTATGGTGTGAGTGACCCTCAGGAATAGAGACAGTAAATTCATCTCAAAACTCTCTACAGAAAATCCCAGCTAGTACTCAGTGTCTTTTAGTCCATGAGGCAGAAGGAATTCAACTTCTATTCAGAAAGGCAGTGTAAAGGTTTGTGAGCCCCTGCTTTCACCACGAGCAGAACTCAGAGCTAGTGCAGTTCTTGTACCGAGGCTTGCCAGCCTCCTAGTGAGCTGTTGGCGTTGAACACAACCTTGGTAATGGCAGCAGCTCAACACATTGGAGTTCTCATTTGCTGAGCCTGCCAGCTGAACGCTGTAGGAAAGGAAACTCTTGCATATTCAACCCCAAGCAAACTGCAACTGCAAACGTACAGGCATGGCTTTTTGTGTATTCTTGTATCTGCTCACCAACTAGCAGCATCTAAAACCTTTATAAGAACTGAACTGTGCTAACACCAGCCATGTAATGGGCTTGGCAAAGTAGAAGGGTCCTATCCAAGCCACAAACAAATGAACAAAAAAAGATCCAACAAAACCTCCACTTGATTGAAATGTTTCTGTCAATTAACTTTATTTTTCTTCTCACTTTGTTATGAATTTTAGGGCATGTTTAAGACTTCAGCAGTTCACTTAGTATAATCATAAGCATTGAAGCTTAGTTAAGGACTCAGTTAAAGAACTAAAATTAAATATTCTGATTAAATGTTGTTGTATTTGTTCTGTTTTCTTTCTGCCACATGTTAGATATAAGAACTTCAGTCAGTCAGTGTAGTCAGTGCCTGGGCAAAATGTTAGGGCAAATATCACATTCTGCAGCTGATCTGGCCAGGAAGATACCTGTGGGATTCTCCATAGCCACTCACATGGCAGGTGGTGGGATTGGAACTAAAGATTCATTAAAACCGTTCAAATATTAAAATCACATGCAGGAGGATACAAGAAAAGAAAAATGGAAACCTCAATAGTTACAAAAAGTGAAGCTTGTTGTCACTTCTTCAACTTGTACATTTAAAAAAGGGCCTTTGCAGAAATATTCTCAGGTGTGCCAAACCCAAGAGTTTAAACATCCAGTTGGGAAGACTTAAGAATCCTGTTGGTAGTTCTTATGTTGATAAAAATCTTGCTTTTTCAAGTGTTTAAACTTTCTCTGACCTTCCTGGCAATAGATATATGACATTTAGAAACTGAAAAACTCAACTTGCAGCATATACAGAATATTCATCTGAAGATTCTCCACCTTTTCTCAGGTGTGTTCCCCACTTTGTCAGGGGTCCCAAAAATGATGGCAACCTTCTGCCTCTTGCCTGTGAAAGCATTTGTTACTGGGCTGACTCTTGTCATCCCACATGGTAGGTGAGAAGTAGTTCAGGTTACTGCCCCCAAGTTCAGAATTGTGTCTACTTTGGAAGACAATTGGCATTGGAAAGCTACCCTGGCTACATGGGAGCAGTTTACACTGGCGCATGTTAGGCAAGTAGGTCATAATCCTGTTACATTCTCAGAGAGTTGGGTTTTTTCTTTCAGTCCCTTGCTGGGGAGAGGGCTACAGCAGAGAAGATAAACTTATACATAAAAAAGAATGCCTGCATGGAATAATGATCAATGGCGGTGTAAAGAAGTGGTTTGTTCCACCTATTACTAAGTTTCATTCTGTTTTTAAAATGAGACCATTTTAATTCACCTGTTACTCTACTGGATTTTTAAATATACACAGTGCTTTTCATTGAGGGTGTTTGCCTGACCCTGGATTTTTCTCAGAACTTTTACAACAAAAATAGTTAATGAAGTCACAGAAATTCAGTTAAATTATGAGGTGCTGTGCATCATCATAATCATGTCCTTATTCATCTCCCTAGTTTGTAACAAATGCAATGTAAATACAGAGACCTCACTGAATTTTAAACTGACTAATTTTAATATATTTTATTCTGGAGTTGGTTTCTTTTTTGGTTGTTCTGAGATACCAGTTCTGAGTTTTGAGCTAGAGAGAAAGGCTTTGCTGTGCCTTTTAATGTTTTTGGTTTATTTGTTTGGGATTTTTTTTTTATGAATGCCCCTAGTGTTACAGAGCTCTACAGCAGAGGGTCTTGAAATATGTGAATAGGGCTCAGGTTTTGGATAAAGGATTAACTGCTGTTTATCTCCGCTTTAGCAAAGCTTTTGATACTGTCCCCCATAATGTTCTCATAGACACTGGTGAATTATGAGTCAGGTAAGTAGCTGGGAGAGTGGACTGAAAGGACTGAAACCTGTCTGAACTGATGGTGCTCAAAAGTACTCAAAGATCAGCAGCACAGTGTTCAGCTAGAGGCAAGTCACTGTTTGACATTGAGATCAACACTGCTGAACATTCTTTTTAAGGGCTTAGATGATGGGGCAGGATGTGCCCTTAGTAAGTCTGCAGCCAGTTCAAAATCAGGAGTGGTGATTAATGCACCACTGGCTTGTGCTGCCATTTAGATGGACCTTGACAGGCTGGAGAAATGGGCCAACAGAAACCCCATAAAATTCAGCACAGTCCTGCTGCTGGGAGGAGTAACCCTGCACACCAGGATGAGCTGGGACAGACTGACTGGAAAACAGTTTTGCAGAGAGGCCTTGGAGGTCCTGGTGAATAACAAGTTGAACATGAGTCAGTAATACATCTGGGACAAAGAAAAAGCTCTTCCCATTAAGGTGGTCAAACACTATTTACCAAGTCACCCAAAGAGGCTGTGCTGTCTCCATCCTATGATGAGATACTCAAAGCCCTAAGGAACCTGACCAGACTTTTTAACTGGATCTAACTTTGAAGTTGGCCTTGCTTTGATGAGATGGGAGGGAGGCTGAGCCAGATGATCCTTAGAGCTCCCATCTGACCTAAGTTATTTTCTAATTCTCTGATTGTAGCACAAATATTATAAATAGTATTCCTTTCCCCACAAATAGCCCCAGGGGAAGATACAGGCAGTGGTCTTTCATGTTTGTTTGCTGTAACACAAACTAAATCAAAACAGATGTTTCTGTGCCTTACAGTTTAATAAAGATTTTCCCACGTGTTGAATGTATTTAGACTAAAAATGTTCAGTTTACTCTAGTGTCATCTTCAATGTTATCTAGTTTCCTTGCTGCTTTCTATTGTTTATGCTGTGCCAAATGCTGTCCCAAGTAACTTTTTCTTTTCTCCTGGACAGTGTGTTTTACTCTTTTCCACTGTAAATGGTTTTCTTTCGAAGAATTCAGTGTTATGGGTCTCCAGGACAATCACTGGAGTTGTTATTGCAGTTCCCTTTGAAAAGCTACAGAGGCATTGCTGAAGATGTTGCAAACAGAGCTCTCCACAATTTTTGTTGTGACATAGCTGTAATGGGGAGTACACCATAATTACAAAATTTCATTTCACCGCTTTTTTTTCCTCACCCCTCAGTGCAGTTGGGTTGATCCTGCTTTCACCATCTAACCTGTGAAAACTAATTATAGACCATAAGTTGACGTTCCAGACATGAGCCTGGAAAAGAAAAGGCAAATTTATTCTCAGGGGAGCCTGCTTTTAATATCAAATAGAATTCTTTTAAGTCCATCATGATGTTACTGTTCTCTGAATGAGTGAAGTCTTAGGCAGTAATGCTAGATTTCTGCTTGTGCGCACTTCTCACCCTTGGTTATCTAGGATGAAAGTTTTGTAAAGCGAGATTTTGGGAAATACTACATTTGTTGAGTAAGAACCAAACCTGAACTGTTTGTTTTAATCCAAACCATCCCATGTCTAACAAACTCTTCTAGACTAGGACACCTAATGATACCTTTAATTTGTGCTGGTCGGTCTGAGGGCTGGAGGTAAATGATTAAGATAGAAAGAATTATTTAAGGTCTTAATTTCTTGTTGATCTCAATAGAAGGTTAGGATTATTAGTGTTTCACTGAGCTTACAACAATTTGCTTATTATTTTGTTTTGATGAAAAATAGCATTAAAATTACTGAGGTGCCTGGAGGAAGGGATTGTAAGGACTTTGCACAGGTTTGCTCTGTTTTATTGAGATTAAAGGAGGAAAGAAAGTTTTGGCGTGTGGATTCTAGAAGTACTTTATCTGAATTTTTTCTAGTGGAGGAGGTGAAATGCTGATGTTTGGGATGCAGTAGGCACTAACTTTACATAACATCAAATCACCACGAGGAAGCATCAGTTTGCGTAAGTTGTGTTTGCTGTTCCTCACACTGGGAATGTTAAGTGTTATTTGGAGTTACCTACTGTCAATAAGAAAACCAGTCCTCAGGTCTGGCAAATATTAACTCAGATTATATTTTCTTCTGAATTGTTTGTTTTATTAAAAATTCAGCCTTGTGCATAACTCTTTGAAGGATTTGTACCAAAATTTGTTACAGGTGAAGCAAATAGATTCTAACATGTTGGGCTATAAGAAACTATAAAACCTTTTGGAAATCTGGGAAGAAGGTGATAAAACCCAAGAAAGTATCCACTTTTGCTAAAGGGATTTCAAGTCTGGTTGTTTTCTTTACCCACACTGACAAGCTAATGATCTGTGGAATGCAAGGGAGACATGGTAAACACTCCTGCTCAGTCATGTCGTTTATTGCATCCTGCATTCATCGGTACTGATGTCACCCTAGACTGTAACCTATTCTCATTGTGGACCCTATAAATAAATTAATGTTCATCTGTTACTACATGTAAATATTGTTAGAATTTTGACCCTTTGAGACACTATTTTTGAAAGATAATATTTAAGAGCCAACATATTTTAACATTCCAGTTGGTATTTATGTTAATTTGAGTTCATTTCATTCCCTAAGTGTTTGAGATCAGCTATTTTTAGCCTCGTTTCCTGAGGAACTGAAGTTTATAGGATGGCTGTATCTATCCATCTGCCTTCCACAAAGCTTTTTGAAGCCAATGATCAATTATCTTGATTTGGCAGAGAGAGTGAGGTTTTAATGCTGCTAATCTCTGGCAGGTTTCATTGATAGCCTTGGTTTGTTAGAAGAGAGGCACACAAGTAACTACGCCATTTAAGGGAAAAGGTCTAAGGTAAGATCACCAGTGGTGCTCTGTATGGGTTGGTGGGAAAACAGCTGGGCCATGACTCAGTGCTGATTCTCACTCATGGGGTAGTGAGAGAACATGAGCCTGAGCTAATATTGCTGTGGCTGGGGAAGAACTGAAATGTGTAGGTTGTGAAGCATGGACTGTGGATGATCACAGCTGGGGGGGATGCATGGAGATTGTGGTCAAGGACCCCATGTTCCTGTGGTGATGACAATGTATGAATATGCAGCAAGAAGTCTGTTGGGCATCAGTTTTATTGCTCTGAAAACTACTTGTCCTTAACAAGGGAAGCTATTGTATGGACACTATTCCTATCTCTGGAAGCCTGTAAAAACATACAGCTTATTCATCATGCTGGGAGAGGGTTCTCAGGCATGGCACACAGACTTTTTTATGGAAAATGTACACCTACAAAACAAATTATCTCAAAGTCCTTTAGAAACAAGTTGGGCTTTGTTTCTCCTTAGCCTCAGTATAAATGTAGGCTTTATTTCTGTTTGGGAATCAGGGAACAAGGGAGAAATGAGACACAGAATTTTAGTTATGAATGGTAACATGTTTGTGGAAGTGAGCTCTGAGCTCTCAAAGACACCATACCTATTAAAAAAAAAAAAAAAAAAAATTCTNCTCCAAAAAACACCAAACCTATAAAAAAAAAAAAAAAAAAAAAGATTCTAGCTACGGTTTTTTCAGTAGAATTTGCTGCCAGAGGACAGTTCTCTGGTTTCAGTGACTGAGTTTAAAATACTTACGTACTAAAATAAAGCAGAGATTTATGGTTTTTTCCTGGGTGTTTTACCTTCTTTTCTTTGGTATTTAAAACATTTCCTGAGATCAGCATCTATATAATCAATAGTCATAATATTTATTAGAGAAAGAGCATTTTCTCTACATGAAAAGACAAGTTCTGTGTCCCTGTGAAGGGAGAGTTAACACTAACAATCATCATGTGGCCTCTGCAGTTGTGCTCATCATAAAATACAGGACGTGGGTTTTGTTGAAATCCCTGTCAGCTGAGATACTCTGTTTCATAAGCTGTGTTACCAGCAAAGTCTGTTCATCTTTAAATCACAAAAAAACTGTCTTGGGCTTTGCACTGCCATTTCACTTATGTGAATACTTAGAAACAAAAAGCAGACACAGGACTAGAATGTTGCACTGCATTTGTCTGTCTCCTTCACAAAGTATGTATTCATTTATCTGTCTGCTTACAGATAAGCTTATACTGAAGCTTCCACAACAGGTAGACACTCTGTGTTTCAATCTGGTTTAGTAAGTTTTGGTTTACTTTACAGAAGCCATTTCTTGAGGAACAGAAAGTATAGATTTTGGTTATAACAAACTAGCAAAGCAAGACAAAAGTGTGTTTCGGTTTCTCTTCTTTAAAGCTGACAAGCTGATTATCCCTTCAATTTTCAGAATCCAAATCAAAACCCCTGCTTATAAGCCTTAAGTTGGCTTGCATATCCATTCAGCTCGAAGAAGGGCTGGATAATTTGTAACAGAAACTTAGAGATCACAGAGTAGTCAGCTGGAATGCAGAAAATGAGGTCAGGTTTCTTGACCTGCAGATGATTCTGCATTGCCCTGTTGCATCACTGAAATGCGTTAATAAAAGTCATTGCATGCATAGTTTTGAGCATTTGGAGTTTTTAAAT
The DNA here is from genome assembly GCA_013397935.1 of Dasyornis broadbenti. Classification (NCBI taxonomy): domain Eukaryota; kingdom Metazoa; phylum Chordata; class Aves; order Passeriformes; family Dasyornithidae; genus Dasyornis; species Dasyornis broadbenti. The sequence continues at coordinate 2,471,714 of VZRN01003026.1, forward strand.
TTTGTTTTTTATTAATGCTTATTTCTGCAATCACACTAGGGATATTTATCCCGATTTACCTTTATGTGTACCTTGTGTAGAGAACACAGGTTCTGTAAAATATTAGCAAATCAATCTGCTATACAGATCTGTCTGCAGTAAAGACCTGTCATGATCTTCTGTTATCATTTTTGATAGTGACAGTGTATTAGGAGTTACGGTTTTGATGTGCCAACTCCTAGAGTCAATACTTATTATTTATTCTTATGTTGTGCCAGCAAAGCTGTTTCATCAGTGAAGATCAGGATGTAATCCATCCCAGTAATAATGCCCCTTCTTCTTCCTCCTCTTCCTTCCTCTTCCTTCCTCTTCCTTCCATCCTTCTCCTTATACATTTCCCTTTTCCTTTGTCAGGCTGTTGTTTTAGCTGAATCAGTTCCCTGAATCACTTTGACAGCCAGAGAATTTCTGCCACGTATGTGAAGTTCAGGAGGCTAACCTGCAAAGCTGAAACTTGAGACTCACTGAGAAGTGGGCTTCAGGGGCTGGGGTCGTGTGGGTTTGGCTGCCTGCGCTCTCACTGCTGAGAGTTCGCTCTGCCCTTCTGTCATTGCATAGCCCCACTTGCTGAGTGACCTATTACTGGAATATAGTTCTGCTTGGAAAGCTTCTCCGTTTTCTTTCCTTGTTGCCTTCTCCAGGAAAACATCCAACTATCCATCAGCTGGCTATAGAGGTTTTTACTAAGTTTCCTGGGGGAGCAGCAAGAGCTGAAAGGAGAGAGGTGCAGGATTAAGCCAGAAGAGCTTTGGAAGGCACTTCCCTGACCCAGAAGAGCATCCACACCTCCCACCCTGGAATTATCTGGCTGTTTTTCCAGAGGAAAGGAAGGTGCTGAACAGTTTAGTTTGGAGGGGTTTTATGCAGAGGCTGTTACAGGGTCAAGCAGTTGTCGCAGTGTCATATTTTGGTTAGAGCAGCACTTCTGCATCTGTGTGCTATGGTTCCCCCGTTCTGCTATAGCCTGAAGGGGTGAAGCCAGGCTCTTTTGCTTTTGTCTTGTGCCACTTTCAAAATGCTTTCCTTACCAAAAAGTAATAAAAAAATCAGTATTATATTACTAACAGAATTTCTCCCATTATTTATTTGCGAAAACTCAGTTAACTGAAACCTATATTTAAATGCCTATTTGAGAGTTCATTGATCAAATTAATAGTGTACCAACTTGAATTTTTTAAAGGAAATTGAATATGCTGAATGTATTAGTATTTCCTGGGCTGCCTGATTGCATATAGATCTTAGAAAAGTATTTTTCGCTTTTTTTGTTGGATAAATATTACTACAAAAGGATAAACACAGTTATGTGCAAATACACTGGCAGTTTAATATACTTATAGATGTGTGTACTGGCTCAGAGGGGCAGAAAATGATATTTAAAGGCATGCTGTGATCCAAGAGCTAAGTATGTACTCATAGTAGTAGTGCATTTGCCACAAGGCTTGATGTCATGCTAGCAATGTACATAGGCTAGCATGACATAGTTGAAAACTATAGTTTTAACTACAGTTTTTATAGTTAAAAACTATGTTTTAAACATAAACATAGTTTATGCAAAAGTAAACAGAAATAAGGATGAGAAGTAGGAAAGGTTAAGGGTCTTAGCTTGACATTTCCTTGCTAATGAGATGTCTAAGCATACCATTGTTACTTTGCTTCACAGAGGAGCCTCGTGTGTTTTCAACATTTGATACGCATCAAATCTGTGTCACTTAATTTCTGTCAGTGTCTTTACCTAAACTGTAATTTGTCCCAGAGTTCATATTTGAAGGCCACAGCAACTCTAAAATTTGCAAAATCAGAATTGAATTGAATTTCTTTATCAAATACATCTTCTATATTGCACACCTTTATATTTTCTCATTCTGATTTATGCTGCCCAGAAGCTGAAGAGGCATTTAGCACAGAAGTGCAATATAAGCAAGAAAGTTTGAAGCTATCAACAGCCACTACTTACATTTAATATCTTTATTCAAATCTTTACCCTCCCTGCTAGGCTTTAAAAATCCTTTAGGTAATCAAAAGCTTAGGCAACAAAATTAATTGTATTTTTTTCCACTACAATACTTGCTGCTACAGGAAGATAAGGAATCAAATATTTCTGCTGTTTTTCTAAGCGGTAGGTAATTTTTTACCATATCAAGAGCTATGCTTGCTAAGGTAATTGTAGCAAAAATCAAAATTTAATCAAAATTAATCAGGGCATAAAGTAGTTGCGTTAGGACATTGAGAAGAAATCTATGTTCTCCTGGACCCCAAGCATGGTAGATCATAACTAGCTGGGAGGTGACTAAAGACTTTGCTCTCCTCTGCAGGGTCACATAAGAGGCTGGGTGTTGAAGTGGATTGACTGTTGATAGGATTTGCCATAGTGGATCATGCTTTCAACTGTGTGCTTCTCTTCTAGCCTATTACAGGCAGGCAGACTGGACACAAAGGCTGCACTGAAATATAGGTTAGCTTATATATAGCACAATAGTTAAAAATAGCCTCTGTTTCATGAGAAGTGTAGTCTAAAAGTGTCATTTTATTGTTACCTGCAACAAGGATCTGTTCAAATCAGAATCTGTATTGGGGTATTTCACAAGTATTTTTCAAGTATTTCTGAATATTAAGAATGGAATCAACATATACATAAAAGTGGAAGAGGTACATTTTAAGAGTTGGAAGCTTATTCTTTTGCATTGGCAAGTAGATGAACTACATGGAAGGGAGAAAATAATAGCCCAAAATTTGCTGTTCCTTATTTCATCATTCTGGAGTGTGAATCTAGATTGTTGGTTAGAGCTTGAAAAGCTGGCAGAATGCATTCAGAGATTTTCACATTACTTTTGGATTTGCTTTAAAAAAAAAACAACAAAAAAAAACAGGACCTGACACTTTGGTAGAGTTTATAGATTATAGACTTTATTTTTTTTTTCTAACTACCTTACATTGTTGGTCAGCTTCATCTAGATTAAAAATTGAAAGACTATCAGCATGGCAAAGCAAGCTGAAGTTAACAGAACTATGGGAGAGAAGGCTGACCTGGTAATGACTCTGAGTTTTTTAACTGCAATGTTATATTCTTGCTGCCTGTGTTGTCAGTATTTAAAGGACAGAGATCCCTGGCGTGGTTATAAGAATACCATCTTTACAAATGACAACTGTTCTGCATGTGCTTTTCTGTCCATGCATGCAGGGGCACCACAGGTGTGTGCTGGGTGCAATTTTTCTGTACCTTATCATTGTTTTCCCTTCTGATGGGTGCTCAGTCACCAAATTCAGATAGGCCTTTCAAAATAGTCAGTAATCTGAAGTAATTTGGTGGTGATCCAGGCATGTTCTGACTCCTGAGGCTCAAAGCAAGAATCTCAGCTAAAGACAGAGGATCAAATGATGCCCAGTAGAAATGGGCATGTCGTGTCAGCTCCCACCCCAGTGTTATCAGAGGCCACGACACCTGGAAGAGCTGCGAAGATACCAGGCCGTGTCCTGGCCATGATCTGATGAAGCACTCTAATCCTACAGCTCTTGCTAAACTGGGAGATATTGTGAGCTGGAAACAACATGAGTGATGACAGTGACAAAGAAAAGGCTTTTTTGGCAGCTCGTTTAAACATCCAGCACATTTAGAGAATGTGCAACAATGTTTTGTGTGGTAGATAAGAAACGGTGGTCTGAGAGGCTAAAACGTTTGTGATCTGCTTATATGAGCACCAGAGTCCTTGCAGGATCTAACAAGATAATTAGATAATAGGCTTCATGCAGCTGCTTTTGTTATACCTAGTCACGAAAAGAGGAAGAGGTAGCCTATGGCACATCAGAAAGTGACGTAGGAATAAATGGAGTGTACACATACGATCAAAAGCATAGGTTATCATGGAAAGGACTGCACACAACAACCCTAAACATTTTGATTACTCAGTGTTATGTTCTTGGCTCCATGAGACTTATTTTACAAGCGGACAGGGTGACAAAACCAAGCAAATTGCTCTCAGTCAGGGAATATCTAAAGGCCAGGTTTCTAAGGGGATTACAAGCCATTCCTGACAAGGCAAAAGACATCTCTTGTCCTAAATGTTTGTGTTAGTGTGAGTAGTTTTTTGTTTGTTTTTAGGAGAACCAAATGCTAGTAGTATAGATGAAAAAAAAAAAACCAACAAAAAAAGTCATCAGTAACTCCTCTATGCATCTGCTGCCTTTTTCTGTATCTCTGCTTCATTTCTGCATCTGCTGCTTTTTCTTAGGCAACATTTAATTTTCTGAGATTCAACAAAAATGAAAATACACTTAAGCGCTGTTTACCATCCTTTTTTTCTCCAAAAACCTCCTTTCAGGCTTTCTATAGTTTCATTTTCACAGTTTTTATTACTATCCATTTATTAGCTTTTCTTTCATTCCATTCAAAACTTGTATGCATAATGCAGTTGCTCTGCAGTGCCCTTATTCTGTGTATATTTAGATCTCTCTTAACTCAGTTCATGGAAAGGGAATCTTTGAATTATATATTTATTGCCATTTTGTCGCATTTCCCTTAATTTCTTTATAAATTCTTTGACTAGCTTTAGGTTTTAACTCTTTTTAAGACAGTTGGTCCTATCTTGAAAAACTAGGAAGGCTTCCCACTTGTTAGCCTTCATAAACTGACAGCTGAACACTGAAGCACAGTTGAGGCAAATGGGAGCACGATTGAGTTGTTCCCCACTGAAGAAAAAAGAATAGCAATGGTGCTCAAAGACAAAACTGTTCAGGTTATCATGATAATTTTTCTAGCAAGCAGAGTTGGTTGAATGGAATTACCAGCTGCAGACACAGTAATGATGCACAAATCAAGCTCAGTAGGGTGGATGGTTTCAAGGAGGAGGATGACATTTGCAGTGACATTTCTGCATGTAATAGAGCAAAGCTCTGGTCTGTAAAAGAAGTGAAGGTATCTGCTCGCAGGTCCTGCCCCATGGTGAAAGCATATAGAAATGTGGGAAAATTACTATTGTCACAGTCTGTGGATTATCCCAGATCTATGACTCTACACATGCATTCAAGACAGGTAATTAAAGAAGCAGAAAAAAATACATGCCTTTTTTCATAGAAATAATTTGTTATTTGAGGTGACTGGTGTCACTGGGTAGCCACAAAGAGTGCCTTGTCCCTGGCATCTCTAAGAGCTTCCTTTTCAGATCCAGAAAGGTATTTTGAAGTTTGTGGTTCTGTTAGCTCCTGTCTCATGTCTGTCAGCTCCCTAAAGCTGCTGCCAGATCTGACCCTTGTCGTTCAGGCAAACTCTTTTGTTGATGGGCCACGTCTTGTCCAACTTGATCATATAACCTCAGGAAATCATTCATCCATGTCTGATTGCCCTGTAAGCATTTACAATACTTTGCTGGGCTGACCACAGGGGGCAATTTTTCATTCTCTGTAGCCTGTACATTGAAAAATGCTAATTCAGAGTAGTCTGGCACTGGTCACCTGTTATCTTCTGCTCAGATCACAGCTCTTGATTATTTAGGTTCACTTAATGGCTGCCTGCCTGAGCTGTGTCTTCATCTCTGTGCGTAAGGATTCCTCTGGGAACTTTATGCAAGTAAGATATACTGCAAGCTTTATAAGAGGCCTGTCTTGTCTGTATTTTGTGTGTTATAGCTCCTCAGGGATTCAACTGCAAGAGTTAAGTATTATAGTAGTGACTTACAGCGTCCTGATGTTATATATAGATCACTTAATTACCTTTGAATGCCTGAAGTTTACCTGAATACCTAAGAGATGCTTCTCTTTTCCAAACCACCAGCTGAAAAGAGGTATTTTCAAATTAAATCCCCCCCTTTAGATTTTTTAAAGCCTGTGCCCACTGTTGGGTAAGGATCATGTGTTTCAAATGTTACTGCACGTACTGTAGCCTTTCTCAAGAGCTCTATGAAAAGATGATACTTTGTTCTGAAGTTGGATCACTTGGAGAAACATTTTCTGCATGAAATGAAGAATTGTTCTGCATCATCAGTGGAAACAAATTAAAAGGAGATTTTTTTTTTCAGTCTCTCTTAATCCAGTACACAAGAAGGAGCATTTATTTCAGTCCAAAAGTATAAGATCTAGTCCGTAGACTATGTGAGTGGTGTTGTTTATCCACAAAGACTGGAGGGGGAAAATGTGATAGTGAATGCTTGTCAGTGAGATCCTTTTCTCTTGGAGAACTGAGACAGAGCCTCAAGTAAAAATGGCATTTTCTTGTACTTGTGAATTTTAAAAAAAAGTCTTTTAAAATGTGAAAGAATTTTAAATAAAACTTGCAACAGCAGGTTGTAGTAGGCAGGAATGCAATTTCTGATTTAAGTGTGATGGTGTATTTAAAAAAAATACACACCAAAACTGAAGAATTATTTTCTCTCTCAAGCACAATAAAACTAAATTTGCTGGTAATATGGACAAAAATCTCACAAGTGCAGCCGAAGCAAAATCTGTCGTTGACCTTATTGTAAAGATACAACAGTGTTTAAAAGTGTTCCAGGCAGGATTAATTCCCACTTAGAAGCAAATTTAAGGTTTAGAAGGGGGTGGTTGAAAGGAGACATACATAAATAATTGCCTCCTGGTCTGGAATTTCCGTTTGGTTTCTGGCCAGCTAGAGGAGTGGACGTTTTTAGGCAGGACAGCAGTTGTTAGTTTTTCTCATCATTAACAGTCAAGAAGGTTTTTCCTTTGGCTTGCATTTCTCTTTAACTGAGAAAAGATGTTGAATGGTAAAAAATTGAGCTGTCCTTGAGTATGTTGTGTTTATGCATCAAGCTGCATCTTTTAAATGCATTATCTTAACTTAGTCATTAAAAATAGTTACCTTTGAGGGGAAGGAGGCGTATTTCTTCTACATGGTTTCATTGCATATGCAAGACTTATTTTACTACACATTTAAATTATTATGTAGTATAGTATTGATACCCCAGACTTGCTGGTGCGCCGCATGCGCTGACGCATGTGTGCATATGCCACATTTGCAGCTCTGTAAAATGACGAGTCCATTATTGTTTAGGGACAGGCCTTCCTGGATCAGGGCCTGGGGAACGGGTTGTCTATTAGCACTGAAATATATACAAGGAACTTCAATTTACAAAAAAAAAGCCAACCAACTTTGCCATTTTTTTCAGTGCATGTTGGAAGAATATTGGGCTTGGTTTGTTGTGGGCTACAGGTGCTGCTGTGTTCCACTCGTGTGAGCCCAAGTGGCATCTCAAGCTGTGTCCACATTGTCGGTGCTGTGAAGGCTCTCATAGCTGCTCCCTCCCTGCTGGGCCTTGCACCCATGCCCTGGCTGGCCCAGCAGGGCAGGGGTGCTTGTTTTCTGCCTGGGTGCCGGTGCTGGTTGCCCCTGCCCATAGTCCAGCACCCACAGCAGCCCTGCTCCAGCCGTGCCCCAGCAGGGCTGGTCTCCCATAGCCTGGCATGGCCATAGGTCCCCTGAGCTGGGCCTCTGTTGGTGAAGGAGCTGTTATCATTTTATTTCTTTAATGCCTGGTGGGAGTAATAGGAATTGAGGTTGTTTTCTGTTGTCACACAGTACTTTCAGTGCCAGGAGCCCTACTTCTGGTCCCTTCATTTACCCTGAGTCAATGTCTGACTTCCTCCTGAGCAACTTCTGTTTAGTCCTCCCCCTTAGTCTTCAGCAAAAAGTTGTCTTTCTCCTCCACTACTCACCTCCCCCACACTCTTTAAATGAAAACTCATTCACTGCCTTTCCATCCCTAGCAAAACAAAGAGAAGTTTAAGACACTTAATTATTGAAGGTGTGCTACAGTAAATAAAGGAATTATCAATTGCAGAATTAAACCTTGGTGAGTAAAAAACTTGCAATTCATGTGTGGAAAAATTAATGCTATGTGGGTGTCAAAGCCAATTAACATAAATCAGTGACTTCTATGAGCACTGCTGTCTGCTGCTAATCAAAGCTCTTGTTTTAGCAAAAACTCTGATTATTAAACAAGTTACTTTCTACATGGCAAGACACCATTGCAGATACACTTGCATCTGCAATAATCTACTTATTCATATTCCTTATTTAGATCTGTATTACTAAAACTCCATGGATTCTGACTAAGAAAAAATGTAATGTGCCACTATACTGTATATTTAAATATTGTGGTGTGACATAACCTAAAATAAGTAAAGAACAAGAGGTGCGATGAGTGACCACCTCATTACAAACCTTTCTGTCTTCCCCATTGTTCAGTCTTTGGGAAAAGGAATAATGACCATTTAGGCTGCAAATAAAGTGCTTACGCAGTAAATTGTCATGAGAAAGGTCCCTCTGTATGTATCTGTTTGCTTATGCCTCCCTGCAGGGCATAATGCATGCATAAGGTCCTACATAAGGAACACACACTTTGTTGTGCATAAGATTCATGTAGTAAATTTTATCTATGCCTGGAATCCTTCTGTTATTAATGATTATAATTATTAGAGTGTGTGAGCCATAGCTGCCGTTCCCACAGGCAGCAGTCTCTCACGCCCATCTTCACATCCTTGCAGTAGAATCATCCCTTTAGCAGCAAACTTAGATTTCCAGGTTTCTTCATCTTCTCCTTTTCATCCCATCTTAACTTTCCCCTATCGCCCATCCTAGGTCTGCCCTGTCCACTGCCCACTGTTGACTCTCATCCTAGACGCGGGTGGTATAATGCAGTTTGCCAGTACTGCATTGCAAACCATATTTGAAATGGTTTTCCTTGGTGTATTTTTCACTTCTTCCAGGGCCCAGCTATCAATTTGTGGGATAAGCAGCAATTTCTTTTCAGGTTATACTTGGGGAGTCATAAGTGTTTTGCAGGTTGTTTTCATGCCATGTAAGATTTTTTTCAAAGATACATGCTTTTAAAGTGTCATTTTAGAAAAGAAGGTTCTAAACAATTTCTGGTATTCTTCTTTCAAAGGCAAACTCACGGAAAGAAAGTTGTTTAAGTTTTTGGTTTTCTCTTGGCTTTGTAGACCTGTGTGTTACAACTTACCTTGGGTACTTCCAGACTCCTGTTGATGGGTATGTGTCAAATTATTCTGACAATTAAAGGGTCAGGGAAGATACAGGTCCTTCAAAATACTTGTATGAGAGACAAGTACTAAAGAAATAGTTTTCTGACAACTATGGGAAAAGTCAGGAATAGTGCTGCAGAAAAAGAAAATCACTGTAGAAGTGATTGGCCTCTGTATGCAGGAAGTGCTCACCAGCTTCCCTGTCCTTCAGGTTTCTGACTGAGTAGAAAAATCAATAGTACTGTGAAAATCAGAAGGATAGTGGGTAACATCTTCACTGATGCTCATTTACCTATTGTACTAAGGCCATGCTTGGTATAGATAAACAAAATGTTGACCTTTTTGAACATCAGAGGGTGTCAACAACCAGTGCTCCATTAGCATAATCAAATGCAGAAACAGTCACTACTTCTCTCTTTCTTCTGAATGTTTGCTGCGTGTTTGGAGTGAGCCAACCTGGCTCCATAAACCTGATGAGGGGTCCAGTCTCCACTTCTTCCAGACTTTTGTCTCCTGGCCCCTCTAGTGGATGTCTGTGTAGACAGTCTGTCTTAGCAGTGGGACACAGTGTCCTTTGGTGGAGTGTACTGCAAGACCTGAGAGGTAATTTTAGCTCCAACAATGGCCTTGTTTGCTGCCAATCTGATAACAGCCATCCTGGTTTACGGAGATCACAATCTATTTTATGCTTCTTGTGCTGTCAGTCTTCTGCATGTTAAAAATCAAATACTGTTTATATAAAGAAACAAAGTGGAAAAAATAGTTTTGTTCCTCTTGAGAACTTGTCAATTTATGTTACTAAATGTCATGCTTTTCCTGCCTGCAATCATTTTTTGCTTCTTGAACTTGCAGGGGTAGCACTGCACAGCATCTTGTGGAGAGGAAGCTGCTCATTTGCTGCCCTGACCTCAGAGTGTCTCCTGGCAGCCCGTCCTAGGCCTGCTTCCTATGGGTTTTCCCACTGCAGAGCCTTTCCTCTGGGGACCAATCACTCTGGGCCAGTGCAGCATTTGCCTCAGGACACACAAAGTCAGCTCAGTCTCTGTGCAGCACAGAAGGGTTTTAGAAGCTGTTTGCCAAGTGACATCAGTGCAGTGGTTTCTCTCCTTTGATGGGGAGAGCTGAGGATGAGTTCCCAGCCACAGAGATGCAGCTTCTGGTGGTCTTGCCACCCACCTCCAGCTGGGTGTTTGGCATTCCATGCTGCTCCTGGGAGCCAGCTGGCCTCACCTCCCACATCGTCTCCAGCTCCGGGTGGAGAAACGCTGGTGGCACAAGGCAGAGGAGAGCAAGAACAGCGATGCAGAGGGGGTACCTGAGCAGTCAGGGTTTTCTAGGTACCCTAGCCAGGTCCTAGACTTCAGTCTTATTAAACCCAAATTCTCTTAATCCTTCAGCTCATGCTACTGTATCTGTAAAGTGCCACTGGCTCTTCATGAGAAGAAAAGCCACCAAAATCTTATTTGTACCCTTAAAGTCACTCCAATCCAGCAGCGTGCAGATGCTCTTGCCAACTCCCCCAATACTCTGAGATGTAGCCCGGCACTGTCTCTGCTTGTGCTGTAGAAACAGCTGGTGAGCAGGTCTCATGCTTTTGCACCATCATTTAGTAATTAAAAACTAATCTTAGAGCTGCCTTAAATGGCAGAATGGAAGCTAACTCTGCCATCTTCAGATTTCTTTTTTTAATTAAACAGATTACAGTGCAGCATGCCTTGAAAATCCGCTTTTCAAATATGTTCTTTGCTGTTTGCCTAATATATAGCCTGTGGTCTTACTATGTGTTGATACACTCACAGCTTCAGATCTTTATGATACATGAGAATACTTTGCCAGGGTGAAAGAATGGCATCAGTGTTACAGGTCTGGTAATTCAGAGTCTCAAACTCCATTCGTGTCAGGAAAAGCACAACATTTCCTTCACACCCCTAAGGAAGAAGAAATTAAATCGAAAAGTCTTTACATTTCAAATATTGAAAGATGGTAAAAGGGCTACTGTGAGTTGCCTCAGGAAATAAAAAGACATCCAGTCCTTTTTCATATAACTGAGCATAATTACTTAGGTATCTAAATCCGTTTCTTGTTGGACAAAGACTGCAGGATTAAGCATTACAGTCCCTTGCTGAAAGTCTGCCATAGCATCAAGGTGTGATGTGATGAAATCAAGACAAAGAACATCTAATGTTGCCTTCACTTTTTCTTTTTTTGGGAGGATATTTGGTGCAGTCTATTCCTCGCCCCTCCACACCAAGAATAAATTGTCAGAGGTTTCCCAGTCTACTAAGTGTGGTTGATCTCACAGCAGTATGTGGTGTTTCATTATTTTCTTCAGTACTCTTAAGAAGGGTCTGTAGGAGAGGTGGATTTGCTGTAATGGCGGCTAAGTAGTTTAACTTAATCCTGAATAAACAAACAGATGCTCTCACCAAGGACCTGGCATCTGGGGCTGTCAGCATTTATTACTGCAAGGCTCAGAAGAGATAAAATTATCATTAGCCTTCACAGAAAGTCCATGGATATATTTTGAAAGGCATGTACTTCAAAGCACAAACTAGCCTCTCAGAGAAACTAATTTAGATACTTAGATGCCTGTATTAGTAATAACACAAGCAAATGCTTCTTTCTTCACTTGATTTGTGCTTCAGAGCTCTCATTTTACAGGTTTGTGGTCCTTCCCAATGGGGCAAGGCTGAAATAGGTGTGTTTACAATTGCACATACGTGCATTTACAATTGTGTGAGTTTGTACTCAAAGGTTTTATTTATGACTTCTGCCGAAATATCTCCATGAGGGAAACTGTATTTAGTAATGAACTGAGGTTTGATGGGGTCTGGCCATCTGGCAGCATGCTGCTGTTGATAAGCAGGCTGGGGTGCAGTGCCCATGGACTACCAGGTCCAGGGACTGTGTTGAGTGTCATTATTAGAGATACTTGTATAAAATACCAAGGTCTAGAATTATTCAAGCTTTTCGACCAGTTGTAGACTTGTATCCATCCAAAACCCTAAATCCACAATTACACATTTTGTTTATTGCAATAAGGTGGTGGGTTTGTTTCCCATAGTTCTTGTTAGTGGTTTAAATAGTGAACTTCAAACTTAAATTTTATTCCAAAGAAAAGAACTGTAGCAAAATTACACAAAATAAGTTTAAAATTTACTCTAGGTATTTCTCTGAGGAGGAACCCCAGCCCACAACAACATTTGGATTTCATCAAGTGGACTAATACTCCTTTTAAGTCTGAGCTTAAGACTCATTACTGCAGTTCCAGTGAGAGGGAATATGTTTTCTGAAGGAATCTCTCTTCCTCCAACCCATGTGAGCTCCCTCTTTGATAGTAAAGCTAAAATTTTTGGGACTCTGCTAGGAAGACTTGTGCAGAAGGATAGTTGACTGCTGCATGCTGCAGCCTGGGTCAGAAAGCTGCTCTATGTGTTTTACATAGGAAAGCCAAATAGTCAGTGGAACTTTATGCCATCCCAAGGTCTTATCTTCTGTCGTCTTCTATTCATAGCTGTCCTTCCCTGGAAGAAGCATATATTACATATATTTATATATGTATATCTCAAAGCAATTCTGTCCTTCTGAAAGGCTGGAGAGACATGTGTGGTACATTCAAACTGTGACTTCACAGCAGTTTCCCAGTAATATATTAAGTGAATGAGTTTTGGAAGGGTCAAGTTATCCACAAGAGGGAAGGATGACTTTCTGGTCAAGCTTGTCAAGAACAACTATGCTTGATAGAATGGAAAGTATTTTTATTAATAATTCCTCTGAGATTAGGCATTAGGGTTTTTTTGAGAGAGTATCTGTAGCAGGAGTGTGGGTACTGAAAAATAGCTTGAACTCAAAAATGTCTCACTGCATCAGTGGACTTTGGTTCTTGCTTTCCTATTAAATTGAAATTAAAATTTGTTTCTGAATTACTTCTTTCAAAGAATGACCATAGAACACACATACTGCATTGAGCAGATCAGAACAATTTGGATAAAATCTTTGGAAACTGTGGCATTTCCTCCCGACATCTGAGAGCTCTGCAGTCTGCATTGCTTCTGTTTTCTTCTTGCTCACAGTTGGCAGTACCTTATGCCAAGGGTAGTTGAATTAAAGTCAATAGGCTAGATTATGTCCTGAGGACTTGACCCACAGTAATTGTGGTATGTTGCTGGGCAACCTCGCAGGACTCCCAAGGAATGAGCTGAGCTTAGGGAGCCACAACTTACTCTTTTTTTTTTTTTTCTGCCAAGGTTTTAGCAATTTGTTGCCAGTAAGCTTCTACTTAGCTTTGTTCCAGTTCTTGCACAGTTCTAAACCTGAGCTGTTCTCCAGCTACCTGTCCTAGGACGAGCAAATCTGGTTCCCCAGTCCCCCACATGCTTGTGTTCCAGCAAGGAGCAGAAATGGCCTACTTGGAGCTCTTGTTCAGAAGCCCACCATTTCAAAATGAATCTCGACGGCACTGAGTTCCTCATTAGTTGTGAAAAGACAAATTACAGTCTAGGTTAATATTATGATAAAAAACGAACTATTTTTTTTTCCGTGCTTACCAAGGCAAGCAACCTTTTAGCTTCCCTTTGAGCAAGTTATTTGCATCAAGTTCATATTCTGTGGTTCTTTCTGCTATGAGCTGAAAAGAGCCAGTTCTTTCAAGGCCAGATTTACTGCTGAGCTTTGTGAGGGAAATAATTATTTTCAGAATAAAGTTACTTTTATTTCAGATCAGCGTGTCTGCAGGGGAAGTGGAGCTACTCCAATTTAGTTTATTTTTCAATACCTCTTCCCATTAACTTCTCCATATAAACTGGGCATCCATTCTAGCTTTTTTCAGGAGTTGTGCCACCACCATTTAAACTGGATGCTCATCAGGAGAACAGTTTATAAAGCAAAGCAGCACCATGATTAGAGAGTTGTTACAGGTGTTTGTCCACAGGCACAAATCAGTATTGTAAAGAGCTTACAAGGAAATATTTTTATTTCCACAAATAATAAGCAAAGGTTTTTAAGCCTTTCTTATAGAATATCCTGGGTTGGAAGGGACCTAGCAAGATCACTGAGTCCAACATCTGGCTCTGCATAAGGAAATGCTTGGACAGAACACCTGGGCTGAGAAACAGTTTGGCAACGGGGCCTTAAATGTTTTATAATAGTCTTGCTGCAAACCCATGGTGCATGCTATTATTGTTCGGGGGGGGGAAACAAGCTTCTGTAATATTAATGTTCCTACTGTTTAAGTGATCTCTATCTGTTAGGACCTACAAGTAGTGACTGATGTAAGGCTGCTTTTTCATTCTGTTAATGCACAGAATTTCATATCTCTTGTCTCTGAGTAAGCTGCATAAACTTGCAAGAGGTATTGTAGCTTGTAAGAGTAAAATAGCTGCTTTGATGATGGGTATGAAATTTGCACCTGCAAAAGGTGAAATCTCTCCACTGATGTCTTCCCTATGAGAAGCAATACCATTAAACTGCTTCAGGTAAGACTTAGTAGTCTTGGGGGCCTTCTATATATGAATTGTACTTGATAGCACACTTTTTGTAAGTATTAGGTAAGTCATCTGTTGGGAAGGTGCAGAATGAATCTCATGAAGAGCCTTTCCCAAAGAAAGGTTTGGAATGTATAAATGGGAATTCAGGAGGCTTTTTGTTTAGTTATGCTAGAATTGCAAATTATAGCTTAGTCTGCTCACTTTTTGTTTGCAAAACCTTTTTGTGTTTCTTGACTTTAATAAAGAGGAAACAAAAAACTGAATGAAATGAAATTAAATGATGGAAAAGATAGAAAAGGGCATTTTAGGCCCTGATGTTGGCAAATTTATCTATACAGTAGAGGAAAGGGCTATAGAAGCACTGACAGTAGAAATGAACTGTAGTTAGCCAGCTGAATTGAGGGAAGACTTAGAGCTGCACAAATTGGCTGAAGCTGAGCATGTGGGAGCTGTTGCTCTCTGCTCTGATCTCCCACTGAAGCACCATTGGTTTTGTTCCTTACGAACTATGGACTGCTGTGACTCTGTTCAGCAGCTGGGTGTTAATCATTATGGACTCTTATCAGGTTTGGGTTTGGAAGCCTGTAAATAATCAAACCAGGCTTACCTTTAGCTTTGTCTACCTGTTGGTCAGTCATCCCCACTGTCACACAGAAAATGGGGAGCAGTTGGCCCACATTTCATAACAACCTGCTCTCTCATTCCATGGATATCTGCTGTATAGGGCTTAAGCAGGGAGACTGGTGAATATCTGTTTAAATGGGTGCATTAAATGAGTGTATCTGTGTAGTGGGAGGAGGACAAAAGATGACATTCATTGCTCAACATAAGAATCTGTTTAGTCCATCCTAACTTAGTCAATCCTAGTACTAATACAGTTCAGCAAAATACTTGGAAAAAAAGCCCTGCGGGCTCTTTACTGTTGTGTTGCTTCTATGCTATGTGCCCATCATCATTACAGTCTGCAGAAAACAAAAAGCCAACATGACATGATGCAAGAGCACAATTAATAGTCAGGTAAGCAAAAGCTGCAAGTGTAGTTCTTCCATCATCACATCTAATGTGCTCCATGAATTTGTCATCAGGAAAATGCCAGGCAGATCTTGCAAGGCTGTACCAAATCTGAATTTGGCATTAAAAGCAATACTGCTGGAGTGTTGTGGCTGGGTTTTAGTGCATGGGATTGGAGAAGATAGCTGACTAATTTGCAGATGTCTCAGAAAAGAGCTGCAAGGGTGAATAAGGGAAAAGGAAAAATAAAAAGCTCACTGTGGAAAACAGGAAGCCTTTTCTGAGACAAAGCTTGAAGTGATGTTTGGGTTGGGGTAATAGAGGAATCAACAAAGCGTGAACCATTCTACTGCAGTGAAGGAGAGGCAGTGTGCACACACCTGGTGTGCAGGTGAAGTACAAGCAGCAGGTGGACCTATCCTAAACGTTGCACAGAGATTACTCAACAGCAAGATCAGAGGTAAAAATGAGGATTTGGGACACCTGTAGAAAGAAGCTGCAATTGGAAGTTATTCCAGCCATGCGTCACAATTTTTCCTTATGCTTCTTGGAAACTCATTCTTGTCGCTCTGAAGCGAAAGAGACCTTTTCCAACCAGTGTCAGTTTATGAAAAGTTCACAATTACATCCATAAATTCTGTTCCATATTTGCTTGGCAGAACTCCTCTGGGTTGTCTGGCTTCTGCAAGCTTAAAATAATTAATCGGTTTCTTGCTTCCAAGACTTCAGTCAAGCTGAGATTCACTGATTTGTGATGCCACCAGATACTGTAGTGTGAATCCATCTGCTCTCCATGCAGAGGAGAAATAAAGGAAAGTACTAAGTTAAAAGCTTGGCAGCTGAAGAATTATTGGCAGATGAAGCTTCCTTGGTGGTATTTCTTCTCATGTCCATTCTTTCATGTATGTAGGTTCTTTCTACTTCCATATATGTAGGTCCTTTCTCTTTTCTGTCAGACTTTGAGCATTTCAGAGAAGATAAACTGGAGGAACAAAATAAGTACAAAGTAAAAGTAGCTGAATTCACACAGTTTGCAGAATGATACAAGGGGTTTTTTTGGCCATATTGGCTGGAAGCAGATGGTGATTGTCCCTCTGAAATCTGCTTCTGGCTGTTAGTTTTGGAGACCTTTCTTGATGGCTAATGTTTGGGGTTTCTTTTCATTAGAAAATTATTTGGTAAGCTGCTGTCTCCTACTCACAATAAAGTATGCATATGAGCACAGTGTCAAATCACACCTTACTACGAATGTGTTGGTATCCTGGCAGTTTCTCTTAAGAGACCTGCCCACACAGTTTGTTAACAAAAGAAAAAAATTGCATAAAGTAATAGGGACACTTAAATCTAAGGGTGGGCAGAAGCAGATATTTTGGTGCAGCCATTTACAAATTTCTTTCTGATTAAGGTAATTTACAAATTGCTTGACACTAAATTACTACAATATTTTTGTTTTGCTTAACTTTTTCAACATTTCCAGAGAGGTAGGGAAGAGTGTTGTATTTTATTGGTGTCTCCCCTATGATTTTGCCACAGGAGCATTTTATAAATTACACATATTTTTCTTCCACTGTGTGACATGTAGATGCGTGAGTGTATCTGTGCAAAGGTCCAAGTTAAAACATCTCTGAAGCAGAATGGGATTCTTCTGTTCTGGTACACTGTTTTTAAAGCTGTAGTCAAGGAGGATTTCAAGGGTATGATCACCTTCATCATTTGTAAACCTCTTCACTCTGGAGAAAATAACTTTAGATGAAGACTTTTACTCAAAATGAAAGTTACCACTCTATCTTATATTGCTTTTTAATGGTTCCTATTAGTCTGGTGACATTTTAGGAATTCTACCTTTTTGGACTTATTATTCTTAGCTAATGCATTTCAAACTCAGGCCAATCTTAATGCAAACTAACCTTATGTGTATAGTGAGTCCTTGCTTTAAACTTCTAAGCTGCATGAAGTCCAGCTAAGAATGACACAGTATGTTTCTCTACTTATATTACTCAATATGAAAATAAATATAGCAATTTAGTTATCTCTATGATAAGTTGGTCAATGGTGTGACTATTTAAGAATTAGTAAAATACAACCAACTTAATTGCATCCTGTTACTTTCCAGTAATAACCATGGACAACAATTGTGGTTTCTTTATAATTCTTATATACAAAAAACAAATGGAAGGTTTTGTCATTTGTTGCTGGATTTTGCAGTACAGCAACATGTACATTAATGGAGGAAGGAGTAGAAAGGCAGGTTTTAATTAGAACTTTCCATGTTGCACCAGGATAACTTAACACTTCTCATAGTTCAGTGTGTGGCCCAGAAGAGACTTCATGTGAACATAAATACAGCAAAAATCAAAGCTGTCCCACATAGGAATGCTCCAAAAGACACAATTCATACAAAAAAAAAAAAAAAAAAAAAAAAAAA